>JBAPLH010001277.1:0-328469 GCA_037897445.1 Ceriops zippeliana | reverse complement strand
TTGTCTTCATAAAAAGAGCTACACTTCATACATACATATTTTTACTTTTACTTCTGTCTTTCAAAAAAGCAATGAAGTTGTTTCCAGAAAAGCCTAAATTACCAAATATATAGCCCTCTCTATTGGTTAAACCCTATGGTTGAGCTACTATACTTTTGTAATTAATAACCTAAAATAGCATCCAACCACCATTTTTTCCTATGGGGAGCTAAATGCAAAATCTACACATTGCTTAAGATGCAGATTGTATTAAGGTCTATAGTTAATAGTCCCTATGGGAGTATGTGGTATGTTTGTGGCATGTCTAGTGTATGAGTATTTCTTTAGCATAATGATCTATCCCTTTAGCAAACTCAAAGGGATAACACAGGAATTGTTGGGGGGTATAAAACCCATCACAAAAAAAACAAAAAAACTAACCAATAGATGTAATTCTTGACAATTATCTTAGAATAGGGAATAGAGAATACCAACGCATCCGTGACTTCACTTTTTTCACCGCTTCCTTATCTATCTCTCGGAATTTCTTTTTAAGTCTCCAATTGCATCTTTACAACTTTGTCTTTCTACAAGACAGAAAAATTTGCCTCGTCTCTAAACGCATGGTCACAAATTCCTCAGCAGCAGAAGGGCCATATAAAAAGATGAAACTGCTATTTCTTTCATTCACTTCTTGGGATAAAGTGAAAATAATCAATCCCTTAATGCTTGATGAATGACATTGCCCGAAGCATGCCTAATGAAATAGTTCTAGCAAAAAATTCCCTTTACAAAAAACATTGCCTTATCTACCATTGCTCTCACTCCTAGGAAGCTTAGTCATACCATATGTATTAAAGGCATAACCTATTTTAAAACTCATTTAAAAAGACTACACAACTAATAATAGTTAAGTATAAAAGTCAAAGTAAAAACCCTAACTAACGTATTAAGACTCAGCTAAACCTACAAGCTTAATGAAACCCAAGAAGTTAAGCCTTTTTTACATGTAATTCGGCCTTAAGTTAAAATCCAACAACCCAAATTAAAAACAAGCTCTTTAATACAACTTGGCCCGCAAATCCTCAACTTAGTTATGCAACTTAGATTTATATTATGAGATCTAAAGTTCCCAACTTTACTTTAGGATCTACTAGTCTATGATACTGAGAGGGGGGTGAATCAGTATCACACCCGTTAAACAAAATTTTGATAATTTAAGCCAAAAATGAACTCTTTCCTAGATTCAACTAAGGTGGATCTGTTGTTACCTACTAATCATAATAGTCCCCAAAGTTACCTTTTAAACACCTTGCCTATTAGACGGATCGGCTGTTCTTGACTAAGTCTTCTTTTAGCTTATGGGTTTGATGATTCTTTAGTTGTAATCACAACTCAATTCAAAACACAAAATATAATTTCAAAGCAAAGACATGAGAGATTTACATGATTCCGTCAATGTGACGTACTCCATGATGGTAGGGATTCTTCCTTTACTGAGACAATCCACTATACTTGAGAACACCAATGTGGTATTCCCTATGATTATAATGGATGTCTTAATCTTTTACTCCTTTCACTATTGCAAATACAAAGCAATCATAATAAAAAGAGTGTCACTTACTATGTCTACCCTTCTTCTAACTTGTATTACCTTTGTTTGATTTGTATAGGCTGCTTCACTATAACTTGGAAGATCACCAAAACACTCTCTAACCTCTTTTGAAGAAATTTGAAAAATTTGTTGAGTTCTCTCAAATGCTTCATCGGTGTCTCGTTTGTCCCTTTTTTTGGTTTGTATCTTTGTCCCCCTTTTTCTAGTGTTTGTGTGCTGACTAAAAATAGATAAGTCTTGGTTTATATATTGCCTTTCTATGAAAACCCTAGTAAAGCTTACCTGAGCTACGATGGATTTCCTTTTTTACCCCTCCCATCTGACTTCATATTACTGTTCCATTCTTGTATTAAATTTTGGTTGACAATAATTACAACCCATACAAAGCTGTGGGAATAATAGACTCCAAGTTTTATTCTTTAAGTTCTAAGCCCTTGTTCATCATCTTACACACAAAGAGAAGTAATTATCCTTTGTGTAACATTGGAAACTTTTAGAATAGCCTTGGAATCTCCTAGAGTAGCCTCTTTGTCATGCAGCTCTATAATTAAGCCTTGTAAAGCCTTTTTCATTGTTTTTGTCGTTGTCCTAATTATTGGACCACCGATTCTTTTTAAAGGATATTGGGAATACTTGCTTTGTTGCACTTGATCAACACCTTGTTCTCCATCAACATAGAAGTCATTAATCTTAAATAGTGTCACTTTCATGTATTAAGTGTGATTTTGATGATTAACTTTGTTGGATAGATAAAATGGTTCATTGTTTTAAAGATAAGGTTGCCACATCATTTCAAGCTAATAAGGCTATCCATTCATTGTAAAGAGCCATTTGCAAATAAGAATCACAAAATTAAACTTAAATGTCCACATCAATCAAGTATTTCAACACAACATGCATTTTATTATGTTTTACATTGTTGAATCCATTAATGTCCATCAAATAGAGGAGCTATTGTTCTAAATTAGGTTGTTTTATCAAGAGAAAATCAACTTTTTTTTTAAAACTTCAAACTCTCACCATTTAATTCCATCAACAAATGAATCATTAATTTTAATTTACATTTATTACAAGTATTGAAGGGTTTGATTTGAAAAATATAAGATCGTGATTTCATTGCTTGCTAATAAGGGATAATATTTCTCCTTTTGTTATAAGGAATAATGTTGAGCCCATCTTTAATGGCTAATGTTGTATTTGTTGTCAACAATATCTCATACTGTTGTTTGTACTGATTTGATGTTTTAAATGTCATTGAGATATAAAGAAGTCATTGATCAATACCGTTGATGGTAAGTCAACTCTGAGGTCAATGAGTCAAGTTGATCATTGACCCTTTACCATTGATCCTAAATTTTAGGAAGTCAATGTTGACCATTGACCCTAAATTTTAGAAATCAAATTTGGCCATTAATTATAGGGCAACCCTTGGGAATCAATGCTGATTGTATAACCCTCAGTCTCAAAGCCTATAAATACATCCATGCATCTTTTAAGATGGGTGTGTGATGCAAAAGAGAGACCGACCAGCTATTAAAAGAGAATGGCAAAGAGAGAGGTAGCCACCAAAAAGAGAGTGACTGGCCAAGAGTGCAGCACTAAGGAGAGATCTAGCCGGCCAAGAGCTGATAACAACCACCAAAGAAAGAGGTAGCCACACTAACCAAATGAGGAGTTGTAGCAACTGGTAGCCCTACCAATGGAGGAAAAAGGCAACAGCCAACCAAAACAAAGGGAGAAGAAGAAGGCATGCAATAGCCACACTAGACCAGAGGAGACATGTAGCAATCACACCAAACTAGAGGAGAATGTGAAGCAACCAATCAACTACCCAAGGAAAAAGTTATAGTAACAAATCAAGGAGAGGTGTAGCAGCTCACAAACTGATCAGGGATAAGTGCAGTAATTGTTAAACCAATAAGTTGTGCAGCAACCACCTAAAGGAGAAGGTATAGTAGCCACAAAAGATGGAGAAAGCAGCTTGTAGCACAACCAACAATTGTAATAGCAAGCACAACCAACAATTGCAGCAATAAGCATAATTAGCACAACAATTGGTAGTAGGTGAATCAAAACCAATAGCTTGCAGAACTAGTAGTAGGGCAAGTAGCACCAATAGCAGAAGGAGAAGACTTACCTCGGTAGTAGGGCAAGTAGCATTAGCAGGAGGAGGAGGAGACTTGCCATGACAGCAAGGTAGCAAGTGAGGCAACCAGCGAAGGCCGTAGGTGAGGCAACCTACCAAGGCAACTAGAGAGGCAGTACCAGTAGTAGCAGAAGAGAACCTACTAAGGCGATAGGTGAGGCAGTATTGATAATAAAGGAAGGAGAAGATCCATGTTTTGCACTAGCAACTTGTGCACATTAAGTGATCCTTTTCAGGAAAGTATTAGTCACAAACCTTTTGATAAACTTGTTGAAAAAGGGTGGGATACCCTTGGGGTGATCAAGAAATCAATTCTTTGATCAAGAGATCATTGTAAGTGGTTAAAGAGTGATCCTTCCATAACATTAATTGTATCCCTTGATAACAAGAGTGGATTATGTGATTTAAGAGTGATCCTATCACACCATGGACATAACTCACACATTATGGGTGAACCACATAAAAATAGCTGTGTGTTCTTGGGTGCTTGTGTTTGATTGATATCCATATGGCCTCTCACATTTAAAGAAGAAAGATAAAAATTGGATCATTGACTCTAACAAGTCACAGAAGTTAAACTAGAAATATTTGTAAAAAGTGGACATCTCACATTGATTCACCCCTTCCCCCCTCTCAGTGTGAGACCTAAAAAAAGTCCTCATCAAGTGGTATCAAAATAGGTTTTCTCTGTTGATCCATTTTGTCTGCTTTGATCTGAAATTGTTATTGCTGTTGTGATTTTTTGCTAGTTGATATCATGGATAACATGAAGAGTGTTAAGAGCAAGGTGTCATGGTCTATCCAATTGATGGTCACCTAGCCCAATTGATGGCCCAAAGACTTGGCTACCACCTTCTGCATAAGTGCTTAGGTAAGCGCTTCACTTATGTAAGTGCTTAGGTAAGCGTCTCGCTTAGGTATTCTCTTTTGTAAATATTTTAGATATTTTACACATCTAGAGAAATTGTAGCCACACATTAAGGAGGAGGAACCACTATAAATACTCCCACTGCTCTCATTTGTAAAACCCACCTCCTTTCATTCAATACAAGTTCACTTGCAAAGCTCTTGTGCTCTCTCTCTCTCTAGCTCTCTCAAGTTCTTCTTGTTCAGTTACTTGCCTTGCACAAGTCTTCCACTAGTTCGCTCAAACTCTTCAAGGCTTACTTAGCATATTCTTTCGCAAGATCGACTAAGTGTTGTGCGGGTTAGCACGTCTAAAGAACAACGAAGCCTAACTCCATGACAAAGGGCATTTCCACTTTTGATAGATAGAATTATTAGATATGGAAAAATAGAATGCTCCCATATTTGATGTCATTTGGTTTAGATCAGTTTAAATCTACTATTAATGGCTTCATCTCTTTGTTGAAGGTGATGATATGATGCCTATTGATAAGAAGAATTTTAGAGTGTGATAGAAACGTGAGAAATTCCTTGTATGCCTCCTTATCAAACAAAGAATTCACCAAAGTGATGGGTGCAATATAGTTATACAAATTTGAAACAAACTAAAGAATATTTACGAATAAGACAAGGTTGTAAAGAAAATCAAATACTAAAGATATATAATGATGAATCTGTGGATGCCTTTTTCACAAGAGTCAACAAAATTGTGCGCTCCATTAAAGGCTATCGAGAGGAGATCAACGATGCTATAGTGGTAAGGAACATATTTAGAACCTTACCAAAAGCTTACAATGCCAAAGTTTTCTCTATAGAACATAAAGATTTGGATAAACTGACCTTATATGATTTGTATAGTATATTAATGGCTTATGAAATGAGAATAGCCTAATAAAGAAAGAAAAGAAGTCTAAGGTAGAGAAGGAGTTGGATTTCAAGGCAATAAAGAGATTAAAGATTAAAGACCAACAGGAAGAATCTAACAACAACTCTAAAGAAGAAGATGGTGATACTAAACTAGATAAAGTCATGACATACATCACACCAAGAATATGAGGAAAGGAAAAGGGAAGTATATGGAAAAGTTACCCTTGAAGTGCTTTAGATGTGGAGCAATTAGGCACTTTGTCGTGGGCTACTCAAAGAGAATAGAAGCAAACTGATGAGGACCTTCTTAGGTCTTACACTGAAAAGGGGAGCGAGTGAATCAGTGTAAAATGCTTGCTTTTTACAAATCTTTCCAAATTAACTTTTGTAACTTGTTAGAGTCCATAATCCAATTTTTATCTTTCTTCTTTATGTGAGAGTGGCCGTATGGATGTCAATCAAAAGCAAGTACCTAAGAACACACAAATGTTTTTATGTAGTTCACCCATAATGTGTGAGCTACATCTAGGGTGTGATAGGATCACTCCTAAATCACACAACCACTCTTATTATTAAGGGATACAGTTAATATCATTCAAGGATCACTCTTTAAACACTTACAATGTTTTCCCAATCACTTTGTTGAGCCATCTTTGATGACTAATATTGGATTTGTTGTCAACAGCATCTCACATTATTGTTCGTGTTGATTTGATGTTTTGAATGTCATTAAGATGCATAGAAGTTATTGGTCAAAGTTATTGATGGTAGTTTAATTGAAGTCAATAAGTCAATATTGACCTTTGACCCTAAATTTTAAGAATCAAATTTGGTAGTTGATTGTAAGGCAAATTTTGGGAATCAATGATAACTGTTGATCATGTAACCCTAATCTTAAGGCTTTATAAATAACCCCATAAATCTTGCGAGAAAAGGGTATGTTGTAGACTTTTTTAAGAGAGAATGACAAACTTAAAAGTAGCTATAAAGAGAGGTGAATAGCAAGGAGAGTTGCAACCAATGAGTGCAATAATCGACCACCAAGGAGAGTGTAGCAACTAGTCATACCAAAGAGAGGAACAGCAATTGGCCGCACCGAGGAGAGGTATAATAGCAGTTAACCACACTAAGGAAAGGTGCAGTAGTTGGCCACACCAAGGACAGGTGCAGCAATTGGCCACACCAAGGACAGGTGCAGCAATTGGCCACATCAAGGAAAGGTGTAGCAATTGGCCACACCATGGAAACATGAAGTAGCCGACCACACTAAGAACAAGTTGCAACAATTGGCCACACCAAGGAAAGGTGAAGGAGCTGGCCACACCAAGAAAAGGGTGCAACAACTAGCCACCTCAAGAAGAGCAGTAGCCAAAAAATCAAACCAAAAGAGAGGAGCAACCAGAAAACCAAACCAATTAAGAAGGGTGCAGCAGCCGGCCAAAGACGAGGTAACAGGAACCACCAAAGAAGGAAGTAGCCATACCAACCAAAAGAGGAGTTGAAGCAACTAGTAGCCGCACCAAAGGGAGAAAAAGGTAACCCTAACAAAGGGAGAACAAGTGTAGCAGCTGGAAACTACACCAAACCAATAGAAGAGACATGTATTAGCCATACCAAGGAGAGAAAAAATATGCAGTAGCCACCACAAGGAGAGAAGGATGTGCAGTAGCCAACAAAGAGGGAGATTGCAGTAATAAATAATAGTAAAGATAGGTAGCAAATCGAGGAAAAAAACTAGCTACTTACAAGCAACATCAAAGGAAGCCTACAACACCAGTTACAACTCATAACAACCAGCAGCAACCTGCTATACCAGCAGCAACTTACAATAACCAACAGGCGATCCCAACAATTGTAGTATATCTAGCAATCTACAGTAAGCGTAATACCAGTAGCAACCTGTAATCCCAGCAATTGTAGCAAGTCTAGCAAACTATACCAAAATTTGTAGCACCTACAATAAGTTTAGCAAGTAAAAACTAGCAACTATAGATTATAGGAGCAGCAACAAGCTACAACAAAATGTGTAAGTAGCATAGTAGCCTGTGCAGGCAGTGAGAGTAGTCCGTGCATGTATAGGTAGTGATAGAAGCATGTGTAGGTAGCGATAACAAAATGTGCAGGTAGCAATAGCAGAATGCATAGGAAGCAATAGTAGCACGTCCAAGCAACTACAACAGAATGTGCTGGTTGTGATAGTAGCATGTGCAGACAACAATAGTAAAACATGTAGGTAGCAATAGCAACACGTGTAGACAATGTTGATTGTTATTATTGCTACTTGCACATACTGCTATTGTTGGTCACACTCTTGGCCGGTCACTCTCTTTTTTGTGGCTGCCTCTCTCTTTGTCGTTCTCTCTTTACAGTTGGTCAGTCTCTCTTTTATAGCTAATTGGTCTTTCTTTTATAGCTAGTAGATCTCTCTTTTGCATCACCCACCCATCTTGAAAGATGCATTAATGTATTTATAAGCTTTGAGATTTAGGGTTACATAATCATCAACAAATCAACATTGATTCCCAAAGTTTGCCCTACAATCAACGACTAGATTTAATTCCTAAAATTTAGGGTCAATGGTTAGCCTTAACCTCTAAAATTTAAGGTTAACAATCAACATTGACTCATTGACCTCAGAGTTGACCTACCATCAATGGTATTGACCAATGACTTCTGAATATCTCAACAGCATTCAAAACATCAAATCAACATAAACAACTATGTGAGATACTGTTGACAGCAAATCTAACATTGGCCATCAAAGATAGCCTTAACAATCTCCCTCATTAGATTTATTGGCAACAAATTAAATCCACAAATCAACAATTAAGCATAAGCATAGCTCCCCCTCAAACATACATCTCCTTTGTTGCATATACTTGTACCTTTAACTCCCCCTTGTTTTCTTCTTCTCCCCCTTGACAATTTCTCTCCTATTATTCATCAAGCTATTCTCCCTTTTGATCAATATATAGTCTCTTTAGATTTATGTAAAAGATCTCCCCCTTTGACAACAAATCTAAAGAATGATAAAAGAGGGAAGGGGAGAAGGGTTAAAGGCATACCTCAGTCTTTAGAGGTTGATTGAACATATATGGTCAACCTTAACTTCTGGAACATCTCTCTTGATAAATGTTTGGTGAATATATCGCTAACTTGCTCTGTAGTAGCCATATATTCTAGCTTTACTTCAATTTTCTCCACTTTTTCTTTAATCAAGTGGTGCTTGATTTCAATATATTTAGATTTGGAGTGTTAGACAGGATTCTTTGACAAATTGATGACACTTTGATTGTCACAACCAATCAATCAATAATGGTAGCTACTCATCCACCTTCATATCTTTAAGCTGTTGTTTCATCCATAATAGTTGAGTACAAGACTGACTAGCAGCCATACATTTAACCAAATTGGATCACTAACTCTAACAAGTCATAGAGGTTAATCTAGAAAGATTTTTAAAAAGGAAGCATCTCACACTGATTCACCCTCTCCTCCTTTGTTGATCCAATTTGTCTGCTTGGATTTGATAGTGTTTATTACTGTTATGGATCTTTATTGATTGATATCATGGATAGCTTGAACAATGTTAACGGTAAGGGCATTTCCACTTTTGATGGACAGAATTATTAGTTATGGAAGAATAGAATGATCCCATATTTAATGTCACTTGCTCTTGATGTGTTTAAGTATGCTGTTAGTGGCTTCATCCTTGTTGCTGAAGGTGATGCTATAAGGCTTACTAATAAGAAGAATTTGGAGTGTAATGGAAAGGTGAGATATGCCTTAAATGCCTCCTTGTTAGACAAAGAATTCACCAAAGTGATGGTGATGAGGGCCATTATAGGTCCTACACTAAAAGGAAGGGTGAATTAGTGTAAGCTATCCTCTTTTTACAAATCGATCCAAATTTAATCTTTGTGCCTTGTTAGAGCCGATGATCCAATTTTTAATTTTCTCTCCTTTATATGAGTGCAATAGTACAAATAAAAATTAATGTTCAAGCGCCCAAAAACATAATAATTTTTACATGGTTCACTCACAATGTGCAAGTTATGTCCATGGTGTGATAAGATCACTCCTAAATCACATAATCCACTCTTTTTACTAAGGAATACAATTTGGTTGTAGAAAGATAACTCCTTAACCACTTACAATGATCTCTCGATCACTCTAAGGGTATCCCACCTAGAGTAGAATTTGGTTGTAGAAAGATAACTCCTTAACCACTTACAAGAGTTTATGGTAAAACCTTTCTTGGAGAATGATCACTCAATGTATATAGATTGCTAGAGGAGAATGGATCTTCTTCTCCTTTCTTCACTACAGGTGTTGTCTCACTAGTTGCTAGTACTGCCTACGTTAATGCTATCTGCATGTGCTGCCACAGTTGTTCGTGTGTGGTGCACCTGTTGTCCGTGTCTGGTGCCACTACTGTCTATGTGCACTGCTACTGCTATCTATGTGTGCTACTAATGCCATCCACATGCACTACTACTATTGTCCACACACACTACTTCTACTATTCACATGAGCAACTGTTTTGTCTACTTGAGCTATTACTACTATTTGTACACACTCCGCACGCGCTGTTCTGGCTATCTGCATGCACTACAACTACTTACCACACATGTTGTTCCTGCTGTCTATGCAAGCTGGTACTTCTATCTGCACGTGTTGCTATTGTTTGCATGTGCCGCTATTGTTGTCTGCTTGTGCTGTTGTTGCTATCCCCACATGTTGCAGCTATTTTCTTGTGCCACTGCTACTATTTGCTCGTGTTGCAGCTATTTTCTTGCATAGCTGTTGTTGCTATCCTCGCACGTTATAGCTATTTTCTTGCACCATTGCTGCTATCTCCACATGTTATAGCTTTTTTCTCACACCATTACTGCTATCCCTAGGCACTACCATTGCCTTCTAAGGCACCACCTACTGTTGCATGTTGGTTGCTAGTGCAAGACCTTTATGTTACTACCCTACCTCCTACTAGACTCACATGCTACTTTGGCCTCCTTCTAGTTTGTCTTCCTTGGCTTCTTTGTTGGTTTATTAGTGCGGTTGCTACCTTGGTGATGTTTACTGGTGCGGCTGCTACCTTGGTAATGTTTATTGATGTGGGTATATCCTCCTGGACGTGCTACTAGTGCAAGGAAGCCTCCTGAATGTGTTGTTGGTACTAGAAAGTCTCTTGGACATGCTGCTACTACTGGGAAGTCTCTTGGATGTGCTACTACTGTTGGGAAGCCTCCTAGATGTGCTGTTGCTATTGGTAAGTCTCTTTAACTTATTGGGACATGTTGCTTCTACTAGTATACCCTCTTGGATGTTTAGGGATGTATTGTTGGTCTGCTAGAAAGCCTCTTAGATATGCTAGTGTGGTGGCTATGTTGGTGAGGATTTGCTAATGTGGGTGGCTAGTTACCTTGCTCTCTTTCTTTCCTCCTTGGCTGGTTACACCACCCTTAGTGGTTGTCTTCTTTGCCTTGCTGCTATATGAAAAAATTTTATTGTTGATAAAACTAATCTCTAGGTGAAAGCAAAGGAGTTTGAGTTAAGAAGAAAAAAGGAGTACTTGAAGAAAATTAAGGAGTTGATCGTACTTGAGGTAGAGCAAGGCAAGATACATAAAGATCTTAGCGCTAAGGTGATTACACAAGAGCAAGAGGTGTTGATTTTGAAAGCCAAGCTCCACAAGGCTAAGTACAAATTGAGGAAGCATGAAGAAAGCTTTATGCAAGCCATAGAAGTGAGAGAAGAGTCATCTTCAGCAAATGCCATCAATGAGGATGCTACCAAAAAATTGGAAAAGTGTCTAAGCAAACAAAGACCTCATTCCATATGGAAGAAAGGTCTCGGCTATATCAAAAGCCAAATAAGAAGGTAGTAGAGAAGAAGAAAATTGTGTTTGTGCCTAAAAGTAAGCACAATGACGTTATAGAGAAGAGAAAACCAACCCAAGCTAAAATAGGTTTGAAAAGACATGGTCAAGACTCCCATTTAAAGGAGATAGGTTGTCAAAGATGAAAAGGAGGTTGCCACAATAGTTGCTAAAGATGGGAGACATGAACATGATGAAAAAAAAATCTAGATTTAAAGGATTTTGCTAAAGCTATGGTAAGTATGGGCATAAGGCTAATGTGTGCTAGAGAAATGAGCTTATAATGAAGAGGAATGTGAGGCAAGAGTCTAGGGAGAGACTCTAGCAAGAAAGGAGATAGTCTTGGGTGAAAAGAAGTCATATTCCATTAAGAAATAGATTTGATTTGTTGGAAGAAATTTATGGAAGATGTGAAAAGGCTAGACACACTACTAAGGATTACTTGACATTCTTGTTCAGTCAAAAAGTGAAAAGGAGAATACCTACACATGCTTCCACATTTGGCCAAAGATTACTGCCTAGTTAAAGAGTGCAAAGGAGAACACCTACACATGCTACTACATTCGACCAAAGAAGAAAAAGAGGAAAAGCAACAACTATAGTTATGGAAGTAGTCTTAAAAGCTTCCATAAAAGAAAAGCCATGGATCCTAGACAGTGATTGCTCTTCACATATGGCAGGAAACTCCAAGATGTTTAAGGAAGTATTGGAGGGTTAATCACATTTGGCAATGATGGTGCCCTAAAGATTAAAGGTATCAGTGCTATTGAAGTTGGTGTAGAAAAGTTGAAATTGAAGGAAGTGCTTTATGTTGAAAGGCTAAAATACAATCTTATCAGTATTAGCCAACTTTGTGATAATGTACATAAAGTTACTTTTAGCAAGAGTGGCTGCATAGTAAAGAGATTAAGTGATGGAGTTGTTCTTACTAAGGGTGAAAGAACAAATGGAAACTTATACCAAGTTTCTAAAAGCAATAATACATGCTACATGAGCACTAAATATGAGAATTTGTTGTGGCACAAAAGATTGAGACTTCTTGGACAAAAGAGATTGAGCTTAAGTATTTAGCCACCCCTTAAAGGTTAACCCTCTCCTCTTCCCACTTTTATTATTCTTTGGATTTGTTGTCAAAAGGGGAGGCTTTTTGCATAAATCCAAAGAGAGTATATACTAATCAAAAGAGGTAGTAGCTTAACTAATAAAGGGTAAGAAGCAGGAAAAAAAAGGGGTTTAAAGGTACAGGTATATGCAAAAAGGGAGATGCATGTTTTAGGGAGAGCTGTACTTATGCTTAATTGCTAAAAGTTGAATTTAATGTATTGCTAACAAATTCAAAGGGGAAGATTGTTGAGCCCATCATTGATGGCTAATGTTGGATTGTTGTCAACACCATTTCACATATTTGTTCATCTTGATTTGATGTTATGAATGTTGTTGAAATGCAGAGAGGTCATTAGGCAAAACTATTGATGGCAGGTCAACCCTAAAATCAATGAGCCAATGTTGACTGTTGATCCTAAATTTTAAGGGTCAAGGTGGACCATTGACCATTGACTCTAAATTTTAAGAAGTCAATGTTGACTATTGACTCTAAATTTTAAGAAGTCAATGTTGACTATTGACCCTAAATTTTAGGAATTAAATCTAGTCATTGATTGTAGGGCAACATTTGGGAATCAATGCTGGCTGTTGACAAGTGTGCAACCCTAATCTTAAGGCTTTATAAATAACCCTATACACCTTGCAAGACAAGTGTATGTGTTGCAATATTTTGAAAGAGAATGGCCAAGAGAGGTTGAGCAGCAAAAGGTATGTAGCTGGCCAAAGAGAGGTTGAGTGGCAAAGGGTGTGCAGCTGGCCAAAGAGAGGTTGAGTGGCAAAGAGAAAGGCAACCACTAAAGGAGAGAGTGACTAACCAAGGCAAAGGAGACAACCACCAAGGAGAGGAGTAGCCAATTGAGGGACTTGCATCAGCAGCCAATCAAAGAAAAGGTGACAACAACCACCAAAGAAGGAGGCAACCACACTAACCAAAGAACAAAGTGCAGCTGCCAGCGGCCATACCAAACCAGCAAAAGAGATGTGTAACAGCCACACCAAGGAGAGGAAATGTGCAATAGCCATACCAAGGAGAGGAGACATGTAACAACCGTACCAAGGAGAGCAAATGTGCAGCAGCAACACCAAAGGGAGAAAAACTTACAACAGCCATACCAAGGAGAGAAAAATGTGCAGTAGCCACACCAAACCAAAGGAAAAGATGTGTAGTAGCCGCTCTAAACCAAAGAAGAAGGTGTGCAGTAGCCACCCAAGGAAACTTGTAATTGCAGTAAGGAGAAGGAACCTATTGCAGCAAGGGTAAGGAGCTATACCAATAAAACATCCCACAATACCACTAGCTGCAACCTACAACATTAGTAGCTACTCGCAACACCAGCAATAGCAGAATGTGCAAGCAGTAATAGTAGCACATGCAAGTAGCAATAGTAGAAGGTATAGGTAGCAGCAACAGAAGGTATAGGCAGCAATAACAGTAGTCTGACAACTTGTAATGCAAAGGAGGCAGCCTGCCAAGGTTGGTGAGGTAACCTACCAAGGTAGCAGGTGAGGTAGCATCGACAGTAAAGGAAGAAACCTATTAAGGCAACAAGTGAGGTAGTAGAGGAGGAAAACTTTCCAAAGCTGAAGGAGGTAGCATCAGCAACAAATGAGAGATCTTGCCGAGGTAGTAGGTGAGGTAATACCAACAGTAAGGGGCGAAAACTTGTAGTAAAGATAACTTACAGTGGAGATAACCTACATAGAAGAGACCGACAAAGCTTAAGCAAAGACTAGTAGTGAGGAAGAAAAAGATCTACTTTCTGCATTAATAGCCTGTGCACATTAAGTGATTTTTCTTAGGAATGTGTTGGTTACTAAAATTTTGATAAACTTGTTGAAAAAAGGTGGGATACCCTTAGAGTATCGAGGGATCAGTTCATTGAGTGATCAGGAGATCAAACCTTTGAGTGATTGGGAGATCGACTAAGTGATCAAGAGATCATTGTAAGTGGTTAAGGAGTGATCCTTCCACACCATAACTATATCCCTTGACAACAAGAGTGGATTATGAGATTTAGGACATCATGGACATAGCTCACATATTGTAGGTGAACCACGTAAAAATCTCTGTGTTTTCTTTAGTGCTTACATTTGATTGATATCTGTAATCCGACCAAAGAAGAACACCTACACATGCTCCTAAATTCAGCCAAAAAAGAAGAAGTGGCAAAGAAATGTCTATAGTTGTAGAAGTAGCTTTAAAAGCTTCTAAGAAAGAAAAGCTTTGGATCCTGGATAGTGACTACTTTTTACACATGATAGGAGACTCCAAGATATTGAAGGGAGTAGCAAAATATGATGGAGGGTTATTTAAATTTGGCAATGATGGTGCGTTAAAGATTCAAGGTATTGGTGCTGATGAAATTGGTGTAGAAAAACTAAAATAAAAGAAAGTACTTTATGTTGAAATGCTAAAACATAATCTTATCAGTGTTAGCTAGCTTTGTGATGATGGATATGAAGTTACTTTCAACAAAAGTGGCTGCATAATAAAGAGATTAAGAAATGCTATTGTTCTTACTAAGAGTAAAAGAACAAATGGAAACTTATACCAACTTTCTAGAAGCAAAAACACATGCTACATGAGCACCAAAGATGAGAACTTATTATGACATAAAACATTCGGACATCTTGGACAAAAGGGGCTAAACAAGTTGTCCAAAAATGAAGCTGTAAGAGATGTACCCAAGCTAAGAAGAGAGAGAGAGATACAATTTGCACCATATGTCAAAAAGGAAGATGGTGAATGCTTCTTACAAAAATGTGGATATTTAAATAAAGAAGCCATTAGAGCTCATCTATTTAGACGTTTGTGGGCCTATGACATAAGCATCAACAAAGGGTGATAGGTACTTCATCTCTTTCATCAATGATTTTACAAGAATCACTTGCATTATGTTCTTGAAACATAAATCAGAGGCTCTTAATAAATTCAAGAGCTACAAAAAGTTGGCTGAAAATCAGTTAGGGGGGAAAATTTAAAGGTTCAAGAAATACAATAGGACATAATACACATGCAATGAATTCGAGATTATTTGGAGAAGCATGGAGTGAAGCATGAATATACTAGTCCCTACACAGCCCAACAAAATGGAGTGCCCAAAAGGAAGAATAGAAGCTTAGTGGATATGGCAAAAACTATGTTGGCTGAGCATGGTACTTCACATGGCTATTGGAGAGAGGATATCACCAATGCAACTCAAATTCAAAACAAATGCCTAATGAGACCACATTCAAAGATGACACTTTATGAGTTATGATATGAAAGGCAGCCACTCTAAGTACTACAGAGGCTTAATATATGGCTATTACTTAGGGTTGTACTTAATTGCTATGGATGAAACAACAACTTGAAGATCTGAAGGTGGATGTGTAGTTGCCATTGTTCATTGGTTATGACAACCAAAGTGCCATCAATTTATCAAAGAATCGTGTCCAACACTTCAGAATTAAACATATTGAAATGAAGTATCACTTCATTAAAGAAAGAGTGGAGAAAAATGAAGTAAAGCTAACTTTATGTTTAGGGGTCAAGGTTGACCATTGACCATTGACCCTAAATTTTAGGAATTTAACGTTGACTATTGACCTTAAATTTTAGGAATCAAATCTCGTTTGTTGATAAGTGTGTAACCCTAATTTTAAGGCTTTATAAATAACCTTATGCACCTTGTAAGACAAGTGTGTGTACTGCAGAATTTTGAGAGAGCCGGCCAAAGGAGAGAGAATGACAAACCTAAAGGCAAGGAGAGGGTAAAGGGCAAAGAGAGAGGCAGCCACAAAAGGAGAGAGTGATCGGCCAAGGCAAAGAAGGCAGCAGCCACTAAGGGAGGTGTAGCTGACCAAGGAAGGTGCAGCAGCAACTGGCCAAGAAAGTTGCCACCAAGGGAGGTGCAGCTAGCCAAAGAGAGTGCAGCAGCCATACCAAGGAGAAAACAACATGCAACAGCCACCAAAGAGGGAGATTGCAATAGCAAGGTAGCAAGCAATAGCAATAACGGTAGGCAACAAACTGAGGAGAAACCAGCTACTTGCAGGGAACACCAACGGAAGCCTATAACACCAATTACAACCCATAACAACCAGTGGCAACCTACTCCACCAGCAACTACTTGCAACAAGTAGCAGCAACTTGCTATACTAGTAGTAGCCTGCAACAACCAGTAATCGATCCCAGCGATTACAGCGTATCTAGCAAGCAATCTCAACAATTGCAGCACATCTAGTAGGTGATCTTAGTAATTGCAACACATTTAGTAATTTGCAGCAGGTGTACTACTAGCAGCAGTCTACAACACTAGTTGTAGCCTAAAATTTGCAGCAATTGTAGCACATTCAGTAATCTGCAGTAGGCGTAATACCAATAGCAATCCACAACACCTGTTGTAGCCTGTAATCCCAACAATAGGCTATACCAAAAATTGTAGTACTAGTAGCAAGTCCAGCAAGCAAAACCAGCAACTATAGATTGCAAGAGCAACAACAGACTATAGTAGAACATGCATGCAGTGAAAGCAAAATGTGCAAGCAATGATAGCAACACGTGTAGGTAGTGACAGCAAAATGTGCAGGTAGCAATAGCAACATGTGCAAGCAACAATAGCAATAGGGATGATAGCTTGTAGCAGCAGAGGAGAAAACATGTGTCCCGATAGTAAGTCCAGCAACTTGTAGTATTAGGGAAGAAAATGTGCCTTGACAGCAAGTTTAGCAGCTTGTAGTAGTAGAGAAGGCAACTTATGAAGGCAATAGGTGAGGCAACCTACTAGGGCAACAAGTGAGGAAACCTTCGAAGGCAGTAAATGAGACAACAAAAGAAGAAAATCTACCAAGGCCGAAGGAGGTAGCACTGACAATAGGAGGAGAGATCTTGCCAAGGGAGTAGGTAAGGCAACATCAGCAGCAAGAGGAGGGAGTGGAGATAACATGCAATGAAGAGAACCTTCTAAGGAGATAACTTGCAGCAGAGATAACTTGCAGACAATGACTAGTAAATCTTGAGCAAAGACTGGGAGTGAGGAAGGAGAAGATCCACTTTCTACATTAGCAACTGTGTACATTAAGTAATCCTTCTCAAGAAAGTGTTAGGTACTAAAATCTTGATAAACTTGTTGAAAAAGGGATACCCTTAGAGGGATCGAGAGATCTATCCGTTGAGTGATCTGTAGATCAAACCTTTGAGTGATTAACAAATCAACTCAATGATTGGGAGATCATTGTAAGTGGTTAAGGAGTGATCTTTCTACAAGTGGTTAAGGAGTGATCCTTCCACACCATAGCTATATCCCTTTATAACAAGGGTGGATTATGTGATTTAAGAGTGATCTTATCACATCGTAGACGTAATAACACATTATAGGTGAAACACGTAAAAAATATTATGTGTTCTTGGGTGCTTGCATTTGACTGATATTTGTACAACCACTCTCACCTAAAAAATAAAGATAAAAAATTGGATCATTGACTCTAACAAGTCAAGGAGCTTAATCTGAAAAGATTTGTATAAAAATGAGCATTTCACATTGATTCACCCCCTATCCCTCTCAGTGTGAGACCTAAAAAGGTCATTTTTAAAATTTTGAAAATATTTTTGCATCATGGAACCTATTTAACAAGTCTATTTTTTTGGAATGGGATATCATATCCATCTTAAAACTTTATTTAAAGGTTTATAATTAATAACAAGTCTTGGAACTTTTCATTCTATTTTAGCGAAAGTTTCAACATAAAATGCTGGGCAACTCTTTGGACTATTACTTTTTTGAATAAGCTCTTCTGATAAGAGATCTTGGATTTGTTTCTTCCAGATTTTCATATGCCTAGATCTTATAGTGATGGGTTAGGCTTTATTTAGAATCTAACTTTCTTGAAAGGTTAGTCCATATGGTAAATTAAATGTATGCCTTTTTCTATCCCCAAATGCTATAAAAATATTAGCACATATGTTTTTGTTCAATTTTAGTTGAATATCATGTATACACTTTATAATAATAGGATTCCTAAGATTTTTAACCAAATGCTTATAAGTAACTTTTTATTTCCTTTGATCCCTTTTTAGAGTAAGTCCAATTCTCAATAGAGTAGAGGAGTAATAAATTTAAAACTAATGAATTGTCCATCAATTTTTTCAAATATGTCATCTTTAGGTAATTTTCTAAATAGGATGAAACATATGCAAAAGTGGATTTCCCAAAATAACTTCTTAAGAAATATTTTTAACAAGAATGAAAGGAATCTATAAAGAAACTCTTTCATTACATATAGTTACATTAGAAAGCTTATGCAAAATAACAAACTTGCTTTTATCAACAATGTTGTGAAACATTTCAATAGTTTTTTCAAAATACTTTCAGGGTATTAATTCTTTGTTTTACAGTTCATATCAGCTCCTAAGTCAATCAAAGTTATGGTAGAGAATATGTACTCTTTACTAGCTATGATTGTTATCGTAGTATGCAATTTATGAGTGATTATTTTATCAACCATATTGACATAATAAAGATTTTTAAAATCATTTTCTTCTTTTAAGGAAGATTCTATCATATCTAGCTCTTTTCTTGAGGTATATGGGGCATCTATGATTATGCACAATTACTAATTCAAGAGCAATAACTCTTTTTGTTAATTCCTTAAGTTCTCATTTGAATTCTTTAATCTCAAACTTGAGCTCTTGGATTAAAGGTTCTCTATTAAGAGATTGCTTTCCTTTTATTCTTTGAATAACAATATCAAGCCTATAACCTTAGTTAGGCTTAGCTATCTTTCTCTCATACTAACTCTTTACTTTGTGCAAATAGATTTCTAGCCACCTTTTTCTTTCTTTTAGATCTAGAATTTTACCGATAAGGTCTAGTATCATATTTTTTTTCTTTTGTTAAGACTAATAAGCCCTTATATTTGTAGAAAACTTTGTAATAATAGCTTCTCCATCAAAGTCTTACTTTTCATCAAAGTCATCAAAGTTAGCTTCTTTATGGTATTATATTAACATTTATATCTTCTCCATTTGAGTCATCATATAGGAAGGTATACATTAAAGACCTTTTAAGGCCCTCACCAATAAACAGTTTCTATAGCTTTTAAGCTATAGACTATTGATTGAAGAGATACCCAGCCTTTCCACACTTATAGTAGAAAATTGCCTTTTGATTTTTCCTTTTAGGTTTCACTTATGTTTTTCTTTTTATTTAGGTAAATAACCCAACATTTTCTTTTTCTTTGCTTATGATAAAAAACATTAAGCTGTCTTCTTCTAAAAGGTGTTCCTTTCTTATCTTCTTTGTGAGGATAATGAAAGGGCAAATAACCCATTTATTCATAAAAATCTCCCAAGACCTTTTTGCCCGAAGATTTTTCCTTTTGCAATTTTCTATGTAACTTTATAGTTTTATATAGCTTTATGGCTTTACAACCACTTCAGCTACTAGCTTACCATAGGTATCTAATCATATCTAATGATCCTTGGTGATAAAGTTTAAGCCTTATTTTAAATCTTTTTAAGAACAAGATGGGTAACCCAAAAAAACAAAACATCTTTCCAATAATCATTTTACTATTTGCTTGTGTAAAAACTTTTGAAAAGAAAACATCTCTATTCCATTTAAAGTGGATTAAACTAGGACATCCTAAATTGAGCAATTGCTTGTATATTCTATGAGGTAATATAGCTATGCCAATAAAATGATTGATTATAATATAAACCAAAGTGTTAATACAATTAGATAACTACACTCTTTCCTTTGTCCTAATGGTAGAGAACATCTGATTTTTGGTTTCTTGAGATAAATAAAAATTCCATTAAGACTTTAATTGGCCAATAAAACCAATTCTAGTCATCTTTGGTTACAATTATCCCTTATTTTAGAGGTAGTTAAAAACATCATATTAAATAATATAAGAATAATACATAGGAAACATCTTTTCCTTATAGGATTGTGATGTTTACATGCCTAAAGGATATAACTATGTAATACAAGAACAAATAATATTGAGGTATTTTTTAGTAAGCTTTGCTTGGCTTTCTTATGTTCTTGGAAGAATACATTGTCTTAACTTATCAAAGGAGTGATCAACCTTTGAGGCATCTTAAGATTGGAACTTTTAGGACTTAGTTTCCTTAGAGTTCTGATATGATCAATCCCACTTGTTTCCTATCTTTATGAGGGTGTGCATAACTATTTGATTCAAGAGTTCCTAGTGCAGGTTGCCTAGTGAGTTCTTTATCAATGTGTCAAGAATAATACAACTTCTTTAAGACTTTATTAAAAGTCATCTTGTTAACCTAATAAGGTCGTACACAAGTAATAACCTCATTGGCCAAAACTGGTTCCTTTTGCACAAAGGTGGAATTACTTCATTCTTCTAGTAAAAACATATTTTGGATCTTATTAATATTGCTATCAGCCTTATATTCATATTAAGTTTCAATATAATCCTTAATCTATATTTTGGATTGAGTTTTAGCTTGCATTCTGATCTTTATTGCCTATGACAGCAATACCTTTATTTTTTAGACCTAGGCCTTTTAGTCTTTTGGCAATGTCATTAATGAATTTAGACTTGTTTGTTGTGCCCATTTTTTATGGCTAATGCTAGATTTGTTGTAAACACTATCTCACTTGATTATATGTGTTGATTTGATGTTATGAATGTTGTTGAGATGTAATGAGGTTATTGGGAAAAACCGGTAATGACAGGTCAACCATAGCGTTAAGGAGTCAATGTTGACTATTGATCATTAACCTTTGATCCTAAATTTAGGACTCAAATCTAGCCATTAATTGTAAGGCAACATGTGGGAATTAGCAATGACCATTAATGATCATGTAGCCCTAATTTCAAGGCTTTATAAATAATCCTATGCATCTTGTAAAAAAGGGGTATGCTACAGAATTTTGAGAGAGTCGGCCAAAGGAGAGAGAACGACAAACCTAAAGCCAAGGAGAGTGTAGCAACCACCAAGGAGAAGTAGCATGGTGCAACAGGCCAAAAAGGAAAGAAAGAGAGCAAGGTAGCCAACCACCTGCACTAGCAAACACCAATGGCAGCCAGCTGCATCAATAAAAACCGCCAAGGCAACCACTTGCACCATCAAACCACCAAGGCAATAGTTAATAGGAGGTAGAGCAGTAATCGATAGGAGGTAAAGCAGCAATAGAAGGGCTTAGCATCAATAAACCACCAAGGCAATAACTAGTAGGAGGTGGAGCAATAGCAGAAGGGTGTTGCACTAGCAGTAACCAATGTGTAGACAATAGTGGCGTGCAAAGACAGCTGCAACGCATGAGGATAGTAGCAACAACATGAGAAGATAGTTGTAGCACACAGAGAGAGTAGCAATGATGACAGAAAACAGCTACAATGTCTGGAGATAGCAGTAACGAATGAAGAAGACAACTACAACGTGATGAGCAGACAATAACAACGGCATAAACAGACAGTGGTAGTGCGTGTAGATAGTAGCAACAATGCAAGAAAATAGTTGCAGCACACAGAAAGAGCTACAACAATGCAAGTAGATAATTGTAACACATAGGAATAGCAACATCAGTGTAAGAAGAAACTACATTGCGTGCAAATAGCAGTAGCGGTGTGGACAGAAGCAGTAGCGCGTGTGAACAACAAGAATAGCGTGTGCGATAAGTAATCGTAGTGCATGTCGATAGCAGGAGCAGCGCATATGGAATGCATGCAAATAATAGTAGTAACGTAAGTGGATAGTAATAACTACACATATGAATAGTAGAAGCAACACGTGTGGAGTGCGTACAAATAATAGTAGTAGCAGTGTGCGTGGACAACATTAGTAGTGCGCATAGATAGTAGCTGGACCATGCACAGACAGCAGGACACACACAAACAATAGTGGCAGCGTGTGTGGACAGCAACAACAAAATGTACAGACAACATTAGCATTGCATATATGTAGCACCAGCAGTCAGTGAGACAACACCAGCAGTGAAGGAAGGAAAAGATTCATATTTTTCTCTAGCAGACTGTACACATTAAGTGATCATTCTCCAAGAAAAGTTTCATTATAAACTCTTGATAAACTAGCTGAATAAAGGTGGGATACCCTTAGAGTGATCGAGAAATTGTTATAAATGGTTAAGGAGTAGTCTTTCGACAAGTGGATTAGGACTGATTCTTCCACAACATTGTTGTATCCCTTGGTAACAACAGTTTATTATGTAATTTAGGAGTGATCCTATCACACCATGTTGTAGCTCACACATTGTTAGTGAACCACGTAAAAATTGTCGTGTGTTCTTAAGTACTTGTGCATACACATTGATTTTTTATTTGTATAGTCATGCTCACATAAAGGAGAAAAAATAAAAAATTGGATCATTGATTCTAACAAGTCACAGAGGTTAAATCCGAATTGATTTGTTAAAAAAGGATATCTCACACTAATTCACTCCCCTCTTAGTAAGAAATCTAAAATGGTCTCATCATTATGAAACCTATCATTTGACATCTTGTAATCAAAATTTCTAATGATAGGGGCTTAAAAACCTCTTTTTTCTTTCTTAGTTTTAACTTAAGGCTAAGGCATTAGGTAAATAACCCTTTGCCTTACTCTTTTAAGCTTTCTCCAATTACAATCAATTGCTTACCCATTAACTAGAGACCTAAGTTGGTATAACTTTTTTACTATATAATAGCACTCACATTTGCTTCCAACTTAGAGGTCTCTACTTTGTAAGGTAAAGTATTGAATTCTCCATGTTTAGGTTTAACCTAAAGATTTAGTTCTAAAGGGTTAATAGAATTAATCGTCTTTCCTGATTTAATGTTATAAACTTGATAGGTTTTTTTCTAAAACTGCGTAAATCTTTTCATTGGATAAATCAAGAAATTGTTTTCTTTTAAGTTTATAAATTCTTTCAATATATTCTAACAAATTTAAAGGTTCATATTTGGCAATTATCCTCTAATTTCCTCTTTTAAAGAACTTTTTGTTCTTGAGAAAAGGCCATCTTGTACCATTTTCTCTTAATCTTATTTTTTGGAGAGTAAAATAACTTTCTGCCTTTTCTTTCATCTTTTGTTTCAATGGTAAGAACATTTATCCTTTATCCTCATATCTATAACCTATGTCTAAAAACATTAGAGGGTAAGGAGAAAACTTCTTAATGGTTCATTAACCATTGAAGCTAAAGCAGATAAAGGGAATTCAACCCATACTATGGGTGAATAACTTTCTCTTTTGTTTTTCTAATTCCTTCAAATTCAAGTGAGAGCTATAGATGAACCAACGAGGTTAATGCCTTATTTGATTTGGTAGGTTTAACTTGACCAGATGGTTATGTGAGAAGTTAATCTCAACATCTTTATCATTGTACTTAATGAGCTTCTCAATCTAACTAGTTTTCCTTTTGACAAGTTCAATAGCCTTTTCAAGGACCCATCCTTCAACTAATTTAACCTAATCATAATTGATAATTCTAGGGACTATTACATGGATCTTAGCCTTATCAATCACGAATAAGGTAGTTAACCCTTTCTTGATAGATTAGATTGGAATTTCTTTCATTTTAGAAATGGTGGTATTCATTAATAAGAATTAAATTCTTTGATGCAAGTATTATGTCAAAATCTTGATATTGATATTAGGATAACATATAAAATACACCAGTCTATCACCTAAACTTGACTCTATTACTCCTAATAAGGTGTCATAAAATCTTTTGTCTCTTATCTTTATAGTAAAGAATAATATTTAAACCCAATCTTGTGGTTGGTTTAATCACCATCTACACCGTGCCCAAGTGTAAAGACTAAATTTCATTTGGCATGAGCTAATAAGCTCAAGAGACAATAGGGTGAAATCAAAATAACCCTGTGATAAAGAAACATCTCCTTCAATAGTCTTTACCATAAGGTTTGTTTTAAAAAGAAACCTTGATTTGTAGTAAACTAAAGAAGAGGGAAGAGAAGGAAGATGCCAAGAATTTAAAAAACTGTTTTCATTTATACATTATGTGTAGATCCTTTACACCAATCAATGGTTTATGCCTTTAGTCCTTAGCACAACCACTTGCCTTAACATAAGGAATTTACAGCTAGGTGACAATGGCTTATTAGGATTTATAAGCAAGTATAACTTATACCCACCCCCAAAAAATGGAATTAATAAGGCTCTAACTAGTCTTGTGTGACTATTGTATGACACCTACTAATCTACAAAGTAACAAGCACAACATAGTAGATATTATTTTAGAAACTAAAGTAAAGAAAAAAGAAAGAGGGGGAGGAAACATATAGTAAAACACTCTTTATTTAAATGAATTCTTAAAACATGAGGAAAAGCTTATTATTTATAAATGAAGTGACATTCTCATTTTTCATTAATTAAACCAATCTACCCCCATAAGAAAAGCAAGGCAAGATGAATAACTCTATTCCTTGATGGAATTAGATTACCTAACATGTAGCAACATGCATTTTGTAATGAAATCAATGATTGATGTATACATGGATGTTGATTACATGATTAGCTTACTAGGACAGAAGAAAAATTAATAGGAGCAAAAGTTAGAGTAGTGAATTACGCAAGAATAATTTAGTGTTTTTTTTATGACATGAACCCTAAATTGTTAGAAAGAACAATCTCACAATTAATAATTATCAATTCACTACACCAACAAACACAAGAGTACCAATAGCATAAGAAAAACAAGTCAGAATATGAATTTTTTCTTTTTTTCTTTCTCAATGGATTAACAACCAAACACCGATGAACAACAATAAAACAAATAAAAATAGAGATGACTAACCTGAATTATGGTCTGGGCTTTGATACCAAATGATATAGACTCCAATTATATGTAAACAGAAGCCAACACAATGTTGATATAGGATCCTCTTAGCATAGGTTAAAAGATTAGAGTTTTGACCCAATGGTTATAAAACAACTGAAAACCAAAACTATAGGATTCAAATGTCACTTCTAACAACTTTGAAGAAGATAAGTCTATTAAACCAAAACACCAAATATAAAAGTTCAGAATTAATGCTCAAAGAATTAGAGAAAATATATTAACCACCAAAAAACCTTAGCTACTAAGATAGACTTATTAATAAAATTCATCTAGCCCATTACATAATGATAAAAACTAATGAAAATAACCCATTTAGAAGCTAAAATTCGTCCAGCCCATTACATAACAATATAACCCTTAAAAATAGCCCATTCAAATGCCCAAACATGGGTCGTTAGCTCCAACTTCCTTTCTAAGGCCATGGCTTTCATATTCTTTTAAGATGACACATTTGCAAGGCCTAGAGAAGCCTTCATCATCCTTAATTCATGCCTAACAGTGTCCTATAAATAAATGTCATACAACAAGTTGTTAAGTGCTTCCTTTAGTTTCTTTGACCTTGCCTTTGTCATTGGCCCTCCAAGGTTTTGCAAAGCATCAACTCCCTTGTTAATTTCAGCTATTACAATATTGATTCCATCACTAAGGATGATAATGATGAGGAGCCACATGAGCAGATTGTCCATACAAGATGCCATGTTAAAGATAAGCTATGTAGCATGATTATTAATAGTGAGAGTTATACAAATGTCGCTAATACTGTTAAGCCCATCTTTGATGGCTAATATTGGAATTGTTGTCAACACCATCTCACACAGTTATATGTGTTGACATGTAGTGAGCTCATTGGGAGAAACTAGTGATGACAAGTCAACCTTGTTGTCAAACAGTCAATGTTGACTGTGACCCTAAATTTTAGGGGTCAAGATTGACCATTGACCTTTGACTCTAAATTTTAGGAAGTCAATATTGACCATTGACCCTAAATTTGAGGACTCAAATTTGGCTATTAATTGTAGGGCAACCTTTGGGAATCAATGCTGGTCATTGATAAATATATAACCCTAATCTCAAGGCTTTATAAATACCCCTATGCATCTCACAAGGATAAGTGTGTGGCTATAAGAGAGAACATGTGTGTTGCAAAAAATAAAGAGAGTTGGCCAAAGAGAAAGGTGAGTGACAAACCTAGAGAAAATGAAATGTAGTAGCCGCCAAGGAGAGAAGGCAAGGTAGCTAGCCAAGGAGAGGAAGAAAGAAGGCTAGGTAGCTGGCCAAGGAGAGTGTAGCAGCCATGAAGGAAAGAAGGCAAGGTAGTCGACTAGGGAGAGTGTAGCAGCCACTAAGGAGAGAAGGCAAGGTAGTTGGCTAAGGAGATTGTAGTAGCCACCAAGGAAAAGCAACAAGGTGTAGCTAGCCAATGAGGAAAGAAAGAGAGCAAGGTAGCTAGCCACCCATACCAGCAAACCCTCACCAAGACAGCCACTGTACTAGCAAGCCCTCACAAAGGTGACAATAGCAGCCAGCCACCACACCAACACATTTAGGAGGCTTTCTAGCAAACTAGCAACACGTCCTTGCATGTCCAAGTGGGTATACCAACACCAGCACCAACAACACGTCCTTATAGGTCCAAGAGGGCATACTAGCACTAGCAGCATGTCCAAGAGGCTTCCCTACACCAACAGTAAGTCCAAGAGGCTTTGCAATAGCAGCAGCACATCCAAGAGACTTCCCAGTAGCAATAGCATGTCTAGGAGACTTCTCAATAGTAGTAGTTGGTCCAAGAAGGTATATCAGCAGCAACAGCACGTCCCTGTATGTCCATGTTGTCTACTCGTGCTATTGCTGCTAATCCAATGGTGTTATAGTTGTCTTCTTGCACTACTATTGCTATCCCTGCACACTACAACTATTTTTTTGTGCCACTATTGATATCCCCACTCACTACTATTACTATCTTCTCATGTTGTTGCTGTTATCCCCATGCATTGCAGTTATTTTCTCATGTTGCTATTGCTATCCCTATGCAATATTGTCGTTTGTTGGTGCACCGCTTGCTACTGTAAATTAGTTGTTAATGTAGGACCGTTGTGCTGCTACTCTGCCTCCTACTTAAACTCACATGTTGCTTTTATCTCCTTCTCGTTTGTCTTCCTTGGCTACTTTATTGGTTTATTGGTGCAGCTGCTGTCTTGGTGATGCTTGCTGGTGCAACTACTACCTTGGTGGTGTTTGCTAGTATGGCTACTGCCTTGATGGCATTTACTGGTGTGGGTATATCCTCCTGGATGTGTTGTTGGTGCAAGGAAGTCTTTTCGATATGTTGCTGTTGGGAAGTCTCCTAGATGTACTGCTGCTACTGAGAAGCCTCTTAGATGTGCTATTGGTGCAGGGAAGCCTACTGGATGTGCTGCTACTACTGGTATACCCTTCTTGATGAGCAGGGACATGTTGTTGTTTTGCTGGAAAGCCTTTTGGATGTGCAAGTGTGGTGGTCGACTGCTACTGTTACCTTTGTGAGGGCTTGCTAGTGCAGTGGCTGTCTTGGTGAGGGTTTGCTGGAATGGGTGGCTAGCTACCTTGCTCTCTTTCTTTCCTCTTTGGCCGGTTGCACCTTACTGCTTTCCCTTGGTGGATGGTGCACTCTCCTTGGTTGGTTGCCTTATCACCTCCCCTTGGTGGCTACTGCACTCTCCTTGGCCAATGACCATGCCCTCTTTCTTTCTCTCATTGGCCTGCTACCTTACCATTTTTCTTTCTCTTCTTGGCTAGCTGCCTTGCCTTTTCTATTCACTTAATTTTCTACAACCCCTTATTTTCTTTTTGCAAGACACCTAAGGGTATTTATAGAGCCTTGAGATTAAGGCTACAGATCATCAACAGTTATCATTAATTCCCACATGTTGCCTTACAATTAATGGTCATATTTGAGTCCTAAAATTTAGGGTTAGTGATCAACATTGACTCCTCAATGCTAGGTTTGACCTGTCATCACCGATTTCTCCCAATGACTTCATTACATCTTGGCATTCATAATATAAAATCAATACATATAACCATGTGAGATGGTGTTAACAATAAATCTAACATTAGCTATCAAAGATAGGCTCAACACTGGGAAAATATTAGAGAAGGCTAAAGACCTTTCAATGGGATTAATAGTTCCTTAAGTGGTATAATGACCAAGGAAATGAATTTTTGTTTGGAATAAAGAGGTTTGATTAGGAGACCATAACACCAATTTTCTTGGTAAATAAAAATAATTTATATAAATGTTTAAAATGCATTTCAATTGATTTTGAGAAAACCAATACATCATCTATGTAAATGATGCAAAATTTTGAATAAGGACAAAAAATGTCATTCATGATTCTTTGAAATTAAAAAGGAGCATTTTTCAAACCCAAAGGCATGACATTCTATTTGTATTGTCCAAATGGAATGATGAATGTAATTTTATAACAATCTCTTGGATGAATTTGATTTTGCCAAAATCTAGATTTCATGTCAAATTTTGAGAAAATGTATGCTGAAAGCAATTTTTGCAACAAGTCCTTTTTGTTAGGTATGGGATACCTAATCCACTTGATGGCCTTGTTCAAGGGTTTGTAGTTGATAACTAACCTAGGTGTTCCTTGTTCAATATCAAAATTCTTGTTGATGTAAAATGTGGCACATTTAGTCTTTTTAATTCTAAATCACTAATTTCATTTTTATTGTGTTGCTTTAATTCTGAAGACATTTGAATAAGGCATTCTTTTGTGGGAATTTGGTTTTCACTAAACTTTGGTTGATATGGTAGGTCAATCATGTGTTGTTTCCTATCCTAGAATGCATTTGGTAAATCTAAATAGAGTTCAGAAGATTTTTGAAATTTTCAATTCTTTTTTGAAGAAAAGGGTATTACAATTTTTTTCAATTTTCTTAAAAATAAATTGGTTTTGGAGTTCAAAAGGTTGAAAACATTTTGTAAATATTAGATTATGAATCTTATTCTTATAAACTGAATGAGCTTTTATGAGATTAAGATTTCTTTTCTTTGGTTTTTCTAAAAATGGAAAAACAAGTTTTTGTGATTTTGTTTTAAAAGAAATGCTATCATAATTGACAGAATAAAAAGTTATTAAATTTATGAAAGGAGACCCTAGAATCACAATATGATGTATGTTTTTAACAAAAACAAAACTATTTTTTATTTTAAAATTCTAATTTTCAATGAATGCAATAGTTTTGCTAGAGATTACCATTTTAGAATTGTTAGCAGCAAACAATTTTTTATTTGTCTTTCCTTGAAATATTTTTGCTATTATGCTCTGTTTAATACTATTTAAACCTATACCAGTATCAAAAAAAAGCAATAATATCAATTTTAAAATCATTAGAAAAAACAAAGAAACTTTTGTTAAGTATTTCCTAGAACTTACCTGTTCAAGGAAAAATAAAAAATTTTTGTCGATTTTTTTTCTATGTTTTCAAGGTTTTAGGATTCCCCTGGTTCTAGTTCATCAAGTTTAAAGTTTTCATGATGTTTTAAGAGAAGAAATTATATGAATCCCTCTCCCTTTGTATGGTTTTCTTTGAGCTCTTTAAGTTCAATTTTAAGGGTTTTGATGTCTTTTTAAAGGTCCTAAACAATTGGGTTTAGGATTTTTTATTTTTGTTTTTGAAAGTATTTTAGTAAAATTATATGGAACCGTATTGAGATATAGTTGTTCAAGTGTTTTGGGTTGGTTTTCAAGGGTTTTCAGAAGTTTTTCAAGGTATTCTTTTTGCAAGAAAGTGTTAGTAATATGCTAAATAACATTAAGTAATAATTCTTGATTCTTATTAAGCACATTTACCTATTTTGTATCAGTCTCAACTTCAAATAAAGATGTTTAAAATTCATCCATTTGTTCTGATTCTTCTTTTGTATTACTTGTAAGCTTAGATTCAAAGTTAATAACAAATAGGTTTTGAATTTTTTGAAGTGTTTGTTCTTTTAGGTTTTATTTATAAAGTCTTTTGGAGATTCTACAGTATTTTATAGTGTGTCCCTTTTCCCCACACCAATGATTGATGATATCTTTGAAACTTAAAAAAAAAAAAGGGTTTTTGTGGGATTTTTTGCTTTGTTTTCTTTGATTTTAAGTAAAAAGGAGATTCGCCTGGTTTTGAAAATCTTTTAAAAGGTTTGGGAATGAATTTTTTATTAGATTTCAAAAATCCAAAAGACTTAAAAAAACCCTAAATCAAATTATTGACAAAACATAACTGCCTTAAAACGAGATTGCTTAAGTTTCCATTTTAAGTGTTTTTAGAGCTTCAAATTTTAACAAATTATAAATCCTTCCTTTTGCGTGGAACTTACCAATTGGACAAAGGTGTAGTTTGTTTTCTATATCTATGTTTAAAGCAGTCAGACCTAATATAGGTTTAGACCAAATCAATTTATTTACCTATAAAGATTTTAATTTTTAGAAACCTTTAACTAATACCTTGATCAAGGGCATTACCTCCTTTGAGTCTTTGCCAGACACATAGGGGTATTTATAGAACCTTGAGATTAGGGCCACATGATTATCAATAGTCATCATCAATTCCCACATGTTACCCTACAATTAATGGTTACATTTGAGTCCTAAAATTTAAGGTCAATAGTCAAAGATCGACGGTCAATCTTGATCTCTAAAATTTAGGGTCATGGTCAACATTGACTCCTTAATGCCACGGTTGACTTGTCATTACTAGTTTCTCCCAAAAACCTCCTACATCTCAATGGCATTCATAACATCAAATCAACAGATATAATTGTATGAGATGGTATTGACAACAAATCTAACATTAGTCATCAAAGATGAGCTTAACAGTTACCAAATTAGAGAAGGTAAAGGAGAACACCTACATATGCTCCAAAGTTTGCCAAAGAAGAAGAAGAGGAAGGGAAATGGTGATGGTTGTAGAAGTTATGTTAAAAGCTTTTAAGAAAAAAAAAAAGCCATGAATCCTTGATAGTATGTGTCTGCCATTGAAGGAAGTAACCATTATAATGATAAGGTAATGCCTTCAATACCTTGATCAAGGTGGCTTTGAGTCTCTACATCTCTTCACACATGATAAGAGACTCCAAGGTATTGAAGGAAGTAGAAAAATATAATGGAGGGTTAGTCACATTTGGCAAAGATAGTGCTTTGAAGATTAAAGGTGTCGGTGCTACTAAAATTGGTGCAGAAAAGTTGAAATTAGAGGAAATGTTTTATGTTGAAGGGCTAAAACACAATTTAATCAGTTTTAGCCAACTTTCTAATGATAAGCATGAAGTTACTTTCAACAAAAGTAGCTGCATGGTAAAAAGATTCAATGATATTGCTATTCTTACAAAGGGAGAAAGAACAAATGGAAACTTACACCAAGTTTCCATCAACAAAACCATATGCTACATGAGCACTAAGGATGAGAATTTGTTGTGGCATAGAAGATTAGGACGTCTTTAACAAAAAAGGCTAAAAATTATAATGAAAGAAAATTTACATTAGGTGGTGCATTTTATTTCGGTAGTAAATGTGTTTTATAGCACAATGAAAGGAAAAATTCAATGACTTTAAGCACTATGAGGCTGAAAATATGGCTACTACATAGGCTTGCACTCAAATACTATGGATGAAACAACTTGGAGATTTGAAGGTGGATATGCAATTATCTTTGTTAATTGGTTGTGACAACCAAAGTGCCATCAATCTATCAAAGAATCCTATTCAACACTCCAAATCTAAATATATTGAAATTAAGTACCACTTCATTAAAGAAAAAGTAGAGAAAAATGAAGTAAAGCTGAAGTATCTGCCTACCATGGAGCAAGTTACAGATATATTCACCAAATCACTGTCAAGAGAGATGTTCTAGAAGTTAAGGCTGAACTTATGTGTTCACTTAATCCCCCTCCCTTTTCCTTTTTTATTATTATTTATTGTAAAAGGGGGGAGTAGCTAGATAAATAAAAAGGGAAAAGCAAATAAAGGGGGAGAAATTGTCAAAGGGAAGCAAAAAAAAAAGGGGGGGAGTTAAAAAAAATTAAGGTTGTTTTTAATTAGTATCATGCCCACTTGCATAAAATGAGATGTATGGCTCAAGGGGAGTTGTTCCTTTTGCTGACACTACTGCTTATGCTTAATTGTTGATTTATGGATTTAATGTGTTGCCAACAAATCCAAAGGGGAAGATTGTTAAGCCCATATTTGATAGCTAATGTTGGATTTGTTGTCAACATCTTATATATTTGTCCTTGTTGATTTAATGTTATGAGTGCCTTTGAGATGTGTTTACTATATTTACAGAGTGTTGGTAGCTAATTTATTTAAGGGTTAAGGAAGACAACGTTAGTGGATTGTGATGAGAATAAGGAGAGAAAGCAAGGTCAAAATCAGGATGCTACCAACCCTACCTTAATTACAAGATATCCCTTTAATTAAGGAATACAAATTTACCTTCATGTAGGAATCCTTAAAAAGACTACAATTAATGACAACTATGTATAAAAGTCAAAGTAAAAACCCTAACTAATATATGAAGACATAGTCAAACCAATAAGTCTAAACAAACCCAAGAAGTTAAGCCTTTTTACATGTAATACAACCTTAACTTAAAATCCAGCAACTCAAAACAAAAACAAGCCCTTTAATACAACTTAACATGTGTATCAAGCCTCTCCTTAGCTCGGTCATGTTGCTTAGATTTATATCATGGGTTCTAACCTTTGTTCTTCAAGTTATAAACCTTGTCTATCATCATACATATAAAGATAAGTGACTTATTTTTTCTAGTTCTTTAAGAACTAATTCTAAACTTCATACTTAAGTGTGTTGGTTCAATAAACTTATCTTCTTCAACATTATTGTTAGGAGTGGCATTTGAATCTTATAATTCTGATTCTTAGTCATTTTATAATCATTAGGTTAGAACTCCAATCCTTTAATTTATGTTAGAACAATTTACATTGGTGTTTGGTTCCATTAACATATAAGAGAATAAAAGTGGCGACAGTGGAACCAACTACAATTAAAACAATGGCAATAATGAAAAGCTTCTTAGACTTCTTGTTAGTTGGAACCCCAAGTAAGACTTGAAGGTGTGGAGTAAGAGGAGGGAAAAATGGGCTATAAGGCAACAATGGACTATAGTAGAAGGCTAAATTTTCAACAAATAATAATGCTGGGAATTAGGATAGCACTTTAAGAATTGTGCCATTAAGATTATTGTTTGACACATTGAAATCCATCAAATTTAAAGGATTTATGCTAGGCAAGTCATTAGAGAAATCATTATTCTCCAAGAAAAGTCCTATTAAGAAGGTTAAATTATAAATAGAAAATGGAATTGAGCATATAAAGTTGTTTGAAAAGAGATCTAGATGTGTTAATCGAGTCAACCTACTCACTCATCCTTTACTTTCAATTTTAAAAAATAATTAAAAATTTTAATTGATTTATAAATGGGTTGGGTTTAAAAGAACCATAAGGGCCAATCAATCCTCTATCTGACATCGATATGGTCACGTCATTGTTTCTTTAGTCAATGTCGTCATGTGGCCCCCATCAATGTACCATGTGATAGTTGCTAATGATCTTCATGAATTTGGTGTAAATTTAGGGTAAATTTGTTACCAAAAAAATCTTGCAATGACTAAATTATTAAATTTTTAAGATCTTGGTATATTTGTTAAGTTCAATAATGTTTTTTTTTTAAATATAAACCCTTATTTCAACCCATGATTCTTTTTCTTGGGCACCTCATAAAAAAAGGAAAAATAATTCCCATTGATTAAGCCATTGAGGTTGCATTAAAATCTTCAAATAAAATTAAAAGCAAATAATAATTGCAAAGATTTTTAGAAAGCCTAAATTATATTTTAGATTTTTATAAAGATTTGGCTTATCATGCTTAGCCATTATTTGACTAATTAAAGGATAACCCTCCAAAATGGGGTTTGGATATAACGCTATCCAAATAATAGAACAAATGGCCAAGGAAACTCCTTGTTTTGCAATCTCTCATCTAGATGCATACAAAATTGTAGAAATAGGCGCTCTAATAAAAGGATATAGAGGTATCCTTAAACAAAGAATCAATGGTAAAAAGGGTTAGTTTGATTTACCTTTGGAACTTAGTAAGTTGCCATAGTTAATTACTCTACAATTAAAAAAGAAATACTTTTTATAGTATTATGCACTCAAAAATTTAAAACTGATTTAATAAATCAAAAATTTCTTCTAAGAATAGATTGCTAAGCTATAAAAGAAGTTTTTACCAAAGGTTTTAAAATTTTTGCATCAAAACAGATCTTTACTAGATGACAAGGCATTTTATCTATATTTGATTTTGATATTGAGTTTATTAAAGGAGAATCAAATTCATTGCTTGATTTTCTAATTCAAGAATTTTGGTAGGGAAAAACATGAGTAAAAATACCTCTTATATATGGCATAACATACCAAGCTAAGATCGTTACTTCACCAACTAAAGGTAAAGCTAGTCATTTAAAGAATAAGGATTTAGATACTTTTAGTAGAAAAAGCTTTATGTGCAAGTTGATAAGGTGTCAACTTACCCTTTCATTCCTAAATTTAGTTAATTTTATGCCCAATTGACAATAATTATGTTAATTTCAATTCTTATAAGGTTATGGGATTTTACGTGATTCATACTATCTTTTAAAAACCTTTTTTTTAAACTCATTGATGTTAATTAATTTCAAGCTAATAAGGTTGCTCTTTTTGTTCCATAGAGTCATTCATACAAATGAAGGAATCATAAACTTAACATAAATGTCAACACTGATTACGTATTTCATCACAAAAATGCATGTTGTTATGTCAAAGGTAGTCTGAATTCATTAAAGTCCATTAAATAATAGAGTTATTTTTCTTGATTAGAATTCTATACTAATAAAGAATCATTTTTTCTTAAAACTTGACACCATCATTGATGAGTTTTGAATATATTAAATTACTCTTAATTACTCAATTAACAAGTTTGTAATTAAAGTGAGTAAAGGTTGAACCTATAAAAATTGGGTTTTGATTAATCAATTAACTAATGATCTTAGTCCTATTAAGTTCATTTCAATAAAAAAGCAAAAAGGTAGGGTAAATAAAATCAATAGATGAACAAACCTTCAACAATAAGGGTACCTACCCTATTAATTATTAACACTAAAGATCAATTCGTTCATTGAGTATTTGGCTTAGAATAATGACAAGCTTTATTATTTTAATTCTTTTTTTAGTTCATTGTTAATTAAGACAAACTTTTCAAATAATCTTTTATCAATTAGACTACCTAGGAAAAATAGAAAATGATAATTATGGTCAAGTTTTTGTTTAATTTCTATGGAAAAAACATAATATAAATTAAACAAATTAGCTTATGAATTTATTATTTAGATTTGGTTATCTTTCTTAACTTAATGCTATTAATAAATTATATCTAGATAATTTGTCTTAGGTAGTTTAATGGATAAAAGATTAATTGAAGAGCTTGTCTTAATCAACAATGAACTAAGAAAAGATTTATAATAATAGAGCTTGTGATTATCCTAAACGAATATTTAATTAAGGAATTGAAGATCTTAAGTTTTAATAATCAATTTGTGTATCCAATGGTATAAATAACCTTATTGTTTAAGGTGCTACAACTATTGCTTTTTCTTTTTTGTTGTTGGCTCCTTTTTCCTTTTCTACTGCTTCCTTCTTATTCCTTTTCTGCTGCTGCCTCCTTCTTCCTTTTCTACTTCTAATATTGCAATTTTTTTGCTTCTACTATTACAATCTTTCTACTCCTATTGCAACTGCTGCCTCCTTCTTTCTTTGGTGGTATTATTGTCTCCTTCTGCCACTACATTTTCCTTCTTCCTTTGGTGCTACTGCTATTTCCTTCTTTTGCTGCACTCACCTTCTTCCTCTAGTGCTGCTGCTATCTCTCCTCCTTGATGTCTCTATGTCGTACAACCCTCTACTATCTCTATATCACACAACTCTCTATTTCCCTATGCCATACAGCTTTCTGCTATCTCTATATTGTATAGCACTTTGCTGTCTTTATGTTGCACAACTCTTTGCTATTTTGCAGAACACAGTTTCTTCCTCTTGCTATTCTATAACTCATATAGTTTCTTCCTCTTAGCATTCTGCAACTCACTTGGTTTCTTCATTTGTTAAGCCCTCTCTTATCTTTTGTAGCACATGCTTATACTTTTACAACACACATTTATGGTTTTGCAACACACACACTCTCTTAGTGTTCCACAAATAACTCTCTTATGGTCAACATACAACCTTTTACTGTTCCCCTTACCTATTCTTTTTGGTGGCTATTCTTTTCAATTCTGCTCCTTTTCTTTTTGGCGGCTGATTTTTACCATTCTCTCTATTTCCTTATTACATTTCTATAGCACACACTTCTTTTAATAGTTACATGGATATATTTATAAGCCTTCGATTTAGGGTTGCCCTATCATCAATAGTTAGCATTGATTTTAAAAGTTGCCCTATAATTAATGGTTAGTATTAATTCCCAAGGGCTACCCTACAATCAATGGTCAGCATTGATTCCTAAAGATTGCCCTACAGTCAACAGTTAGCATTAATTCCTAAAATTTGGGGTTAATGGTTAGCATTGACTCCTAAAATTTAAGATCAATGGTCAACATGGACTTCTAAAATTTAAGGTCAATAGTCAACATTGACTTATTAAATTTTGGGTTGACCTACCATCAACAATTTTGACAAACAATCTCTTTACATCTCAAGCTTATTTTCCTTGTTCACAATGCTTTTAGGAATCTCCTTGACAAATACAAATTGCACCTGTGGACAAGCCACAACCTACATTGCCAAATCTTGAGTAATTTCCTTAGTTTCTACCTTAACAGGTTGCTCATTGGTTGGTGCTGCCAACACACTGTAAATGTGGCAAACATATCTCAAAGGCACTCATAACATAAAATCAACAAGGACAAATTTATGAGATACTATTGATAGCAAATCCAACATTAGCCCTTAAAGATGGCCTTAACACTAAAGTAAGGACAAAGAGGATGAAAGAGCCTTTATAAGGCTTAATCATGAAACTACATGATGAAGAGTGTGCTATAAAAGTTTCCAAGGCTATTCTAAAAGTTTCTAATGCTACACCAAGGATAATCTCTTATCTTTATGTATAAGATGATGGATAAGACTTAGAACTTGAAGAACAAAACTTGGAACATATGATATAAGTCTAAATACATGACCAAGTAATTGCATGCTAGGTTTTATTAATGGGCCTAATTTTGTTTTGTGTTGCTGGATTTTAAGTTAAGGCTGAATTACATGTAGAAAAGGCTTAACCTTTTGGGTTTATTTGGGCTTGTAGGTTCAACTAAGTCCTAGTACATTACTTAGGATATTTATTTTAACTTTTATGCCTACTTATCATTAGTTGTAGTTTTTTTTAAGGATTCCTAATCAAGGCAAATTTGTATTTCTTACGATTCCTAATCAAAGTAGATTTGTATTCCTTAATTAGAGGGATTTCCTGTAATTAAGGTTTTTCCTATATAGGCATGTCAAAAAACACCTTTTCCTTATAGGATTGTAATATTTACATGCCTATATAAAGACTACAACTATGTAAAACAAAATTAACAAGATTGAGGTATTTTTCAGCAAGTTTTGCTTTGCTTTCTTATGTTTTTAGAAGAATGCATTGTCTTGACTTATCAAAGGAGTGATCAACCTTTATGGCACCTTAAGATTGGGGATTTTAGGATGAAGTTTTCTTAGGGTTTTGATCTGATCAACCCAACTTGTGCCTACCATTATAGGGTATGCATAACAAATTGATTCAAGAATTTCTAGGGCAAGTCGCCTAACGGGTTCTTTGTTAGTTGGTATCAAAGTCTTGGTTCCAAAAATAAGTTACACATCCCTTTTCCATCTTTGTGTAGTACTTTTCTTCATGCTTTATTCATTCTTTATGTTTCTTTGCTTAGTTCTTAGGGTTTGTTCTGATTAGCATATTACTCATAAAGTTGTGTTAATTTTATGGGTTTTTTAATTAAAAAAAGGTTGAGAAAAAAAAAGAAAAAAAAAAAAGGTAAGATAAAGAAGTTGTGTTTGATCTAAGTAGTGTATATTTATTCTTACCACTACATTTATAAGGTTGCTAGAAAGGACCATCTTGGGTCTCACACTGAGAAAAAAAAGGGTGATCAGTAATTTTACAAATATGTCCAAATTAAACCTTTATGACTGTTTTATGATCCGATTTTATCTTGCTACTTTATGTGAAAATAGTCGTATGAATATTAAGCTAGCATAAGCACCCAAGAACACACAAAATGTTTACATGTTTTACCTATAATGTGTGAGCTACATCCACGGTGTGTAGGATCATTCCTAGATCATAATTCACTTTTGTTATTAAGGGATACAGTTAATGTTGTGGAAGGATCTCTCCTTAACCACTATGAAAGGATCACTTTTTAACCACTTATAATGATCTCCTGATCACTCTAAGTATTTCCCACCCTTTTTCCAAAAAGTTCATAAAATGTTTATGACAATATCTTTCCTAAGAAAGATCTCTCCATGTGTACAAGTGGCTATGACAGTAAAATGATCTTCTCCTTTCTCTCTACTATTCTCTCCTTCCTTACTACCAATCTTTGCCATCTATACTTCCAGTCTCTACCTTTTGCACTGTCAATCTCTACCTTCTACAATGCCTGTCACAGCTTCTTACTACTGTCTCCTTTTTCTCTTTTGTTTTTACCGCTCATAGCTTCCTACTGCTTATTGTTTTCAAATGTGTCGTTGCCTATTATTTTCTGTTGTGCCATGGTTCTCTCCTTCTTTCTATTGCTATTGTTGTCTCTCATTCATTCTATAGCTATTGCTTTTCCTTTTTTGCTACTGGAGGCTATTTCTTTTCTGTTGCTAGATGTTCTTTTGTTCTACTGTTAAATGTTATCTCTCCTTCTTTCTGCCACTGCTGCTTTTCCTTTTCTGCTGATGGAGGCTTTTTCTTTTCTATTGCTAGATTTCTGTTTTTCTGTTGTGCTCTCTTATTCTGTTGTACAATCTACTTTCTCTATCTCTCTCTGCTATACCCTTTCTCTTTTTGGTGGCTACTTTAGCTTTTTGTTTCTCTATTTTTTTTTACAGTACACCCTATTTGTTATGCTTTTTGCAAGTTTTTTGCCTTCTCTCTATTGTTTTTCTTTTGCTACAGTTCTTTATGTTTTTCACAACTCTTTACAGTTCTCACTCTCTGCTAGTTTTCTTTTGCTATAGTTCTTTATGATGTTCACAACACTTTGCAGTTCTCTATATTTTATTACTCTCTATTTTTCTTTATTTGCCATGCCCTCTCACATGTTCTGTAGCTAACCCTTTCTTAACAGCTATATATTTATTTATAAGCCTTGAGTTTAAGATTACCTTATCATCAATGGTCAACTTTGATTCCCTAAATTTAGTAAGTGCCATCAAGGAGGATGCTACGAGAATGTTGGATGAGTGTCTAAGCAATCAAAGACCTCATTCCATGGGAAAGAAAGGACTTGGCTATATTGAGAAGATGAGTGAGAAGATAAAACAAAAGAAAAAAATTGTGTTTGTTCCTGAAAGCAAGCACAATGATGTGATGGAGAAGTGAGACCAACCCAAGTTAAAATGGGTTAGGAAAGATATTGTGGAAACTCATATCCATAGGAGACAAACTATTAAAGATGGAGAGAAGGTTGCTACATTAGTTGTTAAAGAAAGAGGACATGGACTTAGTAAGAGAAGTAAATCCAGGTTCAAAGGATTTTGTTGGAGCTGTGGTTAGTATAGGTACAAGGCTAATACTTATTGGAATATTTAACCTATAATGAAGAGGAAAGTAAGGCAAGAGTCTAGGGGGAGACTTTGTGAAGAAAGGAGACAGTCTCAGATGGAAAGAAGTCATATTCCACTAAGAAACAATTTTGATTTGTTGGGAGAGATCTATGGAACATGTGAAAAGGTTAGGCATACTACTGAGGATTGCTTGACTTTGTTACCCAATAAAGAAGTTCAAAGGAGAACATGCCAACCATTGTTGCCCAGTCAAAGAGTGGAAAGGAGAACACCTATACATGCTCCCACATTCGGCCAAAGAAGAAGAAGAGGAAAAGAAACATTTATGGTTGTGGAAGTAGCCTTAAAAGCTTCCAAGAAAGAAAAACCATGGATGCTAGATAGTATCTGCTCTTCACACATAATAGGAGACTCCAAGATGTTGAAAGGAGCAGCAAAATATAATGGAAGATCCGTCAAATATGGAAATGATGATGCCTTAAAGATTTAAGATATCGGTGCTGCTAAAATTGGTGCAGAAAAGCTGAAATCAAAGAAATTACTTTATGTTAAAGGGCAAAAAGACAATCTTATCAATATTAGCTAGCTGTGTGATGATGGATATGAAGTTACTTTCAATAAGAGTGGCTATATAGTAAAGAGATTAAGAAATGGTGTTGTTCTTACTAAGGGTGAAAAACCAAACGGAAACTTATATCAAGTTTCCAAAAGCAAAAGCACATACTATATGAGCAATAAAGATGAGAATTTATTATGGCATGGAAGATTGGGACATCATGGACAAAAGAGGCTAAATTTAAGTATTCAACCATACCCTAGAGGTTGAGGTATTCTCAAACCCCTCTCCCTTTCCCTTTTCTATTTTTCTTTGGATTTATTGTCAAAGGGGAGAGGGGGTAGGCTCATCATCATCACAACTGCTTGCTTTTATTCTCTTTGGGTACTCCACGACAAAGTTCCCTATGTCTCCACAGTTAAAGCACTTCAAGGGTAGTTATTCCTTGTACTTCCCTTTTGCTTTTCTCATATTGTTAATGATGCACTCCAAAACTTGATCTAGTTGAGGATCACCATCTTCTTCTCTAGAGTTGCTATCGGATTCTTCTTCTCAGTCTTTAATCTTTAACTTTTTCATTGCCTTAAAGGTCAGCTCTTTCTCTACCTTAGACTTCTTTTCTTTGTTCATTGGGGCTATTCTCATTTCATAAGCCACCAATATGCTGTACAGGTCATCTAAGGGTAACCTATCTAAATCTCTATGTTTTTATGGATGAGACTTCGCCATTTTAAGCTTCTAGCAAGGTTCTGAGTATTTTCCTTATCATATTGGCATTGTAAATCTCCTCTCCATAGCATTTGATGGAGCACATAATCTCATTGACTCTTGTGAAGAATGCATCCACAATCTCATCATTTTGTATCTTTATATCTTCGAATTTGCTCCGGATTTGTAGCTTGGCTTCCTTTACAACCTTGTCTCCTTCATAGATATTCTTCAATTTGTCCCATATTTACTTGGTAGTGTTACACCCTACTACCTTGGTGAATTTTTTATTGGATAGGGAGGTACATAAGCCATTTCTTGCCTTTCCATCACATTCCAAGTTCTTCTTATTAGCCAACATCATAGAATCACCTTCAGCAATAGGATGAAGCCACTAAGGGCAAACTTAAACATATCAAGACCAAGGGACATCAGATATGAGAGTATTCTTTTCTTCTATAACTGATAATTCTATCCATCAAATATATGGATGCCCTTATTGTTGACATTGTTCATGCTATCCTTGATCTCAAGCAATAGTAGAAATAAAAACTCACATAGCAATGCACAACTTCACTTCAAAGTTACAAAAATTGGATCAACAGAGGAGAAAACCAATAAAGGGAAGAACCTGTGGAGGAGAAAACCAGTAGAGGAAAGAACCTGCAAAAGGAGAAGTTTGCAAAGCAAAAAACAATAGGTAGCAGGACAATAGAAAATAATAGGTTACAGCATAGCAAAAACAACAGGTAGTGGCATAGCAGAAAATAATAGGCAGTGGCACAATAGAAAATAATAGGTAGTGGCATAGTAGAAAACAAGTAGTGGTACAATAGAAAACAACAAATAGCAGGAAATTATGAGCTGTAAAAAAAAAGAGAAAAAAGAAACAACAATAGGAAGCTATGACCAGTGTAGAAGGTAGAGACTAGTAGTGCGGAAGGCAAAGTCTAGTAGTGCAGAAGGTAGAGACTTGCAATGCGGAAGGCAAAGTCTAGTAATGCAAAAGGTAGAGACTAGTATTATAGAAGGAAAAGACTAATAGTGTAGAAGCCCAAAACCAGGAATGAGGAAGTAGAGAACAGTAGAGAGAAAGAAGAAGATTAGTTTACTGCCATAGTAGCCTGTGCACATGAAGAGATCTTTATTACGAAAGTTTTTGTCATAAATGTTTTGTGAACTTCTTTGAAAAGGGGTAAGAAACCCTTGGAGTGATCGGGAGATCATTGTAAATGGTTAAGGAGCTATCCTTCCACAACATCAACTATATCCCTTAATAACAAGAGTTGATCATGATGAGGACTTTCTTAGGTCTCACACTGAGAAGAGGAGGGGGTGAATCAGTGTAAGATGCTCGCTTTTTACAAATCTTTTTGGATTAACCTCTATGACTTGTCAGAGTCAATAATCCAATGTTTTATCTTTCTTCTTTATGTAAGAGCGGTTGTACAAATATCAATCAAATGCAAGCACCAAGGAACACATAGAGATTTTTACATTGTTTTCTGTTGTGCTATTTGTTTTCTCAAGGGATACAATTTGGTTGTGGAAGGATTACCCCTTGACCACTTACAATGTCCTCCTGATCACTCCAAGGGTATCCCACCTTGTTTTTTCAATAAATTTATCAAGAGTTTATGGTAAAACCTTTCCTGGAAAATGATCACTCAATGTGTACAAACTGCTAGAGCAAAATATGGATCTTCTCCTTTTTTCACTGCTGGTTTTGTCTCACCCATTGCAGTACTACTTGCACATGATGCTAATGTTGTCTGTATGCATTGTCGTTGCTGTCCATGCGTGCTGCTAATGCTATCCGCATGCATTGCCATTGTTATATGTGTGTGCTGCTAATGTTGTCCACACACACTACTATTGCTGTCCAGGTGCGTTGCTCCTACTATTCACGCGTGGTGCCATTGTTATATGTGTGTGCTGCTAATGTTGTCCACACACACTACTATTGCTGTCCATCTGCACTGCTAATGCTATTCACACGTGTTGCTCCAGCTATTCGCACCCATAGCTAGTGTTGTCCATTTGTGCTGCTACTACTGTTTACAACTGTGGCTGCTGTCCACACATGTTGTTCCTACTATCTAAGTGTGCTACTGCTATCTGCTTGCGTTGCTACTATCTGTTCACACCGCTACTACTATCCTTACCCATTGCATCTATTTTCTTATGTTGTTGCCACTATCCATATGCATTGCAACTATTTATCGTGCTGCTGTTGCTATTCCCATGCATTGTAGCTATTTTCTAGCTCCACTACTATTATCCCTATGCACTACCGCTGTCGACTAGTTCACCACCTGCTGTTGCACATTAGTTGTTGGTGCAAGACCCTTATGCTATTGCTCCACCTCTTGCTGGACTCACATGCTGCTTCTGCCTCCTTCTAGTTTGTTTTCCTTGGTTGTTTTGTTTGTTTGTTGGTGCGGTTGCTGCCTTGGTGGTGTTTGTTGGTGTAGGTCTGTCCTCCTAGACGTGCTACTGGTGCAAGTAAGCCTCTTGGATGTGCTACTATTTTTGGGAAGTCTCCTGGACATGTTGCTGCTACTGGGAAGCCTTCTAGACATGCTACTAGTGCAGCAAAGCCTCCTAGATGTGTTACTGCTACTGGTATACCCTTTTGGATGTGCAAGGACATGCTGTTGGTGATGCTATACACTTCTAGACCTACAAGGATGTATGCTGCTACTGGTATACCCTCTTGGATATGTAGGGATGTGCTGCTATTATTGTTACCTTTGTAAAGGCTTATTGGTACGGTGGTTGTCTTGGTGAGGGTTTGCTAGTATTGGTGGTTAGCTACCTTGCTCTCTTTCTTTCCTCCTTAGCCAACTGCACCTTGTTGCATCTTAGTGGTGTGCCATACCCTATTGCACTCTCCTTGGTTGGCTGCCATGTTGCCTCTCCTTGGTGGCTACTGCACTTTCCTTAATTGGTTGCCTAGCTCTCTTTCTTTCTTTCGTTCACTCAATTTTCTACAACCCCTTATTTTCTTTTTGCAAGACACCTAGGGGTATTTATAGAGCCTTAGGATTAGGGCTACATGATTATTAATGGTCATCATTAATTCCCATATATTTCCTTACAATTAATAGCTAGATTTGAGTCTTAAGATTTAGGGTCAATGGTCAACATTAACTTCTTAAAATTTAAGGTCAATGGTCAACGATCAATCTTGACCTTTAAAATTTAAGGTCATGGTCAACATTGACTCCTTAACACGAGGGCTGACCTATCATCATTGGTATCTCCTAATGACCTTACTACATCTCAATAGCATTCAGAACATCAAATCAACACATATAATAGTATGAGATGGTGTTGACAACAAATCCAACATTAGCTATCAAAGATTGGCTAAACAATCTTTCCCTTTGGATTTGTTGGCAACACATTATATCCAATAATGCACATATATCAATTATCCACATTCATAACTCCCCCTGCACATTGTCATTCACAACTCCCCTTGAAACATGCATCACTTGCTACTCCCCCTTTTCTGCTTCTCCCCTTTTATCCATCAAATGGTTTATATGTCTAGGTAGGGGTTATGTAGCTTTACAGTGTCTTAACAAGAGAAACATGTACCTTAGGGAAAATGGTGACTATGAGTTTGGTAGTGAAGTTAGTGATGACGACCAAATGCCACCACTAGAGGATGCTAGTGATGTTGATGAAGAGTAAAGTATTTAGAGCGTGGTGGAAGGCTTTTAATGAGGATGATATTGAGATGTAGCAGGAACATATTTTCCATACTAGGTGTTTAGTTTAGGATAGGCTCTGTTGTTTGATCATAAATGGATGTAGTTACACTGATGTAGCTAATATAAATTTGGTGGAGAAATTAAACTTGCATACAACTAGACACCCTAAGTCATATAAACTATAATGGTTAAATGACAGTAGGGAGGTAAGAGTGACTAAGCAACTAATTGTTCCATTTACTATTAGTAGGTATAAGGATTAGGTTATTTGTGATGTTGTACCTATGCAACTTGGTCATTTGCTTTTAGGACAATGGTGGCAATTTAATATGAGGGCAACACTACGAAAATAGATATAAATTCACCATGGAGGGAAAACCCATTACACTTGCACCACTAACTCTTAAACAGGTTTATGAAAACCAACTAAGAAATTTTGAAAATGAATAAAAGAAAATAAGTGAAAAGAAATAGAAAGGAGAGAAAAATGAGAGTGAAAGAGAGCAAAGATGAGAGCAAACACTTGAGAGTGCTAAACACAAGAGTGGTGAGTCATAAAATAAAATTGAGCGACAGCAAGTGAGTGTGTGTGCTAAAGTAGTATGAGAGATGGCTTCCAAGCTAGGCAACAAATGTATTGGATCCTTTATAAGGATGCCTACCATGCTAACAATAACAGTACTTCTTGTATTCCTAGTGTTGTTTCTTCTATGTTACAGGGGTTTAATGATGTATTCCTTGAGGATGTACCAAATATATTGCCACCACAAAAGGGAATTGAGCATTGTATTGACCTAGTACTTGGAGCAGCTATTCCTAACAAGCCAACATACCAGAGTAACCTAGAGGAGACAAAAGAACTTTAAAGGCAGGTTGAGGAATTGATGAAAAAAAGGTATGTGCAAGAAAGCATGAGTCCATGTGCAATGCTTGTGTTGCTAGTGCCCAAGAAAGATAGGTCCTTGAGAATGTGTGTTGACTGTCGAGACGTTAATAAAATTACAATTAAGTATCGACACCGTATACCTAGACTTGATGACATGCTTGATGAATTGCATGGTGCATGCTTCTTTTCAAAAATTGATCTTAAAAGTGGATATCACTAAACTAGAATTAAGGTAGGTTATAAATGAAAAACTATATTCAAAACTAAGCATGGTTTGTATGAGTGGTTGATTATGCTATTTGGATTAACTAATGCACCTAGCACGTTAATGAGATTAATGAATCATGCTTTGCTTGATTTTTTTAAAACTTTTGAAATTGAATGTGATGCATTAGGCATTGGGGTGGGGGGTGTACTCATGCAAGAGAAATGTCATATAATGTTCTTTAATGAAAGGTTAAGTGAGGCTATATTAAATTATCCAACTTATGACAAGGAATTATATGCACTTATTAGAACTTTATAAACTTGGCAACATTACTTTTAGCTTAAGGAATTTGTAATCCATATTGACTATGAGTCACTAACACATTTAAAGGGCCAAGGTAAATTAAACAGAAGACATGCAAAGTGGATGAAATTCATAAAAACATTTCCTTATAAGATTTAATGCAAGGCAAGTAAGGAAAATGTGGTTACTGATGCATTGTTTCATAGGTACACCTTAATTAGCACCTTAAGCACTAGATTATTAGGTTTTGAGCACATCATTGACGTATATGCTATAGATGCTGATTTTGGTAATGTTTATGCTACTTGTGAGAATATTGGCTTTGGTAAATTTTATAAACATAAGGGTTACTTGTTTAGGAAAATAAATTATGTATTCATCAAGGGTCTATTAGAGAATTGCTTGTGCAAGAAGCTTATGGCAGAGAATTGATGGGTCATTTTGGTATTCAAAAGACTTTAGATATTTTAAGTGAACATTTCTTTTGGTGACATATGAAACATGAAATTGAACGAATTTATGCAAAATGTATTACTTGTAAGTAGGCTAAGACTAAAGTATTACACCATGGTAAATACATGCATTTGGAGGTCCCTAGGAAACCTTAGATTGCTATTTCAATGGATTTTATGCTTGATTTACCAAGGTCCAGAAGGGTCAAGACTGTATCTTTACTATGGTTGATAGGTTTTCTAAGATGGTGCATTTCATTGCTTGCCATAAATGGATCATGCCACACAAATTGCCAACCAATTTTTAGGGAAATTGTCATAATTCATGGAGTACCAAAGAGTATTGTGACTAATCATGATATCAAGTTTCGAAATCATTGTTAAGCCCATATTTAATGGCTAATGTTAGATTTGTTGTCAACATCATCTCATATGGTTGGATGTGTTGATTTAAAGTTATAAATGCTATTGAGATGTAGAGAGGTCATTAGAAAAAATTGGTGATGACAGGTCAACCCTAATGTTGAAGAGTTAATGTTGACCATGACCCTAAATTTTAGACGTCAAAATTGCTTATTGACTGTTGACCTTTGACCCTAAATTTTAGAAAATTAATGTTGATCATTGACCTTAACTTTTAAGATTCAAATCTAGTCGTTGATTGTAGGGCAACCTATGGGAATTAATCATGACCGTTGATGATCGTGTAACCCTAATTTCATAGCTCTATAACTACATCTATGCGTCTTGCAAGGGGGTGTGTGTGCTACAAAATTTTTAATAAAACAAAACCTAATTGTAGTAGCTGCTTAAGAGGGAGAGAGAGACAACAAGGTAGCCGTCCAAAAGGGAGAGAGTGGCAGCAAAGTAGCCCACCACCACACCAGCAAACTTAAAGCAACCGACCATCCTCACCAGCACCTGCAGCAATTAGCCCTCACCAAGTGACAGTAACCCGTGGATCTGGCAGCAAAAGGAGACAAACCAAAAAGTGGTCCAGCAACCTATGAATCCAGTAGCCAAGGGAGACAAACCAGAAGGTGGTGCAACAACCAGTGAATTTTGCATCAAAGGAGGCAGCAGTTTCACCAACAGACCTGCAGCCTGCACCAGCAAACCAGGAGGTAGCAGCTTGCACTAGCAAACTAAGAGGTGCTTACACTAGCAAGCAAGGAGGTGGCAGGTCCGGCAGGAGGTGGTGCGGTAGCAAGAGGTGTTTAGCACCAATAAATAAGGTGGCAGTAGCAGTCGGAGGTCCTTACACCAGTAAACAAGGAAGCAACAGCAGCAGGAGTTGTCCTGCACCAACAAACAATAAGCAGCCTCTTGCAGATCGCAGCAGCAGGTCCAAGAACGAAGCAAGCACCTACAGATTGTAGCAGCAGGTCTGAGCATCAAGTAGCAAACCACCAACTACAATAGCATCATTCGGGAATCAGCAGCCACCTACAGAAAGTGCAGCAGCAGGTCGTGCAAAAGTAGGTTGTGCAGTAGTAAGTCGTACAGCAGCAGGTCCAGGAAGCAACCAGCAAACCAAGAGGCCTTCCTAGCAACAACAGCACTTATAGGAGGCTTCCTAGCAGTGGCAGCACATCCAAGAGGCTTCCCAACAATGGCAGCATATCTAGGAGGGACTAGCAACACTAGCAGCAAGTGCGGGAGATGAGACCAACAAATGCAATGCATCTAGTAGCTAATTCAATAGTAGCAGCGTGCGTGGAAAGCAGCAGCACGTCCAAACAGAAGTAGTAGCGCATGCGGATAGTAGCAGTAGCTCGTGTGAAAATAAGCAGCAGCACATGCAGACAACAGCAGCAACATATGAAGACAACAAGAGAAACACATATGGATAGCAATAGTAGAACGTGCAAACAGCAATGACAACCCATGCACATGCGGACAGCAGCAGCAGCATGTGTGAAAATAAGCAGTAATTGGCACAGACAGCAGCAGCAGCTCATGTAGACAGTAGCTACAGCATGTGCAGACAACAGCAGTAGCGCATGTGGACAGCAATAGGAACGCGTGCAGGCAACACCGATAATGGGTGAAACAACACCGGCAACAAAGGAAGGAGAAGATCTATATTCTACACTAACAGTCTGTATACATTGAGTGATCATTCTCCAAGAATGTTTTTGATAAACTTGCTAAAAAAAGGTGGGATACCCTTGGAGTGATCGAAAGATCATTATAAGTGGTTAAGGAGTGATCCTTCTATAACTAAACTATATTCCTTGATAACAAGAGTGGATTGTGTGATTTAAGAAGGATCCTATAACACCATAGATGTAGCTTACATAATGTAGGCGAACCATGTAAAAATTGTTATGTGTTCTTGGGTGCTTGTATTTGATTAATATCTGTACGACCAGTCTCACATAAAGAAGAAAGATAAATAATAGGATCATTAGCTCTAACATGTCATAGAGGTTAAATCTAGATAGGTTTATAAAACTGAATATCTCACACTGATTCACCCCCTCTCTTAGCGTGAGACCTAAAAGGTTCTTGTCAATCATTTTTGGAGGACACTTTGGGGTCAGCTTAGTACAAAATTGCTTTTCTCCACAACATGCCATCCACAGATTGATGGTCAGACTGAGGTAATCAATCATACTTTGGTACTTTACTATGTGCTGTAATTGGTAAAAATTCTAACACTTGGAAAAAGTGTTTACCATTCATCGAGTTTGCCTATAATAGAGTTGTGCATAGTGCCACTAGTTATTCACCATTTGAATTAGTTTACGATTTCCACCCTTTGACATTTTTAGATCTAGTGTCATTACCTGTGTAAGAACAAGCCAATTTAGATGGAAAAAAAGGCTAAGGTGGTCTTATAACTTTATTAGAGGGTTAGATTGAATATTAAGAAAAGGACAAAGCAATAGGCCACTCAAGCCAATAAGGGACACAAACATGTCATCTTTTAGCCTGGAGATTGGGTTTGGGTGTATATATGAAAGGAATGGTTTCCACAACATAGAAAGAATAATTTATAACCTAGAGGAGATGGTCCTTTTCAAGTTGTGGCTAAAGTCAATGACAACACCTATCAACTTGACTTACTAGATGAGTATGATGTGAGTTCAACATTTAATGTTTATGATCCTTCCCTATTTGATGATACAAGTTTAGATTTGAGGACAAATACTATTAAAAAAGGGGAAATAATGGAGGTCCATTTGTACCAGTATCTAACAACCAAAGAATTGATGCTTTACATAATCTTAGGGGCCCAATGACAAAGGCAAGATCACAAAAGGCTTGAGAAGTGCTGAATAGTTTAATTTGTTAAGTCTAAGAGCAAGAAGTTGCTTAGAATGATTGGTTGAGGAAAAAAGCATCCCAATGGCCTTCTAACATGTATTATGTGAGGAATGAGCAAGACAAAGGTTGGGATCTTGGAGTAGGGGAAGCTACGAGGCTACGAAACAAGTTTCAAACCGAGGCATGCAAGCATCAAGTGCCATGATCGCAACAACCTTGATAACATAGCAAGTCCAATGGCTGGACACCAATATTCATTAGGGCAAATTGATTCTCAGGGGTTTTGACTACCAGTTGATTAGGCTTTCACTTATTTTGAACACCAAGATGCAAATAGAGTTTAGTATTTTACATAAGCTTATTATTTGGGAAACTTTATAGGCTTATGTTATATTTCACTAATAGGTCATAAGCCCATATGGTAACTGAAGTATGTGTATTGTATATGTTTACAAATATAAGTGTAACTTAAGGGGGTAGAGGGAGATCAGAATACAACTTTACAACTACAAAAGACATTCTTTTATCTCAAGTTTCAATACAAATGAGCATTTTTTCCATTGGTTCTTTGTAAACTTATTGATTTGCATGGTTAATTGTGTTTTTCATAGGCTTATCTTCTTCAAATGGCATCTAATCCTTCTATAATTTTGGTTCGTGGTTGCTTTATAATCATTGGGTCATAAATTTTTATTTTGTAACCTATCTTAGAATGATCTTAGTGACATTAATTTTGGTGTTGAGTTCTGATTTGTTATAATCAGAGTTCATATCACTAAAGGAATTAGTTGCTATTTTTAAAGATAAAATGAAAATGAAATCTTTCAAATCCCATAATATTAAGTGCTTTAGGTGTCAAGGACATGGACATATTGCTTCTTAATGTCAAAATAAAAGAACTATGATCATGTTGGAGAATGGTGACATAGAAAGTATTAGTTTAAGTAATAATGACATGAAACTATTTAAGGGTTGTTCTAATGTTAAAGTTGAAGAACTTGTTTATAGAGATATTTTAGTTCTATGGTGTGCACTAATTATTCAACCTCAAGATGATAATGATAAGGAGCAATGTGAGCATATTTTCTATACAAAATGTCACGTTAAAGACAAGGTATGTAGCATAATTATCGATAGTGGACATTGTACTAATGTTGCTAATACTTTATTGGTACAAAAGTTGAATCTAGATACCTTCAAGCATCCTAAGCCTTATAAGCTATAATAGTTGAATGATTGTGGAGAAATTAGAGTAACAAAGTAAGTTTTAGTTGCCTTTTCTATTGGTGATTACAAGGATGAGGTTCTCTATGATGTGACATCAATACATGCTAGTCATATACTTCTTGGGTGACCATGGCAATTTGATAGGAAGGTTACTCATAATGGCCATAAGAACATATAGTTCTTTATAATTAATAATCAAATTGTTACATTAACTCCTTTCAAGCCTATTCAAGCATATGAAGATCAAATTAAGATAACAAGAGAGTACAAAATGAGAGAAGAACAAATCAGAGAACAAGGGGAAAAGAAAAAGAAAGAGAGTGAGAGGTCAAAGGAGAAGAGAGACAGTGAGGCTGAGGAGAAAAGTTGAAGCGAAAAGAATGAGGCCAAGAGAAAAGTATGGAAAAAAGAGAGAAAGGTAAGAAGTTAAATTTATTTGCTAGGAAAAGCGAGGTTGTTTCATTATCTAATGACTTTAACTACTTTTTACCTAGTGTGGTTGTTCCATTATTACAGGAGTTTGCAGATTTATTTCTTAAAGAAATTCCCTATGAATTACCACTTTTAAGAGGAATTGAGCTACAAATAGACTTTATACTTGGTCCTGTCATACCAAACTGACCTACTTATAAAGCTAATCCAGATGAAATAAAGGAGATAAAGAGACAAGTGGATAAGTTGGTGCAAAAGGGATTTGTAAGAGAGAGTTTTAGCCTATGCTTGATCCTTGTCACCTTAGTATTAAAGAAGGATTGAACATAACAAGTGTGTATGGATTGTTGAGCCATCAATAAGATCATTGTAAAGTATAGACATCCTATCCCTTGATTAAATGATATGCTTGATGAGTTGCATGGTTCACATGTATTTTAAAATATTGATTTAAAGAATGGCTATTATCAAATTCGCATGAAACAGGGAGGTGAATGGAAAATAAAATTTAAAACTAAATATAGATTGTATGAATTGTTAGTAATGCCTTTTAAATTAACTAATGCACCTAGTACATTTATGAGCTTAATGAATCATGTCTTACGTGCATCTATAAGGAAAATTGTAATAGTTTACTTTGATGATATTTTAGTTTATAACAAGAATTTGATGAATATGTGAAACACTTGCATGCTGTGTTTAATGTGTTAAGAGAGAACTGATTATATGTTAATCTCAAAAAGTGTACATTTTGTATGGAATCCATTGTGTTTCTTGGCTATGTTGTTAGTTTGCAAGGTATTAGTATGGATAGGGAGAAGGTAAAGGCAATAAAGCAATGGCCTACACCTAAGAACGCAAACAAGGTAAGAAGCTTTCATGGTTTGGCAAGTTTTCATCAAAAGTTTGTTAAGGATTTTAGTTCCATTGTGATAAGGACCTTTTTGTGTCTTATACATAAGAGGGGGAGGGGGTGAATTAGTGTGAGATGCTTACTTTTTACAAATTTTTCTAGATTAAACCTCTATGAACTATTAAAGTCTATGATCCAATTTTATCTTACTTCTTTATATAAGAATGACCATATGGATATCAGGTTGCACAAGCACCCAAGAATACACAGAATTTTTACGTAAGTTACCTATAATATGTGAGCTACATCCATGGTATGATAAGATTACTCCTAGATCACATGATCCACTCTTGTTATTGAGGGATATAGTTGATATTGTGGAAGGATCACTCCTTTAACACTTACAATGATATCCTGATCACTCCAAGGGTTTCTCACCCTTTTTCAAAGAAGTTCACAAAAGTGTTTCTGAGAAAGATCTCTTCATATACATAGGCTGTTATGACAACAAACTAATTTTCTCCTTTCTTTCTATTGTTCTCTCCTTCCTTACTGTCATTCTCTACCTTATGCATTGCCAATTTTTACCTTCTACATTATAGGTCTCTACCTTCTACACTGCTGGTCTCTAGCTTTTGCATTGCCAGTCATAACTTCCTATTGCTGTCTCCTTTTTATCTTTTGTTTCTACTGCTTATAGCATCCTACTACTTGTTATTTTTTCTTGTGCCACTGCCTGTTGTTTTCTGTTGTGCCACTACTTGTTATTTTCTGTTGTGTCATTGTCTGTTGTTTTTGGTTGTGCCACTTTTCCTTCTACAGATTCTCTCCTCTACAGGTTCTACTTAACCATTACCGCTACTATCTCTCTTTTCTTTCTATTACTACGTCTCTTTTCTTTTCTCTTGCTGTCTCTCCTTCATTGGTAGTTTTCTCTTTTTCCTATGTCTGCTAGTCTCTGCCATTCCCTTCTTTTTAAAGCTTACTTATTGTTTTCAGTTATGCTCTCTACCATTTCCTTCTTTTTGCTACTCACAGCTTTTTTTTTTCATTATGCTTTTTACAAGTTTTCTACCATCTCTCTACTATGTATTTCTCTTAGTAGTTGCACGGGTATTTATAAGGTTTGATTTTTGGATTGCCTTATCATCAATGGTCAACATTGATTTCTTAAATTTAGGGTTGCCCTAACATCAATGATCACCGTTGATTTCTTGAATTCAAGGTCAACTATCAGCATTGAGTCCTTGAATTTAAAGTTAATGGTCAACATCAACTTTGAGTAAAGGTCATTTGCAAAGGCAGCATTGCTAGGACTTCATCTCTTGGTAACCTTTGGTATTATGCCTACATGCAAAAAAAGGAGATGTATGTTTCAAGGGGACCTATTCCTTTTTGCTTACACTGTTGCTTGTGCTTAATTGCTCATTTTTGGGTTTATTATGTTGCCAACAAATCCAAAGGGGGGGATTGTTAAGCCCATCTTTGATGACAAATGTTGGATTTGTTGTCAACAGTATCTCATATATTTGTCCTTATTGATTTGATGTTATGAGCATTGTTAAGATGTATTTGCTACATTTACAAAGTGTTGGCAGCTGATTTATTCAAAGGTTAAGAAAGACAATATTGCTTTTCCCCCTTTATTTGATTTTTCCCCTTTGGATTTGTCAAGCTACTCCCATTTTATCATAAAGTAGCCCATAATTTGTTTGGATTTTTAGCAGCCACGAGGTGAGATTCTTTGGGCTCACTTTGAAATCTAGCATAAAGTGTTACACAAAAGCAAGATTAAGCCTTGATGCAATCAAATACAGTAAACTCCCAATCAACTTTCCATATTCCTTTTGATCAACCATTTTGCCTTCTTTATCTTTTGCTTAACTTTGTTCCAACAGTGATGGGAGTGCTTACTTCTTTAGAGTTCTCCATCCTAAACCTTTTTAACAGCTCACCTGCATATTTTGCTTGGGAAAGGAAAATTCCAACCTTCCTTTGCAAAACTTGTAACCCTAAGAAGAATTTCATTTCACTTAGCATTGATATCTCAAACTTCTTCTTCATTTGAACGACAAAAGTAGAACAAAGGACCTTTTTTTCAGTAGCAAAAATTATGTCATCGATATAAACCATAATAATTAATTGGCCCCATTTATCTTCTTTTATGTACAAGTTGTTGTCCACATTTCTTTTTTTGAATTTCATATCTTTAAGACATATATCTATCTTGGAATACCATGCTCTTGGAACTTGCTTTATGTCATATAAAGCCTTTTTCAATATGCACATACTTGAACCATCATGATTAAGTATAAACCCATCAAACTCTTCAATAAATACCTCTTCTTTAAGCATTCCATTTAGAAATGTTGATTTCACATCCATTTGATAAACTTATTAATTTCTTTGAACAGCAATGGCCATGAATATTTTGATTACTTCAAGTTTAGCCACAAAATCAAAGGTCTCTTTAAAATCAACACCTTCTACTTGTGAGTAGCCTTTCTAGACAAGTCTTACCTTGTTTCTTACAACCTTATCATTTTCACTAAGCTTATTTCTAAACACCCACTTGGTTCCAACGATGTTTTTCCCTTTAGATCTTGGAACTAAACACCAAGTGTTGTTCTTCTTAATTTAATCAAGCTTTTCATTCATAGTTAAACTTGGGTTTAACTTTGGAGATCAATAAGGTTTGTTCACCACTTTTTAGCCTTCTTCTAGTCTGTATAGAATCCTTTTTTCTACCAATAATGTTTTTAACTCAACTTTAACTCTAACTATTCTATGAGTTTGGTAATGCCTTGATTCATTTTCTTTACCATTTAATTTAAAAATCAATGTCTTCCTCATGCTAAACAACCTTTAATTTATCACTTTCAAATTCCTTTTTAATACCACACATGACATCTTCAGCTTCCTTATGCTATGATTGCATTGTGGAACTATCTTTAATCACTTTAACATCAAAGCTATCTACAATTTTATGTAGCCTTTTATTGTAACATTTGAAGCCTCTTCCATTTGGTACATAGCCCAAGAATATGCCTTCATTAGCCTTCTCATCAAAATTTTCAAGATTCTTGCCTTTCATTTTAAAGAGGCATGGGCATCTAAATGCTTTAAAATGTTTTACACTTGGCTTCTTTCCATTCCACAGCTCATAGGGTGTCTTCTCTATATGTGGTCTCATCAAGCATCTGCTTTGAATCTAAGTGGTAGTCGTGAAAGCCTCTCTCTAGTAGCCATGTGAGGTACCATGCTTAACTAACATGGTCCTTGCCATATCCATTAGGCTTCTATTCTTTTTTTCAGCCACTCCATTTTGTTAAGGTGTGTAGGGATTAGCATATTCATGCTTCACTCCATGCATCTCCAAATAATTTTCAAATTCAAGCAAGTGTATTTTGCCCTATTGTCTATCCTAATTCTTTTAATTCTTCTCCCTAACTAATTTTCAACCAACCTCCTATAGCTCTTAAAATTATTGAGAGCATCAAATTTATATTCCAAGAGCATAATACAAGTCATTCTTTTAAACTTATTAATAAAAGAAAGTATCTATCACCCTTTGATGATTTTTCTTATAGGCCCCAATGGCTTCTTTATTTAAATCTCCACATTTTTTTGGGTAGCATTTACCATCTTCCCTTTTTGAAACATGCTGAAAATTGCATTTCTTTCTAATAAGGACTATTATAAGTCTCACATTGAGAGGGGGGTGAATCAGTGTGAGCTATCCTCCTTTTACAAATCAATCTGGATTTAACCTCTATGACCTGTTAGAGTCGATGATCCAATATTTAATTTTCTCTTTTATGTAAGCATGACCATACAAATAAAAAATAATGCGCAAGCACCTAAGAACACACAACAATTTTTATGTTGTTCACTCATAATGTGTGAGCTATATCCATGGTATGATAAGTTTCTTCCTCAATCACACAATCCACTCTTGTTATCAAGGGATATAGTTTGGTTATGGAAGAATCACTCCTTAACCACTTGTGGAAGGACTACTCCTTAACCACTTACAAGGAATTCCCGATCACTCCAAGGATATCCCACCCTATTTTTCTACAAATCTATCAAGAGTTTATGGAAAAACCTTGCTTGGAGAATGATCACTCAATGTGTACATACTATTGAAGTAGAATATGGATCTTCTCCTTCCTTTGTTACTACTGTTGTCTCACCTGTTGCTGGTGCTACCTCACTTGTTCCTTTGGCAGGATCTCTCCTCTGTTGTTGGGCACGTTTTCCCCTCAACTACAAGTTGTCGGACACGCTTTCTCCTCTTACTATTGCAAGTTGCCAGACCTACTGGCAGGCACTTTTTCTCCTCAATTGCTGCAAGTTGTTGGACTTGTTACAGGGTACATCTCCTCCTCTTGCTACTACAAGCTGTTGGACCTGTTGCTACTGTTGCCTCTATAAGTTGCTTTCATTGCTATCTACACGTGCTGCAGCTGCTTATCGCATATGCTATTCCTACTACCTGTGCATGCTGCTCCTGCTATCCAAGCACACTGCTACTTCATCCACTTGCATTGTTGTTGTCCCCATGCATTGTGGCTAATGTCCATATGCGATGTTTTTGCTATCCAAGCACGTTGCTACTGTCTACTCACCTAGCTGCTATTATCTGCCTGTGTTACTACTATTTGCTTGCCCTGTTGCTGCTATCAGCCTACGCTACTGCTGTCTGCACGTGCTACAGTTATCTTCTCGAGCTGCTGCTACTATCCTCACACGCTGCAACTACTTTTTGTGTCGTTGCTACTATCCCTATCTGTTGTAGCTATTTCTTCCCATCGGCTGCTGCACTCCTTGCACGCTGAGCTCCTTTCTCATGCCACTGTTGCTCTCTCTACACATTGCAACAGTTTTCTTATGTTGTTGCTCTCCCTATGCATTGCAGCTATTTTCTCATGTTGCTACTGCTCTCCTTGCTCATTATAGCTACTTTCTCATACTGTGGCTACTCTCCTTGCACACTGCAGTAGTTTTCTCATGTTGCTACTACTCTCTCTGCACATTATAGCCATTTTCTCACACTGCTGCTATTCTCCCTGCGCATTGTAGCTATTTTCTTGTGCCGCTATTGCTTTCCCTACATACTACAGCACTTGAGAAGCCTCTTAGACGTGCTGTTGCTATTAGAAAGTCACTTAGATGTGCAGAGATGTGCTACTAGTGCTGGTATACCCTTCTGAACCTATAGGGATGTCTGCTGCTACTGGCATACCCTCCTGGACATGTAGGGATAGGCTGCTGTTACTGGTATACCTTCCCAGACGTGCAAGAATGTGCTGTTGTTACTAGTATACCCTCCTTGACCTAAAGGAACATCTGTTGTTGTTGGTATACCCTCTTGGACATGCAGGGACATGCTGTTGATTTGTTAGAAAGCTTCCTGGACATGCTACTGTGGTGGTCGGCTGTTGCTGTCACCTTTATGAGGACTTGCTAGTGTGGTGGCTATCTTAGTGAGGATTTGCTAGTGTGGGTGGCTGGCTGCCTTGCTCTCATTCTTTCCTCCTTGGCCAACTGCACCTTGCTACTTCTCCTTGGTGGCTGCTGCACTATCCTTGGCTGGCTACCTTGTTGCCTCTCCTTGGCGGTTGCTACACTCTCTTTGGCCTACTGCCCCTTGCTCTCTTTCTCTCCTTCTTGGCTGATTGCACCTTGCTTGGGCTGCCTTTTCTTTTGTTGTTCACCTATTTTTCCCTAGGTTTATCGCTCACCTCTCTCTTGGCCAGCTCTCTCAATTTTCTACAATACACACCGTTCTTGCAAGACACATAAGGACATTCATAGAGCTTTGAGATTAGGGCTATATGATCGTCAATGGTCATCGCTAATTTCCATATATTACCCTATAAACAATGTCCAGATTTGATTCCTAAAATTTAGGATTAATGATTAGCATTGACTTCCTAAAATTTAGGGTCAATGGTTAATGTTGACTTCCTAAAATTGAAGGTCAACGGTTAACAGTCAATCTTGACCCTTAAAATTTAAGGTCACGATCAATGTTGAATCCTTAATGCCAGGGTTGACTTGTCATCACCAGTTTCTCCCAATGACTCATTACATCTTAACGACATTCATAATATCAAATCAATACATATAACCTTGTGAGATGGTGTTAACAATAAATCCAACATTAGCCATCAAAGATGGGTTCAACACTTCCTCTTCTTAGCTTGAGTACATCTTTCACAACTTCATTTTTGGATAATTTGTTTAGCCACTCTTGTGTAAGATGTCCCAATCTCCTATGCCACAACAAATTCTCATTTTTGGTGCTCATGTAGCATGTGTTTTTGCTGCTAGAAACTTGGTATAAGTTTCCATTTTTCTTTCTCCCTTTGTAAGATAGCAGCATCACTTAATCTCTTTATCGTACAGCCACTCTTGCAGAAAGTAACTTCATGCCCATCATCACAAAGTTGGCTAACACTAATTAGATTGTGTTTTAGACTTTCAACAAAAAGCACTTCACCAGATTTTAGATTTTTCACACCAATTTTAGTAGCACTAATACCTTTAATCTTTAAAGCACCATCATTGCCAAATGTGACTGACCCTCTATTATATTTTTTTTCTTCATTCAATAACTTGGAGTCTCTTGTCATGTGTGAAAATCAGCCATTATCTAGGATCCATGACTTTCTTTCTTGGAATCTTTTAAGGCTACTTCCATAACCATAGCCATTTCCCTTCCTCTTTCTTCTTTGGCCAAACATAAGAGCATACGTAAGTGTTCTCCTTTGCATTCTTTGACCAGGTAGCAATGCCAAGCATTCTTTAGCAATATGTCTAACCATTTCACATTTTTCACTAATTTCCTCTAACATATTAAATCTGTCTTAATGGAATTTGATTTCTTTTCATGTGAGGCTGTCTCCTTTCTTCATAAACTCTCCCCTTAGACCCTTGCCTCACATTCCTCTTTATTATAACCTATTACCTTAACACACTTGCCTTGTGCCCATACTTACTAAAGCTCTAGCAAAATCCTTCAAATTTGAATTTTTTTCTTTCATCAAGTTTATACCCCCTATCTTCAGCATTTGTTACAGCAACCTTTATTCTGATTTTAACAACCTATTTCCTTTGGATAAGAGTTTTCGTCACATCTTTCCTAACCCATTTTATCTTGAGTTGGTTTCTCTTTTCTATAATGTCATTGTGTTTGCTTTCAAGTGCAAACACAAATTTCTTATTCTCTTCTACCCTCTCATTTGGCTTTTCAATATAGTCAAGTCCTTTCTTCCCCATGGAATGAGGTCTTTGTTTGCCTAGACACTTATCCAACTTTTTAGTAGCACCCTCCATAATAGTATTTGCTAAAGAGGACTCTTCTCACTTCCATGGCCTATATAAAGCTTTCTTCATACTTATTCAATTCACATTCAGCCTTATGGAGCTTGGCTTGCAAATTCGACACTTCTTGCTCTTGTGCGCAATCATCTTAGCACCAAGATCTTTGTGTGTCTTGCCTTACTCTGCCTTAAGTACAATTATCTCTTTAATTCTTTTCAAGCACTCCTTCTCTTTTGCTTCAAACTCCTTTTCTTTCACTTGGAGATCAGATATATCAACAACAAAATTTTTATTTAGCTTCTTGAGATTCTTCACCTCCTTTTCTAGCATGTTATTTTTGCATAAACAAGCTCTCAATTTATCTCAAGTTATTGCACCACCTCTTTCTCTTCCTCTTCAGCTGAATCCTCATCACTTAAGGATTCATTTTCATCATTTACCTATGTGACCAGCACATTTTTTGTAGCATCATTATCAGAATCATCATCAACTTCTTCTTCATAATCTTCTTTATCTACCTTTCTCAAGAAATTTCTTCTTTTGGATGTAAAAAGTTTATTTTTCCCTTTGGAACTTGAATTGCTACCTTTAGAATAGCTGAATTTCTTTGTTCCTTTCCTTGGGGCTAACTCATCAACATCATTATTTTCTTCTTTTCTCTTTGGGCAGTCCCCCACAAAGTGTCCAATGCCTCCACAACTAAAGCACTTTAAGGGTAACTTTCCATTGTACTTCCCTTTTCCTTTCCTCATATTTTTGGTGATATATTTCATCACTTTTTCAAGTTTAGTAGCACCAACTTCAACTTCAAAGTTATTGTCAAATTCTTCTTCTTGTTCTTTAATCTTTAATTTCTTCATTGCCTTATAGGCCAATTCCTTTTTTACCCTAGGCTTCTTTTCTTTCTTCATTAGGGCTATTCTCATTTCATAAGACACTAATATATTGTGTAAATCATCTAGGGGCAACCTATCCAAATCTCAATCTTCTATGGAGGAAACTTTGGAATTAAAAACTTCTAGTAAGGTTCTAAGTATCTTCTCTCTCTATAGCCTCTAATGGAGTATTTCATTTACTCTTGTAAAGAAGGCATCCATTGATTCATCATTCAACATCTTTATATCTTAAAATCTACTCCTTTAGATTTGTAACTTGGCTTCCTTCACAACCTTGTCTCCTTCATAAATATTCTTCAATTTGTCACAAATTTGTTTGGCTACGTTGTACCCTATCACTTTGGCGAACTCTTTCTCTAATAAGGAAGCATATAAGGCATTTCTAGCCTTTCCATCATACTCTAAATTCTTCTTATCAATAGGCATCATAAACAATAGGAATGAAGCCACTCATAATAGATTTGAACACATCCGAACCAAATGATAATAGATATGAGAATTGATACTTTTGTCCATCAAACATGGGAATGCACTTGTTGTTAACACTGTTCATGCTCCCCATAATATTAACTAGCAATAGATGTAAAGATTCATGGCAACAACAAAATTTTTAGATCTAGGCAAAAGGATCAATAGAGGAACCACGCTCTGATACCAATTGATAAGGACCTTCTTGTGTCTCACACTAAGTAGGGGACGGGGTGAATCGATGTGAAATGCTTACTTTTTACAAATCTGTCCAAATTAAACCTTTGTGATATGATCCAATGTTAGCTTGCTTCTTTATATTAGAATGGTTGTATGAATATCAAACACGCACAAGCACTTGAGAATACATAGAATTTTTATATGGTTCACTCACAATGTGTGAGTTACATCCACAATGTGATAGGATCACTCCTAGATCACACGATCCACTCTTGTTATCAATGGATACAGCTAATGTTGTGGAAGGATCTCTCCTTAACCACTGTGGAAGGATCACTCTTTATCCACTTACAATGATCTCCCAATTACTCCAAGAGTTGATCTCCTATTCACTCCAAGGGTTTCCCACCCTTATATAAAAAATACATAAAAAGGTTATAACAAAAACTTCGCTGAGAAAGATCTCTATATGTATGCAAGCTTCTATTGCAGAAAACTAATCTTTTCTTTTTTGTTAAGCCTATCTTTAATGGCTAATGTTGGATTTGTGGTTAACACAATCTCATATGATTGTATGTGTTGATATAAGGTTATGAATGTCGTTGAGAAGTAGAGAGATCATTGGAAAAAATCGGTGATGACAGGTCAACCCTAATGTTGAAGAGTTAATGTCAACCATGACCCTAAATTTTAAGAGTCAAGATTGACCGTTGATTGTTGACCCTAAATTTTAGGAAGTCTCTTTTGACCATTAACTCTAAATTTTACGATTCAAATCTAGTCATTGATTGTATGGCAACCTATGGGAATCAATAATGACCATTAATAGTCTCGTAACCCTAATCTCAAGACTCTATAAATACTCTTATGCTTCTTATAAGGTGGTGTGAGTGTTGCAAAATTTGTTAACAGAACAAAACCTAATTGTAGTAGTTGGTGAAGAGGGAGAGAGAGGCAATAAGGCACCTGGCCAAGAGGGAGAGAGAGACAGCAAGGTAGTCACCCAAGAGGGAGAAAGAGACAAAAAGGCAGCCGATCACCACACCAGCAAACTTGAAGTAGCCGACCACTCTTACTAGCACCTGCAGTAGCTGGCCCTTACTAAGTTGCAATAGCCACCCCTCACTAGCAACTGTAGCAGCTAGCCCTCACCAAATTGTAGTAATCGGCCCTCATTAGCACCTATAGCAGCCATCCCTCGCCAAAACTTGCAATAGCTAGCCTTGAACCAACAAACTAGTAGCTTACACCAGCAAACCAGGAGGCAATAACCTACACCAGCAAATTAGGAAACCAGCAACCTTAAACCAATAATCTGGCAACCAAGGAAGACAAATCAAAAGGTGGTGCAACAACCTGTGAATCCAATAACCAAGGGAGACAAACCAGAAGGTTTTGTAACAACGTGTGACTCCAGCATCCAACAACCAAATCAATGAGAGCAACATGTGTGGATAGCAGTAGCATGTCTAGGAGGCTATACTAGCAATAACAGTGCACGCGGATTGCAGGAGTAACATGCGAGAAAAGTAGCAATAATGCATGTAGATAACAGCAGTAGGGCAAGTGGATGGTAGCAGTGCATGTGGAAAGCAGCAGAAGCACAAACAAATAGCAGTAGCGCAAGTGGACAATTGCAATGGGTGCTGATAGTAGCAGCAGTGCATACAAACAAAAGCAACAACGTACGCGAATAGCAAGAGGAGCACATGCAAACAAAAGTAACAGTGTGGGTGGATAGTAGTAGCATGTGTGGACACAAGCAATAATGTGTCTAGACAATAGGAGTAGCACATGTAGACAGAAGCAACAGCATGTATGGACAGCAATAGTAGCTCGTGCAAAAATAAGTAGTAAAGGGTGCGATAACAGCAGTAGCGTGTGCAGACAACAGCCACAATGCTTGTAGATAGTAGCAGCAGCACAAGTACACAGTAGCAACACGTACAGATAGGAGCAGCAGCACTTGTAGAAAGTAGTAGCAGCGTGAACGAATAGCAACAGCATGTATAGACAGTGGTAGCACATGCAAACAGTAGGAGCAGTGCATACGAACAAAAGTAGCAGCACGGGGACAAAAGTAGCAATGTTTGTAGACAGTAGCAGCAGCTCATACAAAAATAAGTAGCAGCGGGGGCAGACAATAGTAGTAACATTTTGACAGTAGCCATAGCACATGTAGCCAACAGCGGTGCACGCAAATAGTAACAGCAGCAGCACATACGAATAGCAATAGTAGTGCGTGCAGGCAGCAACGGTAACAAGTGAGACAACACCAGTAGTAAATGAAGGAGTAGATCCATATTCTTCATTAGCGGTCTGTACACATTGAATGATCGTTTTCCAAGAAAGCTTTTACTATAAATTCTTGATAAACTTGTTGAAAAAGGGTGAGATACCCTTAGAGTGATTGGGAGATCATTGTAAGAGGTTCAGGAGTGATCCTTCTACAACCAAACTATATCCCTTGATAATAAGAGTGGATTATGTGATTTAGGAGGGATCCTATCACACTGTTGATGTAACTCACGCATTGTGGGTGAACCATGTAAAAATTGTTGTGTGTTCTTAGGTGCTCGTGTTTGATTAATATCCATACAATTAGTCTCACATGATGGAGAAAGATAAATAATTTGATCATCGACTTTAATAATTCACAGAGGTTAAATTTGAATATGTTTATAAAAATGAATATCTCACATTGATTACCCCCCCACTCAATGTAAGACCTAAAAAGTCCTCATCACGTTCTTTTTGTTGCTCTCTCCTTCCTCATTATTGGTCTCTACTCAAGCTTTTTACCGATTCTCTCCTGCCTTTGTAGGGTTTCTCTCTTACCTCTACCAGATTTCTCCCCTACCTTTACCAGATTTCTATCCTACATTTATTGGGTTTCTCTCCTATGTCTACTAGGTTACTCTCCTACCTCTATAGGTTCTCAACTCTTTATTAGTTCTCTCCATTGTAGGTTATCTCTGCTACATGTTCTCTTCTCTACAAGTTCTTACATCCATAAGTTCTCTCCTCTACAAGTTCTCTTTTTTGTAGTTTTTTCCTTTTCTATGTAAGTTCTCTCCTGTACAAGTTTTCTCCTTTGCAGGTTCTCTCCTTTTTTCTACCATTACTGCCTCTTCTTTTTTGCTACTGAGGGCTCTTTCTTTTTTTTGCTGCTTGATTTTTCTATCATTTGCTCTGCTGGTTTTCTCTACCCCTGTCGCTACAATTCTTTTTACTTCTGCAACTGTAATTCTCTCTACTTCTGCCACTACAATTATTCTACTTTCGTTGCTGCAATCGTTTTTGCATTTACTGTTGCAATTTTTTTTTTTTTTACTTTTGCGACTACAATCTTTCTACTTTTACTATTGCAATTTTTTTTACTTTTGCTATTGTAATCTTTCTACTTTTACTACTACAATTTATTATTTCTTTTTACTTCTACCATTACAATATTTCTGCTTCAACCATTGCAATTTTTTTTTTTACTTTTACCATTGCAATCTTTCTGCTTCTGTCGTTGTAATTCTTTTCAACTTCTGTCATTTTATGCTCTCTCCTTATTGGCTATGCTCTCTGCCTGTTATGCCTTCTAACGTTTCTATTTTTTGGTTCACCTACCACTATTCTCTTTTTTCTTTCTCGCTACATGCTCTTTTTTTTTTTTTAGCACAGCTCTCTTGGCTATTTTTCTCTAACTGCTATCCTTTTTGGCTCTCATGTTCTTTGCATTTTTTCTATCTATCTCTGTTATGCCCTAACTCTCTTTTAGCAGCAGCATGGGTATTTATAAGCTTTAAGTTTAAGGTTGCCCTACAATCAATGGTCAGCATTGATTCCTTGAATTTAGGGTCAATGGTCAACATTGACTTGTAGTGCCACCAACTAATGCTTTCTTTATAACCAAAACACCACCAACAATGAATCAAGTTGTCATTTTTTGTAGCGCAAGGTAAGGCTGGCAGCATCTTGATTTCACTCCTACTTTCTTTCCTCATTCTCATCACATTCTACCAACCCTGTCTTCCTTAACCCTAGAATGAATCAACTATCAACACTTTGTAAATGTAGCAAACACATCTCAACAACACTCACATCATTAAATCAATAAGGGAAAATATATGAAATGTTGTTGACAACAACTCAAACATTATCCATCAAAGATAGGCTCAACATGAGGGTTTCCCTTGATAAAAACTCCCTTGAGAAAGACCTCTATATGTGCATAAATTGCTATGGCAAAAAATTGATCTTCTCCTTTCTTTATGTTGTTCATTCCTTGCTCACTGCTAATCTTTGCTTTCTTACTGTAGGTCTCTATCGGTCTCTCCTTCCTCATTGCCGATCTCTATTTTCTTTCTATAGGTCTTTGTCCTTTCTCTAATGGTCTCTCCTTCCTCACTGTTAGTCTTTACTTTCTCTCTATAGGTCTTTGCCCTCTCTTTGCTAGTCTCTCCTTCTTCACTACTGATCTTTGCTTTCTCTCTACAGGTGTCTCTCTTTTCTTTTTTGCCACTCTCTCTTCTTTGTTGGTCTCAACTCAACAACCAGTTCTATCCTCTCAGCTATTCTCTCCTCTGTCATTCTTAGCTCTCTACCTTTGTTGGGTCTCTTACTACTTCTTTCAAGTTTCTCTCTTACCTTTGTAGGTTCTTAACTCTTTGTTGGCTCTCTCCTCTCTGTTGATTATCTCCTCTATAAGTTCTCAACTCTCTTTCAACTCTTTCCTCTTTATTGGTTCTCTCCACTACAAGTTCTCAACTCTTTACCTCTGCCTCTTTCTGTCTTTTATAGCACAACCTCTTTCTTCCTTTTCTGCTGCTACCTTTTTCTTCCTTTTTTGCCACTGCCTCTTTCTTCCTTTTCTACTGTTGCCTTTTTCTTTTTTCCACTAGATGCTTTTTCTTCTCTACCATTAGATGCTCTTTCTTTTCTGCCACTGGATGCTCTTTTGTTCTTTTTCTTTTTCTTCTTTTGGTAATTGCATAGGTATTCATATGCCTGGAGTTTAGGATCACCTATCATCAACAATTAGCATTGATTCTTTGAATTTAGGGTCAATAGTCATTATTGACTCCATGAATTTAGGGTTAATATTTTGATAGTTTCCAGATAATGTAGCACCAATGATCTTAAAAACTAGTCTCTACCATTTTGAATTTGGCATTGTCTTTGACTTAAGGTCATTTGTAAAGGTAGCATTGCTAGGATTACATCTCTTGGCTTGTTTAAGCAACATGTTACTATTCCCACCAGTTTCTAATAGAGCTTTCTTGCAATCCATCATTCCAGCTCTTATTTCTTTTTGTAATTGTTTAATAAGTATAGCAGTGACAATTACCATTGGTGGATTTTGAGCAATTTCCTTAGCTTCTGCCTTAACAGGCTGCTCATTGGTTGGTGTTGCCATTAGTTTTAAAGTAGTTTTGACTGCTACCTCAATAGCTTCCTTAACCTCTGAATAGATCAAATACCAATAATTTGTAAATGCAGCAAACATAGCACAAAGGCACTTATAACATAAAATCAACAAGGACATGTATATAAGATGTTGTTGAGAACAAATCTCACATTAGTCATTAAAAATGACCTCAACAATGATGAAGGCTTTACCAAGGGCTTAAAAATGTGTCATATGTGGAGGAATATGAAAACCATGGCCTTAAGAAGGAAGTTAGAGCTGGAAGCCCATGTTTGGTCATTTAAATGGGTTATTTTCATGGGCTTTTATTATTATATAGTGGGCTAGACGAATTTCATTTGTAAGCCTATCTTAGCAGCTAAGGTTTTTGAGGGTTAACAAATAAAAAGGGAAAAAGGATGGCTAAAGGAGGCATAGCTTTTTCTTTTTTTATGAGTATATGAGCTATTTTCTTTGGTTCTTTAAGAATTAATTTTAAACTTTGATACTTGAGTGTACTGGTTCAATAGACTTATCTTCTTCAACATTGTCATTGTTAGGAGTGGCATCTAAATCCTATAGTTTTGGTTCTTGGTTGTTTTATAATCATTAGGTTAAAACTCCAATCCTTTAACCTGTGTTAGAACAAACCTATACCAATATTGGTGTTAGGTTCTGTTTACATATAATCAATGTCCATATCATGAACTACCTTTATGAATAACTTCAAATCATTTTCTTTATTATCTTCACCACTACTCATGTTTAAACACGCAGATAATATGTTAGTAACAACAAAATTTGATTCCTCATGCACTCTTTCGTATTAGACTTGGGATTATGTCATTCAATCACTAGTGTCTCACTCAAATTTGGCTTTTCTATTTGATATTCTCACCACTCTTGCCTTTTCTCACTGACAACTTCCCCTTAGAAGCCCTTTATGAAGAACTTTATCAATGTTCTTACCAAAATAGCAAGCAACAATAAAGCTAAACAATTTTGTACTTGATTTAAAAACAATAAAGAAACAAATGATAAATTATGATTAGAATGAAGAAATGAACAAGACAAGTAAATTTGGTGAAATCCTAATCTGACAAGGAATCCTATTGAATTAGGATTCATGAAAATTTTCTATTTTGACCAAAAATCACAAATTGAGAAGTATTAATTAAACAAGGAGGACTTTTTCAGTAAATCCTAATTGAATAAGGATTCATGGATACCAATCCAAATTGAATAAGGAAATGTGAAACAAACAAAGTAATAAGAATAATGCAACAGATTTTAGATTGATGGAGCAATTTCTCAATCAAATGGATAATCAGATTGCGTGTGTGTGTGTGTGTGTGTGTGTATAGGTATGTGAAATAAACCAAGAAAATAAAGGATAGATAAAGCTTAGGTTGAGTTAAGCTTAGAACCGAATTTTGTATAATTAGAACCCTAGGAAAGTATTCAAATCAAGCAAGTAGAACTTGACCTTGATCAAACCTCTTGGCTAGAACTAAAGCTATGATGAATTACATCACTATAAGATCCCTTAATGAGATAAAAATAAGTTCTTGACAAAGAACTAGGAGGAAATTCTCACAGTGAATAAAACACTCCAATTGTATTCTCCCCTCCCTTTTACAAATTATATAGTATAGGCATTAAAATTAATGACTCCTATAAGAAAAAGGGCATTCCCCCTTATTCCTTACCATAACTAATTAAAAAACAACTCAGCAACAATTCAAAGTTTAAAAGTCAAATCCTTATTCTAAACTGAACAACAGAAATACTAACTAATAACATAGTATATATTGCCACTTATTAGCCCATTAAGCTAATGAACATTAGGTCTTACTATATATGCATACTTAAATAAAAATAAAACAAATCAAAGCCCAATTAAGTTATAATAATATGGATAGAAATTCAATAAGGCCCTAAATCAATCCCTATATACATCTTAAGCATATGGATTGGGCTCCAATTGATTCCAACTATATGGAGTAGGTTTTTAGAAGCTCTTTGAGCCTTATTCTTCATGTGTTAAGCATAATTTGTTTTTGTGTGAATCACAACTCTAGCTTGTACTCTCATTAACTGTTCTTTTGTCTAAGCAAGGTAATCATATTCATTGCATTCCTTATATTTTTGGCCTTAATTGAATCTTTGTTCTATTAATTGTTTTTCTTGATTATGCCACTTATTTAAAGAGAATGGCAAGTTTTGATTTCTTGTGAATTTAGTTTGTCTAGAACTTTTGAAAGAGCTCTTAGATTGTGACATTTCATTTCATTGTGTGAAACATAAAAGAGTTAAGGACTATTGTAATTGAGTGGAGTAAATACATAAAGGAATGAGTTTTGTGAAGCATATTTTTTATTTACTAAAAATCTCACAGTTACAATGTCTAATAGTGAAGAAGGTATTTTTCAAATGGAGAGGAGGAAGTAGTAATTTCATTGCTTATTGATGGAGAAAAAGGTGCTATTGAAGTGTAACAAAGCAAGTATTCCCAAAATCCTTTGCAAGGAAGTGGTGATCCAATGACTAGGACAAGGATAAAGAGGATGAAAGAGGCTTTACAAGGCTTGATTATGGAGTTGCATGACAAAGAAAGTGCTCTAGAAGATTCCAATGCTACACGTAGGATTATCACTTATCTTTATGTGCAAGATGATGGAGAATGTTTAAAACTTAAAGAACAAAACTTGGAGCCTATGATATAAGTCCAAGCTACATGACCAAGCTAAGGAAACACTTGATTTGCATTTTAAGTTGTATTAAAGGTTCTATTTTTGTTTTAGGTTGCTAGATTTTAAGTTAAGGCTGAATTACAAGTAAAAAAGGCTTAACTTCTTGTATTTATTAGTTGTAGTCTTTTAAAGATTCCATAGCAAGGCAAATTTGTATTCTTTAATTAGAGGGATCTCTCATAATTAAGGTTTTTCCTATATAGGTATTTTAAGAAACACCTTTTCCTTATAAGATTGTAATACTTTTATGCCTATATAAAGACTACAACTATATAAAATGAGAATTAATAAGATTAAGGTATTTTTCAACAAGCTTTGCTTTGATTTGCTTTTTTGTCTTCTTGGAAGAATACATTGTATTGAATTATCATAGGAGTGATCAACCTTTATAGTGTCTTAAGATTGGGGCTTTAAGGACTTTGTTTCCTTAAGGTTGGATGAACACATCGAAAGACTACATGATATAGACATGACGATTTGGATAAAGGCTGTCATCGAGAAATTTAAGATAATAAATGCAAGGCTAGATGAGTTACAATCACTTATCAAATCCAAATCATTTAGAAGGTGTGTGATTGAGGAAGAATCAGACTATGAAGAATAAAGCTCACGAAAAGGTAGGAAGGTTGTTTCCAAAAGAGAGCAGTTTAGGTGTCATAAAGATGAAAATTCCAATATGTCAAGGGAAGAATGATCTTAAACTTTATATGGAGTGGGAAAGAATGGTTGAACATTTATTTAATAACTATAATTATTCCAAGTAGAAGACAATAATGTTGGCAGCCATAAAATTTACTAATTATGCAAGTATTTAGTGGGATTAATTAGTGATTAGTAGAAGGAAGAGGTAAGAGGCCAATTTAGTCAAAGAAGTGATAAAATCAATAATGCACAAGTGATTTATACTTAGCCACTACCATAGAGACTTGTATAGAAAGTTGCAAGGGCTGATTTAAAGGTCCATAAGTGTGGAAGAGTATTATAAGGAGATAGAGATAGCCATGATTAGAGCTAATGTAAATGAAAATTGAAAGGCTACCGTGGTAAGGTTTACTGGCAATTTGAACAAGGAAATTGTAGATGTAATGGATTTGCAACACTATTTAGAGATGGAGGAGTTGTTGAATAAGGCTATCAAGGTGGAGAAACAAATCAGGTCTGAAGGATCCAAATTTGGATCAGCTTCTAGTTCTACATGGAAGGCAACTTAGAAAGATTCCAAAGCAACCTCAAAGCCAAAAAAAGATACAAGAACAAAGCAATTAGTTGTTGTTTCTAAAGGTAAAACTAAAATAAAATCTTTTAAATCTCATGATATTAAGTGATTTAGGTGTCAAAGGCATGGACATATCACTTTTCAATGTCCAAATAAAAGAGTTATGATCATATTGGAGAATAGTGTGTTGAGCCTATCTTTGATGGCTAATGTTGGATTTGTTCTCAACACCATCTCACACGGTTTTATGTGTTGATTTGATATTATAAACGTTGTTGAGATGTGGTAAGGTCATTAGGAGAAACTGGTGATGACAGGTCAACCTTGGCATTGAGAAGTCAATGTTGATAGTGACCATAAATTTTAAGGGTCAAGATTGACTATTGACCGTTGACTATTGAGCCTAAATTTTATTAGTATTCAAATTTGGCCGTTAATTATAGGGTAACATATGAGAATTAATTATGATTATTAATGAACCTATAACCTTAATCTTAAGGCTCTATAAATACTCCTATGTGTATTGCAAGAAGGTAGTGTGCTACAGAAAATTAAGAGAGTTGGCCAATGAGAGAGGTGAGCGGTAAACCTAGGGAAAAGAGAGGAGAATGGCAAAAGAGAAGGCAACTACCAAGCAAGGTGCAACCACCCAAGAAAGAGAGAAAGAGAGCAAGGAGAGTGCAGCCGCCACCAAGGAGAGGCATCAAGGTAGCTAGCCAAGGAGAGTGCAATAGCCACCAAGGAGAAGTAGCATGGAGAAGCCAGCCACCCGTACCAGTAAACCCTCACCAAGATAGCCACCGCACCAATAAGAGAGGTGAATAGCAAGGAAAGTTGCAACCAAGGAGTGCAATTGCTGGCCACCAAGGAGAGTACAGCAGTTGGCCACACCAAGGAGAGGTACAGTAGTTAAGCACACTAAGGAAAGGTGTAGTAGTTGGCCACACCAAGGAAAGGTGCAGCAATTGGCCACACCAAGGAAAGGTGAAGTAGCCGGCCACACAAAGAAGAAGGTGCAGCAGCTGGCTACACCAAGGAAAGGTGAAGTAGCTGGCCACACCAAGAAGAAGGTGCAACAACTAGCCACACCAAGAAGAGTAGTAGGCAAAAAATAAAACCAAAGGAGAGGAGCAACTAGAAAACCAAACCAACTAAAAAGGGTGCAGCAACCAGCCAAAGAAGAGGTAATAGCAACCACCAAAGAAGGAGGTAGCCATACCAACCAAAAGAGGAGTTGAAGCAACTAGTAGCCATACTAAAGGGAGAAAAAGGTAGCCCTACAAAAGGGAGAACAACTGCAGCAGCCAGTAGCCACACCAAACCAATAGAAGAGACATGTAACAGCCATACCAATGAGAGAAAAATATGTAGTAGCCACCCTAAGGAGAGAAGGATGTGCAGTAGCCACCAAAGAGGGAGATTGTAGTAACAACGCAGCAAGCAATAATAGTAAGGGCAGGTAGCAAATCGAGGAGAATCTAGCTGCTTACAAGCAACATCAATGGAAGCCTACAACACCAGTTGGAACTTGCAACAACCAGTAGCAACCTGCTATACCAACAGCTACCCACAACAACTATCACCAAGTTGCTATACCAGTAGCAACTTGCAATAACCAATAGGTGATCCCAACAATTGTAGTATATCTAGCAATTTACAGTAAGTGTAACACCAGTAGCAGCCTGTAATCCCAGCAATTGTAGCAAGTCTAGCAAACTATACCAAAAATTATAGCACCAACAACAAGTCCAGCAAGTAAAACTAGCGAGCATAGATTATAGGAGTAGCAACAAGCTACAGCAGAATGTGCAGGCAGCATAGTAACCTGTGCAGGCAGTAAGAGTAGTCCAAGCTACATCAATCTTTTCCTCCTACTATTGGTGTTGCTTGCTTTTTTGTCGTTTCTACAAGCTGCTAATTGTGATTCACTTGTTATTGGTTCTACAAACTATTGATTGTGATTCACTAGCTAGTTGTGCTTACTACTACAATTTCTAGTTGTGTTTGTTGCTACAATTATTGGTTGTGTTGCAAGTTGCTTTCTCCCTCTTTGGTGGCTATTGCACCTTCTCTTCTGGGTAGTTACTGTACCTTCTCCTTAATCAATTTGTTAGCTATTGCACCTTTCCTTAATTGGTTGTTGCAACTTCTTCCTTGGGTGGTTGATTGGTTGTAGCATGTTGTCCCCTAATTTTGTATGACTACTGCATGTCTCTTCTAGTTTGGTGTGGCTGCTACATATCTCCTCTTGTTTGGTGTGGTTGCTACAAAACTTCTTCTTCTCCCTTTGGTTGGCCGACTGCTGCCTTTTTCTCCCTTTGGTAGGGCTACCCATTGTTGCAACTCCTTTGATTAGTGTGGCTGCTATCACCTCTTGGCCAACTGCACCTCTCTTGTCTAGTTACACTTCTCCTTAATGCTGCACTCTTGGCTGGTCACTTTTTTTTGGTGGCTGCCTCTCTCTTTGCCTTTCTCTTTTTGCAGTTGATCAGTCTCTCTTTTATAGCTGATTGGTCTTTCTTTTGTAGCTAGTATCTCTCTTTTGCATCACTCACCTATCTTAAAAGATGCATGAATGTATTTATAGGCTTTGAGATTTAGGGTTGCATAATCATCAACGATCAGCATTGATTCCCAAGGGTTGCCCTACAATCAACGACTAGATTTGATTCCTAATATTTAGGGTCAATGTTCAATAGTCAACAGTAAATGGTCATCCTTAACCTCTAAAATTCAAGGTTAAATGTCAATATTGACTCATTGACCTTAGAGTTAACCTACCATCAACGGTATTGACCAATGACTTCTCAATATCTCAACAGCATTCAAAACATCAAATCAACATGAACAACTGTGTGAGATATTGTTGACAACAAATCTAACATTAACTATCAAAGATAGGCTTAACAATTTCCCTCTTTAGATTTATTGGCAACACATTAAATCCATAAATCAATAATTAAGTATAAGCATAGCTCCCCCTGAAACATACATCTCTTTTGTTGCATGTACTTGTACCCTTAACTCTCCCTTGTTTTCTTCCTCTCCCCCTTGACAATTTCTCCTCTATTATTCATCAAGCTTTCTCCCTTTTGATCAATATATACTCTCTTTATATTTATGCAAAAGATCTCCCCCTTTGACAACAAATCTAAAGCATGATAGAAGAGGGAAAGGGAGAAGGGTTAAAGGCATACCTCAACCACTAGGGGTTGACTGAACATATAAGGTCAACCTTAACTTTTGGAACATCTCTCTTGATATATGTTTGGTGAATATATTGACAACATGCTCTGTAGTAGGCATATATTCTAGCTTTACTTCATTTTTCTCCACTTTTTCTTTAATTAAGTGGTGCTTGATTTCAATATATAGTTTTGGAGTGTTAGACAAGATTCATTGACAAATTGATGACACTTTGATTGTCATAACCAATCAATAATGGTAGCTGCACATCCACCATCATATCTTCAAGTTCTTGTTTCATCCATAATAGTTGAGTACAAGACTGATTAGCACCTATATATTTAACCAAAATAGATCATTGACTCTAACAAATCATAGAGGTTAATCCATAAAGATTTGTAAAAAGTGAGCATCTCACACTGATTCACCCCCTCCTCCTTTGTTGATCCAATTTGTCTACTTGGATCTGATAGTGTTTATTGCTGCTATGGATCTTTATCGATTGATATCATGGATAGCTTGAACAATGTTAATGGTAAGGGCATTTCCACTTTTGATGGATAGAATTATTAGTTATGGAAGAATAGAATGCTCCTATATTTGATGTCACTTGGTCTTGATGTGTTTGAGTATGTTGTTAGTGGCTTCATCCTTGTCGCTGAAGGTGATGCTATAACGCCTACTAATGAGAAGAATTTGGAGTGTAATGGAAAGGTGAGAAATGCCTTATATGCCTCCTTGTTAGACAAAGAATTCACCAAAGTGATGGTGATGAGGACCGTTGTAGGTCTTACACTAAAAGGAGGGGAGAATTAGTGTAAGCTATCCTCTTTGTACACATCGATCCAAATTTAATCTTCGTAGCTTGTTAGAGCCGATGATCCAATTTTTAATTTTCTCCTTTATATGAGTGCGATAGTACAAATAAAAATTAATGTCCAAGCACCCAAAAACACAATAATTTTGACGTGGTTCACTCATAATGTGTAAGTTATGTCCATGGTGTGATAGGATCACTCCTAAATCACACAATCCACTCTTGTTATTAAGGAATACAATTTGGTTGTGAAAGATCACTCCTTAGCCACTTACAATGATCTATCAATCACTCTAAGGGTATCCCACCCAGTTTTTCAACAAATTTATCAAGAGTTTATGGTAAAACCTTTCCTGGAGAATGATCACTCAATGTGTACAGATTGCTAGAGTAGAATATGAATCTTTTCCTTCCTTCACTACCAGTGTTGTGTCACTTGCTACTAGTACTGCCCGCATTAATGCTATCTGCACATGCTGCCACTGCTGTTCATGAGCAGTGCTCTTGCTGTCTGCACACACTACAACTACTTACTGCATATGTTGTTCCTGCTGTCCGTGCATGCTGGTACTTCTATCTAGATGTGTCGCTACTGCTGTCTGCTTGTGTCATTGTTGCTATCCCCAAATGTTGTAGCTGTTTTCCCATGCCACTGCCACTATCCCCTCGTATTAGAGCTATTTTCTCGCACCGCTATTGCTATCCTTGCATGTTACAACTGTTTTCTTGTGCCATTGCCGCTATCTCCATGTGTTGTACCTTTTCTCTCACACTGCTACTGCTATTCCTAGGCACTACCACTATCTTCTAGGGCACCACCTGTTGCTGCATGTTGGTTGCTAGTGCAAGACCTTTATGCTACTACTCTACCTCCTACTAGACTCACATGCTACTTTTGCCTCCTCTTAGTTTGTCTTCCCTGGCTGCTTTGTTGGTTTATTAGTGCGGTTGCTACCTTGGTGATGTTTACTGGTGCAGCTGCTGCCTTGGTAATCTTTACTAGTGCGAGTATATCTCCTGGACATGCTGCTAGTTCAAGGAAGTCTCCTGAATGTGCTATTGCTGCTAGGAAGTCTCCTAGACATGTTGCTGTTGCTGGAAAGTCTCATGGACGTGTTGCTACTTCTAGGAAGTCTCCTGGACGTTTTACTACTGTTGGGAAGCCTCCTGGAAGTGCTGCTGCTGGTGGTAAGTCTCTTGAACTTATTGGGACATGTTGCTTCTACTAGTATACCCTCATAGATGTGTGGGGATGTATTGTTCGTCTACTGGAAAGCCTCTTAGATATGCTAGTATGGTGGCTGTGTTGGTGAGGATTTGCTGGTGTGGGTGGCTAGTTACCTTGCTCTCTTTCCTTGGCTGGTTACGCCTCCCTTGGTGGTTGTCTTCTTTGCCTTAGTCAGTCACTCTCTCCTTTGGTGGTTGCCTCTCTCTTTACCGTTCACCCTCTTATTGCCTTTAGGTTTACTATTCTCTTTCCTTCAGCCTACTCACTTAAAATTCTACAGCACACACCCTTCTTGCAAGATGTATAGGGGTATTCATAAAGTCTTGAGATTAGGGCTACACGATCATCAATGATTATTATTAATTCCCACATGTTGCCCTATAATTAATGGCCGAATTTGATTCAAAAAATTTAGGGTCAATGGTCAACATTGACTTCCTAAAATTTAAGGTCAACAATCAACAATTAATCTTGACCTCTAAAATTTAAGGTCAACAATCAACATTGACTCCTTAATGCCAAGATTGACCTGTTATCACCATTTTCTCCCAATGACCTCACTACATCTTAATGGCATTCATAACATCAAATCAACATATATAACAATGTGAGATGGTGTTGAAAACAAATCTAACATTAGCCATCAAAGATAGGCTCAATAAATAGGGTGTAACACAGGTAAACAAATCTAGGACAAATTAAAGTACATTTATGAAGGAGATAAGGTTATGAAGGAAGCCAAGCTACAAATTTGAAGGTGTAAATTTAAAAACATAAAGATGCAGAATGATGAATCTGTGGATGCCTTCTTCACAAGAGTCAATAAAATTGTGTGCTCTATTAGAAGCTATGGAGAGGAGATCAACAATGCTACTATAGTAAGGAAAATACTTAAAACCTTATCGGAAGCTTATAATGCCTATGTTTCCTCCATAGAAGATAGAGACTTGGATAGGCTACCCTTAGATGATTTGCAAAGCATATTGGTGGCATATGAAATGAGAATAGCCCCAATAAAAAAAGAAAAGAAGTCTAAGTTAGAGAAGGAGCTAGCCTTCAAGGCATTAAAGAACTTAAAGATTAAAGACCAAGAAGAAGAATCCAACAACAGTTCTGAAGAAGAGGATGGTGATACTAAATTAGATGAAGTCATGACATACATCACCAACAATATGAGGAAAGGAAAAGGGAAGTATAAAGGAAAATTACCCTTGAAGTGCTTTAACTGTGCAGACATAGGGCACTTTGTTATGGACTACCTAAAGAGAAGAGAAGCAAATAGTGATCCCATGGAGGAGAATAGAGACATCTAGTTATTCTAAAATTGGAAATTCAAATGCAAAAGGGAAAAAGTAATTCTTCAGATCTATAAAAGAAGAAATTATTTGAGCAAGCTAGATGAGGAAGATTTTAAAGAAGAAGTTGATGATGATTCTGATGATAATGATGTAAAGAATGTGATGGTTGCTTAAGCAGATGTTGAACAAGAATATTCAAGTGATGGGGAATCAACAGACGAGAAAGAGGATGAGTTGGTGCAATAATTTGAGAATGAGTTAAGAGCTTGTTTGCACAAAAATAGCAAGCTGGAAAAAGAGGTAAAGCATTTTAAGAAGCTATATGAAAATTCTATTATTGATAAAACTAATCACTAGGTGAAAGCAAAGGAGTTTAAGACAAAAGAGATGGAATACTTGAAGATAATTATAGAGTTAATCGTACTTGAAGTAGAGCAAGGCAAGATACATAAAGATCTTGGCACTAAGGTTATTGCACAAGAGCAAGAGGTGTTGATTTTGAAAGCCAAGCTCCACAAGGCTAAGTACAAATTGAGGAAGCATAAAGAAAGCTTTATAGAAGCCATAGAAGTGAGAGAAGAGTCATCTTTAGCATATGCCATTAGCAAGGATGCCACCAAAAAATTGGAAAAGTGTCTAAGCAAACAAAAACCTCATTCCATATGGAAGAAAGACCTTGGCTATATCAAAAATCCAAAAAAGAAGGTAGGAGAGAAGAAAATTGTGTTTGTGCCTGAAAGCAAGAACAATGATGTTATAGAGAGGAGAAACCAACCCAAGCTAAAAGGGGTTTGGAAAGATGTGGTAAAGACTCTTATTTAAAGGAGACAGGTTGTCAAAGATGAAATGGAGGTTGCCACAATAGTTGCTAAAGATGGGAGACATAAACTTGATGAAAAAAAAATTAGATTTAAAGGATTTTGCTAAAGCTGTGGTAAATATAGGCATAAGGTTAATGTGTGCTAGAGTAATAAGCCTATAATGAAGAGGAATGTGAGGCAAGAGTCTAGGGAGAGACTCTAGCAAGAAAGGAGACACTCTTGGGTGAAAGGAAGTCATATTCCATTAAGAAACAAATTTGATTTGTTAGAAGAAATTTATGGAAGATGCAAAAAGGCTAGACACACTACTGAGGATTACATTGTTATTCAGTGTCAAAGTGCAAAGGAGAATACCTACACATGCTTCCACATTTGGCTAAACATTACTGCCTGGTTAAAGAGTGAAAAGGAGAACACCTACACATGCTTCTACATTCGGCTAAAGAAGAAAGAGGAAGAGAAACGACTATGCTTATGAAAGTAGTCTTAAAAGCTTCCAAGAAAGAAAAGTCATGGATCCTAGACAGTGACTACTCTTCACATATGATAGGAAACTCCAAGATGTCTAAGGAAGTAGTAAAATATGATGGAGGGTCAGTCACATTTGGCAATGATGGTGCCCTAAAGATTAAAGGTATTCGTGTAGAAAAGTTGGTGTAGAAAAGTTGAAATCGAAGGAAGTGCTTTATGTTGAAAGGCTAAAACACAATCTTATCAGTGTTAGCCAACATGAAATTGCTTTTAGCAAGAGTGGCTACATAGTAAAGAGATTAAGTGATGGTGTTGTTCTTACTAAGGGTGAAAGAACAAATGGAAACTTATACCAAGTTTCTAAAAGCAATAATACATGCTACATGAGAACTAAATATGAGAATTTGTTGTGGCATAGAAGATTGGGACTTCCTAGACAAAAGATGTTGAAATTAAGTATTTAGCCACCCCTTAGAGGTTAAGGTATATCTCTAACCCCTCTCTTCTTCCCTCTTTTATTATTTTTTGGATTTATTGTCAAAGGGGGAGACATTTTACATAAATCCAAAGAGATTATATACTGATTAAAAGGGGTAGTAGCTTGATGAATAAAGGAGAAGAAGCAGCAAAAAAAGGGAGCTAAAGGTACAGGTATATGCAAAAAGGGAGATGCATGTTTCAGGGGGAGCTGTACTTATGCTTAATTGCTGAAAGTTGAATTTAATATATTGCTAACAAATCCAAAGGGGAAGATTGTTGAGCCCATCATTGATGGCTAAAGTTGGATTGTTGTCAACACCATCTCACATATTTGTTTATCTTGATTTGATGTTATAAATGTCGTTGAAGTGTAGAGAGATCATTAGGCAAAACTATTAATAACAGGTCAACCCTAAAATCGAAGAGCCAATGTTGATTATTGACCTTAAATTTTAAGGGTCAAGGTGGGCCATTGACCATTGACCCTAAATTTTAGGAAGTAAATGTTGACTGTTGACCCTAAATTTTAGGAATTAAATCTGGTCATTGATTGTAGGGCAACCTTTAGGAATCAATGCTGGTTGTTGACGAGTGCACAACCCTAATCTCAAGGCTTTATAAATAACCCTATGCACCTTGCTAGATGAGTGTGTGTTTTGCAAAATTTTGAAAGAGAATGACCAAGAGAGGTTGAGCAGTAAAGGGTGTGTAGCTGGCCAAAGAGAGGTTGAGTGACACAGGGTGTGCAACTGACCAAAGAGAGGTTGAGTGGCAAAGAGAAAGGCAGCCATTAAAGGAGAGAGTGACCAGCCAAGGCAAAGGCGACAGTCACCAAGGAGACAAGTAGTCGATTGAGGGAGTTGCAACAGTAGCCACTCAAAGAAAAGGTGACAACAACCACCAAAGAAAGAGGCAATACTGATAGTAGGGGGAGAAAACTTGTAGTGAAGATAACTTATAGTGCAGATAACCTATATAGAATAAACTGACGAAGCTTGAGCAAAGATTGGTAATAAGGAAGAAGAAGATCTACTTTCTGTATTAATATCTTGTGCACATTAAATAATCCTTTTTAGAAATGTGTTGGTTACTAAAATTTTGGTAAACTTGTTGAAAAAGGGTGGGATACCCATGGAGTGATCGAGAGATCAATTCATTGAGTGATCAGGAGATCAAACCTTTGACTGATTGTGAGATTGACTAAGTGATCAAAAGATCATTGTAAGTGGTTAAGGAGTGATCCTTCCACACCATAACTATATCCCTTGATAATAAGAGTGGATTGTGAGATTTAGGAGTAATCTTATGACAACGTGGACATAGCTCACATATTGTGGGTGAACCACGTAAAAATCTCTGACTTCTCTGGTGCTTGCATTTGATTGATATTCGTACAGCTGCTCTCACATAAAGTAGAAACATAAAACATTCGATCATCAACTTTAACAAGGCCTAACGGTTAAGTCTAGAAAGATTTATAAAAAGTGAGCATCTCGCATTGATTCACACCTTCCCCCTCTCAGTGTAAGACCTAAAAAGGTCCTCATCAAGTGGTATCAAAGCTAATTTCCTTTGTTGATCCGATTTGTCTACTTTGATTTGATAATGCTTATTATTGCTATGAATCTTTGCTGGTTGATATATGGATAGCTTAAACAATGTTAATAGCAAAGGCATTTCCATTTTTTATGGATAGAATTATCAGTTATAGAAGAATAGAATGCTTCTATATCTGATATCACTTAGTCTTGATGTGTTTGAGTCTGCTATTAGTGGATTTATCCCTGTTGCTAAAGTTGATGTTATGATGCCTACTGATAAGAAGAATTTGAAGTGTGATGGAAGGAGAAAAATGCCTTATATGCCTCCTTATTAGACAAAGTAATAGGGTGCAACATAGCTAAACAAATTTGGGACAAACTAAAGAATATTTATGAAGGAGACAAGGTTGTAAAGGAAGCTAAGTTAAAAATCTGGCGGAGCAAATTTGAACACATAAAAATGCAAAATGACGAGTCTGTTGATGCCTTCTTCACAAAAGTCAATGAAATTATGTGCTTTTTTAGAGGCTATGGAGAGGAGATCAATGATGCTACTATGGTAAGGATGACACGTATAACCTTACAAGAAGTTTACAATGCTAAGTTTTCCTCCATAGAAAATAGAGACTTAGACAAGTTGCCCTTATATGATTTATATAGAATATTGGTGGCTTATGAAATGAGAATAGTCTTAATGAAGAAAGAAAAGAAGTTCAAAGTGTAGAAGGAGTTGGCCTTTAAGGCAATAAAGAAACTAAAGATTAAAGATCAAAAAGAAGAATTCAACAAAAACTCTAAAGAAGAATATGGTCATACTAAACTGGAGAAAGTCATGACATACATCACCAATAATATAAGGAAAGGAAAATGGAAGTACGAGGGAAAATTTCCCTTGAAGTGCTTTAGGTGTAGAGCTATTGGGCACTTTGCCATAGACTGCCCAAAGAGAAGAGAAGTAAACAGTGATAATGATGATAAGCTGGTCCTAAGGAGGAGAACAAAGTAATCCAGCTATTCTAAAGCTAAAATTCAAATGCCAAAGGGAAAAGGCAATTCTTTAAATCCAAAAGAAGTAATCTTTTAAGCAAGCAAATGAAGAACATTCTGAAGAAGTTAATGATGATTTTGATGATGAAGCTATAAAGGATATGCTAGTTGCTTAAGTAGATGATGATCAAGAATCTTCAAGTGATGAGAAATCAACAGAAGTGAAAGAGGATGAGTTGGTTCAGCAACTTGAAAATGAATTGAGAGCCTGTTTGCATTGAAATAGCAAGCTGAAAAATGTGGCAAAGCATCTCAAGAAGCTGTATGAAAATTTTGTTGTTAATGAATCTGATTTGCAGGTGAAAGTAATGGTGTTTGAAGTAAAAGAGAAGTATTTGAAGACAATTGAAGAGCTAATTGTACTTGAGGCAGACCAAGGCAAGATACATGAAGATCTTGGTGCAAAGGTGATTGCACAAGAGCAAGAGGTGCTGATTTTGCCAGCCAAGCTCCATAAGGCTAAGTCCGAACTAAAGAAGCATGAAATAAGCTTTATGTAGGCTATAGAAGTGAAAGGAAAGTTGTCTTCAACAAATGCCATCAAGGAGGATATTGCCAGAAAGTTAGACGAGTGTCTAAGTAATCAAAGACCTCATTCCATAAGGAAGAAAGGAATTGGCTATATTGAAAAGCCAAGTAAGAAGAAGAAAATTACGTTTGTGTTTGAAAGCAAGCACAATGATGCTATGGAGAAGAGAAACCAACCTAAGCTAAAATGGGTTAGGAAAGATGTGGTGAAAACTCCCATCCAAAGGAGACAGGTTGTCAAAGATAGAGAGGAGGTTGCCATAACAATTACTAAACATAGGATATATGCACTTGGAGAAAGAAGAAAACCTAAATTTGAATGATTTTACTAAAGCTATGGCAAGTATAGGCACAAGGCTAACTCATGTTGGTGTAATGGGCTTATAATAAAGATGAATGTGAGGAAAGAGTCTAATGGGAGACTCTATCAAGAAAAGAGACAATCTTAGGTGAAAAGAAGTCATATTCCACTAAGGAATATATTTGAGTTGTTGGGAGAAATTTGTGGGAGATGTGAAAAGGCTAGACACACTATTGAAGATTGCTTGACATTGCTGCATGGTCAAAAGGTGCAAAGGAGAACACCCATATATGCTCTCACATTTGACCAAACATTGCTGCCCAGTCAAAGAGTGCAAAGAAGAACACCTAAATATGCTCCTAAATTCAGCCAAAGAAGTAGCTCTTTACACATGATAGGAGACTACAAGATATTGAAGGGAGTAGCAAAATATGATGAAATTGGTGCAGAAAAACTAAAATAAAAGAAAGTGCTTTATGTTGAAGGGCTAAAACACAATCTTATCAATGTTAGCCAGCTTTGTGATGATGGACATGAAGTTACTTTCAATAAGAGTGGCTGCATAATAAAGATTAAGAAATGGTATTGTTCTTACTAAGAGTAAAAGAATAAATGGAAACTTATACCAAATTTCTAGAAGCAAAAGCACATGCTACATAAGCACCAAAGATTAGAACTTATTATGGCATAGAAGATTGGGACATCTTGGACAAAAGGGGTTGATCAAGTTGTCAAAAAATGAAGCTGTAAGAGATGTATCCAAGCTAAGAAGAGAGAGAGATACAATTTGCACCACATGTCAAAAGGGAAGATGGTGAACACTTCTTACAAAAATGTGGAGATTCAAATAAAGAAGCCATTAGAGCTCATCTATTTAGATGTTTGTGGGCCTATGACATAAGCATCAACAAAGGGTGATAGGTACTTCATCTCCTTCATTGATGATTTTACAAGAATCACTTGCATTATGTTCTTGAAACATAACTTAGAGGCTCTTAATAAATTCAAGAGTTATAGAAAGTTAGCTGAAAATCAGTTGGGCAGAAAAATTAAAAGGTTCAAGAAAGACAATAGGATATAATACATATGCGATGAATTCAAGATTTTTTGGAGAAGCATGGAGTGAAGCATAAATATGCTAGTCTCTACACACCCTAACAAAATGGAGTGCCCTGAGAGGAAGAACAGAGGCCTAGTGGATATGGCAAAAACTATGTTGGCTGAGCATGGTACTTCATATGGCTATTGGAGAGAGGATATCACCAATGCAACTTAGATTCAAAATAGATACCTAATGTGACCACATACATAGAAGACACCTTATGAGTTGTGGTATGAAAGGAAGCCAAGTGTAAAACACTTGGAAGCCCGTGCTGCACTAAAGTCAACAGCAAGCATCTAGGCAAATTTGATGAGAAGGTTGATGAAGGCATATTCTTGGGCTATGGACCAAATGGCAGAGGTTCCAGATGCTACAACAAGAGGTTGCTAAAAATAGTGGACAACGTTAACATTACAATGATTGAAGATGGTTTTACAATGCAATCACACCATGAAGAAGTTGAAAATGCCATGTATAACAACTAAAAAGAATCTGAAAGTGATGAATTTGAGGCCATTCAACATAAGGAAGACTTTGATTTTCAAGATACAAGTGATGAAGAAGAAGAATCAAGGCATTCCCAAACTTATAAATGAGTTAGAGTTAAAGTTGAGGCTAAAAACATTATTAGTAGTAAAGAGGAATTTGTGGAGACTAGGTGAAGACTAAGAGGTGGTGAACAAACCTTGTTGATCTCCAATGTTAAACCCAAGTTAGTGGAAGAAGCATTAAATCACAAGGAATGGGTGTGTATCATGAATGAAGAGCTTGATCAAATTGAAAAGAGCAACACTTAGTATTTAGTACCTAGACCTAACCAAATGGGTTTTCAAAAATAAGCTCAATGAAAAAGGTAAGGTAGTAAGAAAAAAGGCAAGACTTGTCTACAAAGGTTTCTTACATGTAAAAGGTGTTGACATTGAAAAACCTTTGCTCCTATGGCCAAACTTGAAGCAATTAGAATATTCATGGCCATTATTGCTCAAAGAAACTACAAAGTTTATTAGATGGATGTAAAGTCTATATTTCTAAATGAAGAGCTTGAAGAAGAGGTATTTATCGAACACTTAATGGTTTTATACTTGATCATGATGGTTCAAGCATATGCAAATTAAACAAGGCTCTATATGGCTTAAAGCAAGCTCTAAGAGCATGGTATTTTGAGCTAGATACATGTCTCAAAGATATGAAGTTTAGAAAAGGGAATGTGGGCAGCAACTTATACATAAAGGAAGATAAATATGGCTAGTTCATTGTTATGTTTTATATTGATGACATAATCTATGTTGCTAAAAATGAGGCCCTTTGCATTGTTTTTGCTGATCAGATGATGAAGAAGTTTAAGATGTCCATGCTAGGTGAAACAAAATTCTTCTTAAGGTCATAGGTTTTGCAAAGCAAGGCTAAATTTTTCTCTCCCAAGAAAGGTATGCTTGTGAGTTGTTAAAAAGGGTTGGGATGGAGAACTTTAAAGAAGTAGCAGTCCCATCACAGTTGGAACAAAGTTAAACAAGGATAAAAATGGTCATATGGTTGATTAGAAGGAATATAGAAAGTTGATTGGAAGCTTACTATGTTTGACAGCATCAAGACTTGATCTTGTTTTTGCTTTAACACTTTGTGTTAGATTTCAAAGTGAGAGTAATACCAATAGCAATCCACAACACCAGCTATTGCCTATAATCCCAACAACAGGCTATACCAAAAATTGTAGTACTAGTAGCAAGTCTAGCAAGCAAAACTAGCAACTATAGATTACAAGAGCAACAACAAACTATAGTAGAACATACAGGCAGTGATAACAAAATGTACAAGTAATGATAGTAGAACATACAAGCAATGATAGCAGCACGTGTAGGCAGTGACAGCAAAATGTGCAAGCAGCAATAGCACCATGTGAAAGCAATAATAGCAACAGGGCTGATAGCTTGTAGCAACAGAGGAGAAAACGAGTTCCGATAGTAAGTCCAGCAACTTGTAGAAGTAGGGAAGAAAATGTGCCCTGATAGCAAGTCTAGCAGCTTGCAATAGCAGAGGAGGCAACTTGCCAAGGCAATAGGTGAGGCAACCTACGAAGGCAACAAGTGAGAAAACCTGCTAAGGCAGTAAGTGAGGCAACAAAAGAAGAAAACCTACCAAGACCGAAGGAGGTAGCATTGACAATAGGAGGAGAGAACCTACTAAGGTAGCAAGGGAGGCAACATTCGTAGTAGAAGAAAGATCTTGCCAAGGGAGTAGGCAAGGTAACACCAGTAGCAAGGGGAGAAAGTGGAGATAACCTATAATGAAGAGAACCTTTAAAGGAGATAACTTGCAGCAGAGATAACCTACAAAGAAAAGACTGATAAAGCTTGAGCAAAGACCAGGAGTGAGAAAGGAGAAAATCCATTTTCTGCATTAGCAACCTATGCACATTGAGTAAAACTTCTCAAGAAAGTGTTAGGTATAAAACTCTTGATAAATTTGTTGAAAAAGGGATATCCTTAGAGTGATCGGGAGATTTATCTGTTGAGTGATCTGGAAATCAAACCTTTAAGTGATCAAGAGACCAACTCAATGATTGGGAGATCATTGTAAGTGGTTAAGGAATAATCTTTCCACAAGTGGTTAAGGAGTGACCCTTTCCACACCATAACTATATCCCTTGATAACGAGAGTGGATTATATGATTTAAGAGTAATCTCATCACATCGTAGACGTAGCTAACACATTGTGGGTGAACCATGTAAAAATTATTGTGTGTTTTTGGATGCTTGCATTTGATTGATATCCGTACAACCGCTCTCACCTAAAAAAGAAAGATAAAAAATTGGATCATTAACTCTAACAAGTCACAAAGGTTAATTTGAAAAGATTTGTAAAAAAGCGAACATCTCACATTGATTCACCCCCTCCCCCTCTTAGTGTGAGACTTGAAAAGGTCATCTTTAAAATTTTGAAACTATTTTTGCATCATGGAACCTATTTAACAAGTCTATTTTGTTTGGAATGGGATATCACACCCATCTTAAAACCTTATTTAAAGGTTTATAATTAATAACAAGTCTTGGAACTTTTCATTCTATTTTAGCCAAATTTTCAACATAAAATGCTAGGCAACTCTCTAGACTATTACTTTTTCAAATAAGCCCTTCTGATAAGAGAATATCAGCTCCTAAGTCAATCAATGTTATAGAGAATATGTACTCCTTACTAGCTATGATTGTTATCTTAGTATGCAATTTATGAGTGATTATTTTATCAACCATATTGACAAACTAAAGATTTTCAAAATTATTTTCTTCCTTTAAGGAAGATTCTATCATATCTAGCTGTTTTCTTGAGGCATATGGGGCATCTATGATTATGCACAATTACTAATTCAAGAGCAATAACTCTTTCTCTTAATTGCTTAAGTTCTCATTTGAGTTCTTCAATCTCAAACTTAAGCTCTTGGATTGAAGGTTCTCTATTAAGAGATTGCTTTCCTTTTATTCTTTGAATAACAAAATCAAGCCTATAACCTTGGTTAGGCTTAGTTATCTTTCTCTCATACTAACTCTTTACTTAGTGCAAATAGATTTCTAGCTACCTTTTTCTTTCTTTTAGATCTAGAATTTTACCAACAAGATCTAGTATCATTTTTTTTCTTTTGTTAAGACTAATAAGCCCTTATATTTGTAGAAAACTTTGTAATAATAGCTTCTCCATCAAAGTTTGACTTTTCATCAAGGCTATCAAAGTTAGCTTCTTTATGGTACCATATTAACCTTTATATCTTCTCCATTTGAGTCATCATATAGGAAGATATACATTAAAGATCTTTTAAGGTCCTCACCGATATACAATTTCTATAGATTTTTAGCTATAGACTATTGATTGAAGAAATACCCAATCTTTCCATACTTATAGCAGGAAATTGCCCTTTGATTTTTCCTTTTAGGTTTCACTTATGTTTTTCTTTTTATTTAAGTAAATAACCCAACATTTTCCTTTTTCTTTGCTTATGATAAAAAACATTAAGTGGCCTTCTTCTAAAAGGTGTTCCTTTCTTATCTTCTTTGTGAGGATAATGAAAGGGCAAATAACCCATTTATTCATAAAAATCTCCAAAACCTTTTTTCCCTAAGATTTTTCCTTTTGCAATTTTCTATGTGACTTTATAGTTTTATATAGCTTTACGCCTTTACAACCACTTCAGTTGCTAGCTTACCATAGGTATCTGATCATATCTAATGATCCTTGGTGATAGAGTTTAAGCCTTATTTTAAATCTTTTTAAGAACAAGATGGGTAACCTAAAAAAGAAAATCTTTCCAATAATCATTTTACTATCTACTTGTGTAAAAACTTTTGAAAAGAAAACATCTCTATTCCACTTAAAGTGGGTTAAACTAGGACATTTTAAATTGAGCAATTGCTTGTATATTCTATAAGGTAACAATATAACTATGCCAATAAAATGATTGATTATAATATAAACCAAAGTGTTAATACAATTAGATAACTACACTCCTTTCTCTATCCTAATGGTAGAGAACATCTAATTTTTGGTTGCTTGAGATAAATAAAAATTCCATTAAGACTTTAATTGGCCAATAAAACCACTTCTAGTCATCTTCGGTTACAATTATCCCTTATTTTAGAGGGTAGTTAAAAACATCATATTGAATAATATAAGAATAATACATAGGAAACACCTTTTCCTTATAGGATTGTGATGTTTACATGCCTAAAGGCTATAACTATGTAATACAAGAACAAATAATTGAGGTATTTTTTAGTAAGCTTTGCTTGGCTTTCTTATGTTCTTGGATGAATAAATTGTCTTAACTTATCAAAGGTGTGATCAACCTTTGAGGCATCTTAAGATTGGAACTTTTAGGACTTAGTTTCCTTAGGGTTCTAATATGATCAATCCCACTTGTTTCCTATCTTTATGAGGGTCTGCATAACTATTTGATTCAAGAGTTCCTAGTGCAGGTTGCCTAGTTAGTTCTTTATTAGTGTGTCTAGAATAATATAACTTCTTTAAGACTTTATTAAAAGTCATCTTGTTAACCTAATAAGGTCCTACACAAGTAATAACCTGATTGGCCAAAAATGTTTCCTTTTGCATAAAGGTGGAATCAATTCATTGTTCTAGTAAAAACATATTTTGGATCTTATTGATATTGCTATCAGCCTTATATTCATTTTAAGTTTCAATATAATCCTTAATCTATATTTTGGATTGAGTTTTAGCTTGCATTCTGATCTTTATTGCCTATGATAGCAATACCTTTATCTTTTAGACGTAGGCCTTTTAGTCTTTTGGCAATTTCATTAATGAATTTAGACTTGTTTGTTATGCCCATTTTTTATGGCTAATGTTGGATTTGTTGTAAACACTATCTCACTTGACTATATATGTTGATTTGATGTTATGAATGTTATTGAGATGTAATGAGGTTATTGGGAGAAACCGGTAATGACAGGTCACCCTTAGCATTGAGGAGTCAATATTGACTGTGACCCTAAATTTTAAGGGTCAAGATTGACTGTTGACTATTAACTGTTGACCATTGATCCTAAATTTAGGACTTAAATCTAGCCATTAATTGTAAGACAACATGTAGAAATTAGGGATGACCATTGATGATCATGCAGCCCTAATTTCAAGGCTTTATAAATACCCCTATGCATCTTACAAAAAGGGGGTGTGCTACAAAATTTTGAGAGAGTCGGCCAAAGGAGAGAGAATGACAAACCTAAAGCCAAGGAGAGGCAATAAGGCAACCAGCCAAGGAGAGTGTAGCAACCACCAAGGAGAAGCAACATGGTGTAGCTGGCCAAAAATGAAAGACAGAGAGAAAGTTAGCAAGCCACCCGCACTAGTAAACACCAAAGGTAGCAAGCTGCATCATTAAAAACCACCAAGGCAACCACTCTCACCAACAATCCACCAAGGCAGCAATTAGTAGGAGGTGGAGCAGTCCGGTAGGAGGTAAAGCAATAACAGAAGGGTTCAACATCAGTAAACCACCAAGGTAGTAATTGGTAAGAGGTGGAGCAGTAGCAGAAGGGTGCTGCACTAGCAACCAACGTGCAGAAAATAGTGGCATACAAAGACAGCTGCAGCACATGAGGATAGCAACAACAACATGAGAAGATAGCTACAGCACACACAGAGAGCAGAAGTGATGAGAGAAAACAACTACAACATTTGGGGATAGCAGTAACGAATGAAGAAGACAACTGCAGTGTGACGAGCAGACAATAACAATGGCACAAACAGACATTGGCAATGTGTGCAAAAAGTAGCAGCGATACAAGAAAATAGTTGCAATGCACAGAAAGAGCTACAACAGTACAAGTAGATAGTTGTAACACATAGGGGTAACAGTAGCAGTGCAAGAAGAAAACTACAGTGCATGCAAATAACAATAGCGGTGTGGACAGAAGTAGCAACACGTCTGAACAACAAGAATAGCGTGTGTGATAAGTAGCTGCAGTGCATGTGGATAACAGGAGCAGTGCGTGTGGAGTGCGTACAAATAGTAGTAGCAGCGTCAATGGATAGCAACAACTACATATGTGAATAGTAGGAGCAACACATGCGGAGTGCATAGAAATAGCAGTAGTAGCAGTGTGCTTGGACAACATTAGTAGTGCGTATAGACAGCAACAAAACCACGCATCGACAACAGGAGCAACACACACAAACAATAGTGGTAACGTGCGTGGATAGGATAAGCAGCAAGTGTGGACACCAATGACAACATGTACAAACAACATTAGCATTACATGCAAGTAGCATTGGTAGTGAGTGAGACAACATCGGCAATAAAGGAAGGAAAAGATTCATATTTTTCTCTAGCAGACTATACACATTAAGTGATCATTCTCCAAGAAAGGTTTCATTATAAACTCTTGATAAACTAGCTGAATAAGGTGAGATACCCTTGGAGTGAAGAAATTGTTGTAAATGGTTAAGGAGTAGTCTTTCCACAAGTGGCTAAGGAGTGATTCTTCTACAATTAGGAATGATCCTATCACACCATGATGTAGCTCACATATTATGGATAAACCATGTAAAAATTGTCGTGTGTTCTTAGGTGCTTGTGCATATGCATTGATTTTTTATTCGTACAGTCATGCTCACATAAAGGAAAAAAAAATAAAAAATTGGTTCATTGATTCTAACAAGTCACAGAGGTTAAATCTGGATTGATTTGTTAAAAAAGGATATCTCACACTAATTCACCCCCCTCTTAGTGTGAAATCTAAAATGGTCCACATCATTATCAAACCTATCGTTTGACATCTTGTAATTAAAATTTTCTAATGATAAGGGTTTTAAACCCCCTTTTTTCTATCTTAGGTTTAACTTAAGGCTAAGGCATTAGGTAAATAACCCTTTGCCTTACTCCTTCGAGCTTTCTCCAATTCTAATCAATTATTTACCCCTTAACTAGAGACTTAAGTTGGTATAATTTTTTTACTGTATAATAGCACCCACATTTGCTTCCAACTTAGAGGTCTCTACTTTGTAAGGTGAAGTTTTGAGTTCTCCATGTTTATGTTTAACCTTATTTAGTTCTAAAGGGTTAATAGAACTAACCATCTTTCCTAATTTAATGTTATAAACTTGATAGGTTTTTTTCTAAAACTACCTAAATCTTTTCATTAGAGAAATCAAGAAATTGTTTTCTTTTAAGTTTATAAATTCTTTCAATATATTCTAACAAATTTAAAGGTTCATATTTGGAGATTATCTTCTAATTTCCTCTTTTAAAGAGAACATTTTGTTCTTGAGAAAAGGCCATCTTGCACCATTTTTACTTAATCTTATTTTTTGGAGAGTAAAATAACTTTCTACCCTTTCTTTCATCTTTTGTTTCAATGGTAAGAACATTTATGCTTTTATCCTTATATCTATAACCTATGTCTAAAAACATTGGAGGGTAAGGAGAAGAACTTCTTAGTGGTTCATTAACCATTGAAGCTAAAGCAGATAGAGGGAATTCAACCTATACTATGGGTGAATAACTTTCTCTTTTGTTTTTCTAATTCCTTTAAATTCAAGAGAGAGCTATAGAGGAACTAAAGAGGTTGAATGCCTTATTTGATTTGGTAGGTTTAACTTGATGAGATGGTTATGTGAGAAGTTAATCTCAACATCTTTATCATTGTACTTAATGAGTTTCTCAATCTAACTAGTTTTCCTTTTGACAAGTTCAATAGCCTATTCAATGACCCATCCTTTAACTAATCTAACCTAATCATAATTGATAATTCTAGGGACCATTACATGGATCTTAGCCCTATCAATCAGGAATAAGGTAGTTAACCCTTTCTCGATAGATTAGATTGGAATTTCTTTCATTTTAGAAATGGTGGTATTCATTAATAAGAATTAAATTCTTTGATGCAAGTATCATGTCAAAGCCTTCTATCTTGATATTGATATTAGGATATTTGGATAACATATAAAATAGACCAGTCTATCACCTAAACCTGACTCTGTTACTCCTAATAAGGTGTCATAAAATCTTTTATGTCTCTTATCTTTATAGAAAAGAATAATACTTAAACCCAATCTTGTGGTTGGTTTAATCACCATCTACACCGTGCCCAAGTGTAAAGACTAAATTTCTTTTGGCATGACCTAATAAGCTCAAGATACAATAGGGTGAAATCAAAATAATCCTGTGATAAAGAAACATCTCCTTCAATAGTCTTTACCATAAGGTTTGTTTTAGAAAGAAACCTTGATTTGTAGTAAACTAAAGAAGAGGGAAAAGAAGGAAGATGCCAAGAATTTAAAAACTGTTATCTATGGTTTCATTTACACATTATGTGTAGATCCTTTACACCAATTAATGGTTTATGCCTTTAGTCCTTAGCACAACCACTTGCCTTAACATAAGGAATTTGCAGCTAGGTGACAATGGCTTGTTAGGATTTGTAAGCAAGTATAACTTATACCCACCCCCAAAAAATGGCATTAATAAGGCTCTTACTAGTCTTGTGTGACTATTGTATGACACCTACTAATCTATAAAGTAACAAGCACAACACAGTAGATATTATTTTACAAACTAAAGTAAAGAAAAAATAAAAAGGGGAAAGAAAACTTATAGTAAAACACTCTTTATTTAAATGAATTCTTAAAACATGAGGAAAAGCTCATTAATTATAAATGAATTGACATTCTCATTTTTCATTAATTAAACCTATCTACCACCATAAGAAAAGCAAGGCAAGATGAATAACTCTATTCCTTGATGGAATTAGATTACCTAACATGTAGCAACATACATTTTGTAATGAAATCAATGATTGATGTATACATGGATGTTGATTGCATGATTTGCTTACTAGGACAGAAAAAAAATTAATAGGAGCAAAAGTTAGAGTAGTGAATTACGCAAGAATAATTTAGTGTTTGTTTTTTTTTTTATGACATGAACCCTAAATTGTTAGAAAGAATAGTCTCATAATTAATAATTATCAGTTCACTACACCAACAAACACAAGAGTACCAATAGCATAAGAAAAACAAGTTATAATATGAATTTTTTTCTTTGTTTTTTTTTTCAATGGATTAACAATCAAACACCGATGAACAGCAATAAAACAAATTAAAATAGGGATGACTAACCTAAATTATGGTCTGGGCTTTGATACCAAATGATATAGACTTTGATTATATGTAAATAGAAGCCAACACCAATGTTCGTATAGGATCCTCTTAGCACAAGTTAAAAGATTAGAGTTTTGACCCAATGGTTATAAAACAATTAAAAACCAAAACTATAAGATTCAGATGTCACTCCTAACAACTTTGAAGAAGATAAGTCTATTAAACCAACACACCAAATATGAAAGTTCAGAATTAATGCTCAAGGAATTAGAGAAAATATATTAACCACCAAAAAATCTTAGCTACTAAGATAGGCTTATTAATAAAATTCATCTAGCCCATTATGTAATAATAAAAACTAATGAAAATAACCCATTTAGATGCTAAAATTCATCCAGCCCATTACATAACAATATAACCCTTGAAAATAACCCATTCAAATGCCCAAACATGGGTCGTTAGCTCCAACTTCCTTTCTAAGGCCATGGCTTTCATATTCCTTTAAGATGACACATTTGCAAGGCCTAGTGAACCCTCCATCATCCTTAATTCATGCCTAACAGTGTCCTATAAATAAATGTCATACAACAAGTTGTTAAGTACTTCCTTTATTTTCTTTGACCTTGCCCTTGTCATTAGCTCTCCAAGGTTTTGCAAAGCATAAACTCCCTTGTTAATTTCAGTTATTACAATATGGATTCCATCACTAAGGATGATAATGATGAGGAGCCACATGAGCATATTGTCCATACAAGATGCCATGTTAAAGACAAGCTATGTAGCATGATTATCAATAGTGAAAGTTATACTAATGTTGCTAATACTATTGAGCTCATCTTTGATGGCTAATGTGTTGATTTGATGTTATGAATGTCAGTGAGATGTAATGAGGTCATTGGGAGAAATTGGTGATGACAAGTCAACCCTGGCGTTAAGGAGTCAATATTAATTGTGACCCTAAATTTTAGGGGTCAATATTGACTATTGACCATTCACCTTTGACTCTAAAATATAAGAAGTCAATGTTGACCATTGACCTTAAATTTGAGGATTTAAATTTGGCTATTAATTGTAGGGCAACCTTTGGGAATCAATGCTGGCCGTTGATAAATATATAACCCTAATCTCAAGGCTTTAAAAATACCCCTATGCATCTCACAAGGATAGGTGTGTGGTTGTAAGAGAGGACATGTGTGCTGCAAAAAATAGAGAGAGCTAACCAAAGAGAAAGGTGAGTGGCAAACCTAGAGAAAATGAGAATGTAACAGCCACCAAGGAGAGAAGGCAAGCCAATCAGCCAAGGAGAGGAAGAAAGAAGGCTAGGTAGCAGGCTAGGGAGAGTGCAGCAGCCACTAAGGAGTGAAGGCAAGGTAATTGGCCTAGGAGAGTGTAATAGCCACCAAGGAAAAGCAACAAGGTGTAGCTGGCCAATAAGGAAAGAAAGAGAGCAAGGTAGCTAGCCACCCATACTAGCAAACACTTACCAAGATAACCACTGCACTAACAAGCCCACTTAAAGGTGACAATAGCAGCTGGCCACCACACCAACACATCCAGGAGGCTTTCCAGCAAATTAGCAATAGTCCTTGCATGTCCAAGAGGGTATACCAACACTAGCACTAGCAACACGTCCTTACAGGTCTAGAAGGGTATACTAGCACTCGCAGCATGTCCCAGCACGTTCAAGAGGCTTCCTTACACCAATAGCAAGTCCAGGAGGCTTCCCAACAGCAGCAACACGTCCAAGAGACTTCCCAATAGCAACAGCATGTCTAGGAGACTTGAACTAGCCCTTATAACTTTCTATGTAAGTCTTTATAGTAGTAGTTAGGTATCAATCTTTTGCACATTAACAATTTCATCTCTTCCTATTGAATTGGCCTTTCACCATTTTTCCTTATATTTATCACCAATTAGTCCCACTAAATACTTGCAAAATTACTGAATTTTATAGCTACCAACTTTACTTTCTTCTCTTCAAAATAATTATGATAATCAAATACATTTTTAACCTTTCTTTCCCACTCCAAATAAAGATTAGGATCATTCTTCCCTTGAAATGTTGGAATCTTCACCTTTATGTTGCCTAAATTGCTCTCTTTTGGAAACATCCTTCTTGCCTTTTTTGGAGTTTAATTCTTTATAATCTGATTCTTCCTCATCTTTTTCCTCAATCACATGCCTTCTAGAGGATTTGGATTTGCTAAGTGATTGTAAATCACCTAGCCTTGCATTTATTGTCTTAAATTACTTAATAACAGCCTTTATCCAAATCTTCATGACATTATGTAGTTCTCCTCCACACATGTTTACAACCTATATGAAATCAGGCACTACTCATGTTTATAACCTGCAAACACATTAGTAATTAAAAGAAATTTGTTCCTCGCACACTCCTTTATGTGTTTACCTTTAAATTAGATTGTTATCACTCATGCTTTACTTCATTTTGGCTTTTCTAATGATAATCTCATCACTTTTGCCTTTTTTTACTAAAGCCAACCTCCTTTATGTTCTTAAAAGACTTATGATTAACAAATCACAAGTTGACAAATCTCAAAAATAGAACTTTTAAAAGAAGATAAACATTTAAGATATCTATTTTAAGCTTGAAAAGAACAAAAAAAAGATTTGCACCTTTATAAAGGTACACAATAGATTGAAAGAATTGAGATGCACTACTTAGCTCAAACACAACTTCTACATCTTCCATTTTTTTCATTGTTTTATTTTTTTCTCAACTTTTTTTTTCTTTTTGTTCAAGTTTTTTTAATTAAATCAATCACCCACTAATTAACACAACTTCAAGAACAAGAAGCTAATCAGAACAAATAAGAAGAACCAAGTAAAGAAACACAAGGAATAAATAAAGTACAATGAAAAGTACTAAACAAAGATGAAGGATATGTAACTTGCTTTTAGAACTAAGGCTCTGATACCAAATAATAAAGAACCTACTAGGAGACTGACTTTAGGAACCCTCAAATTAAATTGTTATACACACTCCAAAAAGCTAGGAAATAAATAGGATGTCATAAAGGTTAAGGAAACCAAGTCCTAAAAGCCTCAATCTTAAGATGTCATAAAGGTTGATCACTCCTTTGACAAGTCAAGACAATGTATTCCTCTGTGAACATAAGAAAGCAAACCAAAACTTGCTGAGAATGCCTCAATCTTATTGATTCCTATTTTACATAGTTGTAGTCTTTATATAAGCATGTAAATATTACAATCCTATGAGGAAAAGGTGTTTCTTAACATACTTATATAGGAAAAACATTAATTACAAGATATCCCTTTAATTAAGGAATACAAATTTACCTTGATGTAGGAATCCTTAAAAAGACTACAGTTAATGACAACTAGGTATAAAAGTCAAAGTAAAAACCCTAACTAATATATCAAGACTTAGTTGAACCAACAAGTCTAAATAAACCCAAGAAGTTAAGCCTTTTTACATGTAATACAACCTTAACTTAAAATCTAGTAACTCAAAAAAAAAAAAAACAAGCCCTTTAATATAACTTAGCATATGTATCAAACCTCTCCTTAGCTTGGTCATGTTGCTTAGACTTATATCGTGGGTTCTAACCTTTGTTCTTCAAGTTCTAAACCTTATCCATCATCATACACATAAAGATAAGTGACCTATTTTCTCTAGTTCTTTAAGAACTGATTCTAAACTTTCATACTTAAGCATGTTGGTTCAATAAATTTATCTTCTTCAACATTGTTGTTAGGAGTGGCATCTGAATCTTATAGTTCTGATTCTTAGTCATTTTACAATCATTAGGTTAGAACTCCAATCCTTTAATTTATGTTAGAACAATTTACTTTAGTGTTTGGTTCCATTTACATATAAGAGAATAAAAGTAGCCATAGTGGAACCAACTACAATCAAAACAATGGCAATAGTGAAAAGCTTCTTAGACTTCTTGTTAGTTGGAATCCTAAGTAAGACTTTTGAAGGGATGGAGTAAGAGGAGGGAAAAATGTGTTATACGGCAACAATGGACCATAGTAGAAGGCTAAATTTCCAACAAATAATAATGTTGGGAATCAGGATAGCATTTTAAGGATAGAGCCATTAAGATTATTGTTCGACACATTGAAATCCTTCAAATTTAAAGGACTTATGCTAGGCAAATCATTAGAGAAATTGTTGTTCTCCAAGAAAAATCCTATTATGAGGGTTAAATTGTAAACAAAAAAATGGAATTGAGCATATAAAGTTGTTTAAAAAGTGATCTAGATGGGTTAATCGAGTCAACCTACTCACTCATCCTTTATTTTTAATTTTAAAAAATAATTAAAAATTTTAATTGATTTATAAATGGGTTGGGTTTAAAAGAACCATAAGGGCCAATCAATCCTCTATCTGACATCGATATGGACACGTCATTGTTTCTTTAGTCAATGTCATCATGTGGCCCCTATTAGTGTACCATGTGATAGTTGTTAATGATCTTCATGAATTTGGTGTAAATTTGTGCGAGATTTGTTACCAAAAAAATCTTACAATGACTAAATTATTAAATTTTTAAGATCTTGATATATTTGTTAAGTTCAATAATGTGGTGTTTTTTTTTTAAAATATTAACCCTTATTTCAACCCAAGATTCTTTTTCTTGGCCACCTCATAAAAAATGGAAAAATAATTCCCATGGATTAAGCCATTGAGTTTTCTTTAAAATTTTCAAATAAAATTAAAAGCAAACAATAATTGCAAAGATTTTTAGAAAGCCTAAATTATATTTTAGATTTTTATAAAGATTTTGCTTATCATGCTTAGCCATGATTTGACTAATTAAAGGATAACCCTCCAAAAGGTGGTTTGGATATAACGCTATCCAAATAATAGAACAAATGGCCAACAAAATTCCTTGTTTTGGAATCTCTCATCTAGACGCATACAAAATTGTAGAAATAGGTGCATCCAATAAAAGGATATGAAGGTATCCTCAAACAGAATCAATGCTAAAAAGGGTTAGTTTGATTTACCTTTAGAACTTAGTAAGGTGCTAGAGTTAATTATTCTACCATTAAAAAAGAAATACTTTTTGTAGTATTACGCACTCAAAAATTTAAAACTGATTTCATAAATCAAAAATTTCTTCTAAGAAAAGATTGCTAAGCTATAAAAGAAGTTTTTACCAAAGGTTTTAAACTTTTTGCATCTAAACAGATCTTTACTAGATGACAAGGAGTTTTATCTATATTTGATTTTTATATTGAGTTTATTAAAGGAGAATCAAATTCATTGCTTGATTTTCTAATTCAAGAATTTTGGTAGGGAAAAACATGAGTAAAAATACCTCTTTTATATGGCATAACATACCCAACTAAGATGGTTACTTCACCAACCAAAGGTAAAGCTAGTCATTTGAAGAATAATGATTTAGATACTTTTAGTTGAAAAAGCTTTATGTGCAAGTTGATAAGGTGTCAACTTACCCTTTTATTCCTAAATTTAGTTAATTTTTATGCCCAATTGACAATAATTATGCTAATTCAATTCTTATGAAGTTATAGAATTTTACATGATTCAGACTATCTTTTGAAAACCTTTCTTTAAACTGATTGATGTTAATTAATTTCAAGCTAATAAGGCTTCTCTTTTTGTTCCTTAGAGTCATTCATACAAATGAAGGTAGTCAAAAATGCAAAAATGCATGTTGTTATGCCAAGGTAGTCTGAATTCATTAAAGTCCATTAAATAATAGAGTTATTTTCCTTGATTAGAATTCTACACTAATAAAGAATCATTTTTGCTCAAAACTTGACACCATCATTGATGAGTTTTGAATATATTAAAATTACTCTCAATTACTCAATTAAGAAGTTTGTAATTAAAGTGAGTAAAGGTTGAATCTATCAAAATTGAGTTTTAATTAATCAATTAACTAATGATCTTAGTCCTCTTAAGTTCATTTCAATAAAAAAGCAAAAAGGTAGGGTAAATAAAATCAATAGATGAACAAACCTTCAACAATAAGGGTACTTACCCTATTAATTATTAACACTGAAGATCAATTCGTTCATTGAGTATTTGGCTTAGAATAATAACAAGCTTTATTATTTCAATTCTTTCTTTAGTTCATTGTTAATTAAGACAAACTTTTCAAAAATAAACTTTTATTAATTAGACTACCTAGGACAAGCTCTTTTGATATAATTACTTGATAATTGTAACACTAAGTAAAAAATAGAAAATGATAATTACGGTCAAGTTTTTGTTTAATTTCTATGGAAAAACATAATATAAATTAAACAAATTAGCTTATGAATTTATTATTTAGATTTGGTTATCTTTCTTAACATAATGCTATCAATAAATTATATCTAGATAATTTGTCTAAAGTAGTTTAATGGATAAAAGATTAATTGAAGAGCTTGTCTTAATCAATAATGAACTAAGAAAAGATTTATAATAGTAGAGCTTTTGATTATCCTAAATGAATATTTAATTAAAGAATTGATGATCTTAAGTTTTAATAATCAATTTATGTATCCAATGGTATAAATAACCTTATTGTTTAAGGTGGGTTCATCTACTAATTCTATTTACAAATTGTTTTTTGTTTTGATTGTTATTAATTTAATTAAAACCAAATTACTCCTTCTTAGCTCTCTTGTTTGTGTGACCTCAATAAGACTAAGGTTATTAGTCAAAACTCAATCTCTATGGATTCAACTTCCACTCACCTTATTTACAAACTTGTTCATTGAGTTATTTAGAGTAATTTTAGTATATGTAGCACACATTAACTCCTAATTAAATTAGGATACTTTAATAAGCCAATATGCTAGATTAAATACACGTATTCATGACCCTTGGATCTTTGCAAATATGCTCATTTTAGAAAAATTAAGATATCTTTTATAAGATCGTAAATCCATCCAACAATGTTTAAAATGTTATATTCTTAAAATAAACCTAAGTGGTTAGATTTTCTTAAAACCTTATCATTAAGCTTCCATATTATTATAATCTATTCACTCTTTTCCTAAAGACATAAAATCAACTCCAATAAGTACATTATAGGATAATACAAATAATGATGTGATTCATAATAATATAAGGGCTACTTAACATCATGTAGTCCATAAACTTGAACCCATTACTCATTCAAGGGCCAATAATCTTCAAATAGCACTAGAATTGCTTCTTAGGGGAATACAACACGTGTGTAGAGGCTAAAGGTTATAAAGCAAAGGAGTTTAGGCCTTATTTATCACATTACTCACTTGTTTAGAGGATTAGGAATGAATGGGCCAACTTGGACTAGATTACTTGTAAGAGTTTATTTTTAGCTTGTTTCTTCTTTATTTTAATTGTTTTACGTTAGTTTGGTCCCTTAATTGCTATCAAATTAAAACCTAGCCCATATGTGTTTATTTCCTGTGTTTTAATTTTTATTTTATAGCTTTTTTTGTAGTTAATTAATAACAACCTTCAATTCTTAAAATTGCAGTTTGCATTTTAGCCTAATTCTTAACTCTACAATTTATTTGTTTAGTGAAAAATTAAGAACTGATTCTTATCACTCTTTTTTTTCCTTTCTAAGGGTGTGGCAAATCAAATTAGTTTCTTCTTGTTTGTGGTGAATTTGTTATCAAATAAGGGGTTGCTAGTTTCCTTTCTATTTTGTTTCATTTGCTAGCATTAATCTTTACAACCCTTTAAGTTAGAATTAGCTTATTTGGCCTAAACTTCCTTCAATCAACCAATTCAATGTCTCTTTTATCCTTTTAGCTCCTAAATATGTCTCTAGCTCTTTTTCAATGCTAAATAGATCAATAAAAGCCCTTAATAGATCTCATCATTATTGCGCTTGATTAGCTTTCATTAATAATAAAGAATCACTTTTATTTAAAACTTGATTTTATCACCTAATTCTTTGGTAATAAGGTTTCTCTTTTCATTGAAAGCAATGTTTTACACAAAATGATCATGCAATTCACATCCATTTGAGCAAAACAATAATTTCATAGCAAATATGGCTTATCCTTTCTTTTGAAAGTGATTTTGATAGAGGATAAGGTAATGGTCAAGTGCAACAAAGTAAGTATTCCTAAGATCCTTTACAAAGAATCGGTAGTCCAATGACTAGTGCAAGGACAAAGAGGATGAAAGAGGCTTTACAAAGCTTAATCATGGAGATATATGACAAAGAGGGTACTTTAGACAATTCCAAGGTTGTTCTAAAAGTTTCCAATGCTATACCAAAGATAATTACTTATCTCTATGTGTAAGATGATAGTCAAGGCTTAGACCATAAAGAACAAAACTTAGAGCCCATGATAAAAGTCCAAGTTATATGACCAAGTTAAGGAAATGTTCGATTTGCATGTTAAGTTCTATCAAAGGGTCTATTTTTATTTTGGGTTACTGGATTTTAAATTAAGGCTGAATTACATGTAAAAAAGGCTTAACTTTTTGGGTTTATTTGAACTTGTAGGTTCAGCTGATTCTTGATACATTAGTTAGGGTTTTTACTTTGTCTTTTATGCTTAGATATCATTAGTTGTAGTCTTTTTTAAAGATTCCTAATCAAGGCAGATTGTATTTCTTAGGATTCCTAATCAAGGTAGATTTGTATTTCTTAATTAGAGGGATCTCCTATAATTAAATTTTTTCCTATATAAGCATGTTAAGAAACACCTTTTTCTTATAGGATTATAATATTTACATGCATAGGCTATAACTATGTAAAATGAAATCAATAAGATTAAGGTATTTTTTAACAAGCTTTACTTTGCTTTTTTATATTATTAGAAGAAGACATTATCTTGACTTATCAAAGGAGTGATCAACCTTTATTGTGTCTAAAGATTGAAGGCTTTAAGACTTAGTTTCCTTAAAGTTCTAATCTGATCAACCCAAGTTGTTTGCTAGTTTTCTAGGATGTGCATAATAAATTGATTTAAGTATTCCTAGGGTAGGTCGCCCAACAAGTTCTTTATCATATTCATATAAGGAAATCTTGAAATCAACTTAAATGCCTATGTAGATTACATATTTCTTCATGAAAAGCACATTATTATGTCTTAGGTAGTTAAAATCCAATGAAGTTCATTAAATAAAAAAAGTTATTTGCTCTTGACTAGCTTTCTTAAGCAGGAGAGAATCATTCATCACTTGAAACCTAAGATGATCTCTTAATTCCTTTTAATAAGGCTTCTCCTTTTATTGTAAGGAATCATTCATATGAAATGATTGTGCAATTATCCTCTCAAAGAAGAAAAGCTCAAATTTAGAGAAGCAAACTTGAATGGAAATCTACTTTGATACCAATTGATGCAAGCCCCAAAAAATGTAGCTTAATGGCCCAACACGCACAGGGAATCCAACTAGAATGCAAAAAATTTAAATTAGATTTCAATCTTGCAAAAATTAGAACTAATCTTCAAAGGAACATGAACCTAAAGTACATGCAAGGATATGGATGCCATGGTTCCAAAAAGAAGGGATTTGGAAGTGATAGGTTGGGTTGAATGTTATAAAAAGAGTTAATTCTTGATAAGTTCTTTAGTTCTTAAAAGAATTAAAGAAGAAAATTCTCACTTCTTTATTGTACCGAGGATTTATCCGCTTTAACAATGAATTTAAGCCTACCTGCTAAATTAACAACATAGTCCTAGAAATAAGGACAAACTTTCTAAATATGCTAACAACAAATCTACTCATACTTTTTATGAGTTATTGCAGAAAACTTTATAATCACTTAACATATGTACATTTAACATACTTATACAATTAATAAAGTCTTTTCTTGCATTAAGTTATACTTTATTATCTTTTAAACTCAAATTAGTTTCTTTGGTCCAAACTTTTTAAATTAGCTAGCTTGGTGTCCTGCTTTTTTTTTTTTAATCTTTTTGGCTTTACCTTGTGTGATTAGACTTTCTAAAATGCTTAATGGATCTTTTGAAACCCTTAATGGATCTCATCATTTCTCCTTTCCTCAAAAATAGTCATCTTGGAATGATCACTTACATCAAAAATGGAAAGATCAAAAACACTAAATAGATAGGAAACCTCATAAGACACTCCTTTACATGTTTGACTCAAAAATGATCTCACACACAACCTTATCATTACACTTTTGCCTTTTACCTTTCAAATTTTCCCTTTCATCTCTTTAAAGAACTAAACAAGCTAAATTAAGAGAATTAACCTTGAACAAACCAAACTCACAAAATAAAGGAAATGGGGGTATAATTGGACTAATGGAAAACAAAAAGTTCAACAACAAAAAAGGAAACTTATGGAAAATAAATTTAATGAACTAGACTCAAAGAAAAAAAGTTAAAAATTAAAATTAGGACACAAATATGGATGATAGAATAAGAAAGATGGCAAAATTATAGTGGATCTAAAAACTAGGGTGTTATTGTGACAAATTTGACCAAATCATTTAGTTATTACCTCAATCACTCAAAGTTAACTTTTATTTTTTTATTATTTTTCTCTCTTTTTTTAATTTTGTTTTTTTAATGAATTTAAATACAAGAAAAGATAAACTAGAATTTAGGATTCAAATAAAAAAGGGGTATAACATACAATGTAAAAGAAAAACAAATTAAACTCAAATTTAGAAAAGAAAACTTGATTTAAACCCCAAACTCTAATACCAACTAATGCAAACCACAAAAGATGTGGATTAGGAACCAAACATGCATAAGAAATCCAACAAAAACACATGAAAGGTAAATTAAATTTCAATTGTGCAAAACCTAAATCTAATGTTCAATGGAACAGGAACCTAAGGTATGAAGAAGGATATGAATGTCATAGCCTAAAAAGAAAGGATTTTGAAGTGCTAAGTTAGGTTAAACTCCACAACAAAAGTTGGCTCTTGATTAGTTCTTTTGTTCATAGAAGAACCAAAGGAGAAAACTTTCACCTATTTATTTTACCAATGATTTATTCCCATTAATAATGAAATCAAGTTTATTTGTAGTCTAAATCAGCAACCTTAACCATAAAGATAAGGATTACCTTTCTTAAAAAGCTAACATCATCTCTACTCCTACTCTTTAAGAGTTGTTGCAGAAAATGTACTTATACAATTAATAAAGCCTTGGCCTATATTAAGATATGCTTTGTTGCCCTTCAAGTTAAAACTAGCATTTTTGGTCAAAACTTCTTTAATGAGCCCTTTTGGTGCTTCTTTCATCTTTTTGGCTCTTTCTCATATTATTAGGCTTTTTGGAATGCCTAATGGATCCTTTGAACCCCTCCATGATGCAAATTTGTGGAACACATCATTTCTCCTCTTCTCAAAAGGATTCATCCTTAAATCATTTCCTATATCAAAAGGAGAAAGAACATAAACATTAAATGGGCCAGATATGTCACAAAATACTCTCTCATGTATTTCACTCAAAAATGGTGTCACACACCTTTGTATTTACACACTTTAAGGCTTATCCTCTAATGGAGAACAAGGTGCTATTCAAGTACAACAAAGCAAGTATTCCCTAGATCCTTTGCAAGGAATTGGTGGTTTAATGACTCATTGATAAGAACCTTCTTAGTCGCACACTGATAGTGGAAGGGGGTGAATCAGTGTAAGGTGCTTATTTTTCATCTTACTTCTTTATATGAGAATGGTCGTATAGATATCAAGCAAGCACAAGCACCCAAGAACACATAAAATTTTTACGTGGTTCAATCACAATGTGTGGGCAATGTCTACAGTCTGATAAGATCACTATTAAATCATGTAAATCACTCTTGTTATCAAGGAATATAGCTGATGTTGTGGAAGGATCACTCCTTAACCACTTACAATGATCTCCCAATCACTAGAACAGTTATTCTCCTGATCACTCTAAAGGTCTCCCACCCTTTTTCAAGAAGTATATAAAAAGCTTATGACAAAACTTTCCTGATAAAGATCACTCAAAATGCATAAGCTACTGTTGCAAAAAATGAATCTTCTTCATCCTTATTGTAGGTTTCTCTCCTTAAGCTTTATCAGTCTCTCCTTTATAAGTTCTCTCTTTTTTTTTTACTACTACTACCGCTATCTCTCTTCTATAGGTTCTCTCTTCTGCAAGGTCTCTCCTCTACAAGTTCTCTACTTTATAAGTTCTCTTCTCTAGAGGTTCTCTCTATCTTCTTCTTTTGCTGTGCACCCTCTCTCTCATTTGTAGCCAAAGGCTTTCTCCTTCTTGCTACAACTGTTGCTTTTTCTTTTCTGCTAATAGCTCTTTCTTCCTTTTCTACTGCTTCCTTCATATTCCTTTTCTGCTGCTGCCTCCTTCTTCCTTTTCTACTTCTACTGTTGTAATTTTATTGCTTTTACTATTACAATCTTTCTACTCCTATTGCAACTATTGCCTCCTTCTTTCTTTGGTGGTATTATTGTCTCCTTCTACCATTGCACTTTCCTTCTTCCTTTGGTGCTACCGCTATTTCCTTTTTTTGCTACACTCTCCTTCCTCTAGTGCTGCTGCTAATTCTCCTCGTTGATGTCTCTATGTCACACAACCCTCTACTGTCTCTATATCAAACGACTCTTTATTTCTTTTTGCTCTCTCTATACTATATAGCAGTTTGATGTCTTTATGTTGCACAACTCTTTGCTATTTTATAGAACACATGATTTCTTCCTCTTGCTATTCTACAACTCATATAGTTTCTTCCTCTTGGCATTCTACAACTCACTTGGTTTCTTTATCTATTAAGACCTCTCTTATCTTTTGTAGCACATGCTTATAGTTTTGCAGCACACACTCATGGTTTTGTAGCCCACACACTCTCTTAGCGTTGTGCAGCTAACTCTCTTATGGTCAACACACAACCTCTTACTATTCCCCTTACCTATTATTTTTGGTGGCTGTTCTTTGCCATTCTGCTCCTTTTCTTTTTGGTGGCTACTCTTTACCATTCTCTCCGTTTCCCTATTACGTTTTTACACCACACAATTCTTTTGACAGCTACATGGATATATTTATAAGGCTTGAATTTAGGGTTGCCCCATCATCAATAATTAGCATTGATTTCTAAGAGTTGCCCTATAATTAATGGTTAGTATTGATTCCCAAGGGTTGTTGTACAATCAATGGTCAGCATTGACTCCTAAAGGCTGCCCTACAGTCAACAGTTAGCATTAATTCCTAAAATTTAGGGTTAACAGTTTGCACTGACTCCTAAAATTTAGGATCAATGGTCAGCATTAACTTCTAAAATTTAAGGTCAACAGTCAATATTGACTTATTGAATTTAGGGTTGGCCTACCATCAACGATTTTGACAAACAATCTCTTTACATCTCAAGCTCCTTTTCCTTGTTCATAATGCTTTTAGGAATCTCCTTAACAAATACAAATTGCACCTGTGGACAAGCCACAACCTGCATTGCCAAATCTTGAGTAATTTCCTTAGTTTCTACCTTAATAGGTTGCTCATTAGTTGGTGTTGCCAACACATTGTAAATGTAGCAAACATATCTCAAAGGCACTTATAACATAAAATCAGCAAGGACAAATCTATAAGATGTTGTTGACAACAAATCCGACATTAGCCCTCAAAGATGGGCTTAACACTAAGGCAAGGACAAAGAGGATGAAAGAGGCTTTATAAGGCTTAATCATGAAGCTACATGAGAAAGAGGCTGTTATAAAAGTTTCCAAGGCTATTCTAAAAGTTTTCAATGCTACACCAAGGATAATCACTTATCTTTATGTATAAGATGATGGATAAGACTTAGAACTTGAAGAACAAAACATGGAGCTTATGATATAAGTCCAAGATACATGACCAAGTGATTGCATGATAGGTTTTATTAATGGGCCTAATTTTGCTTTATGTTGTTGGATTTTAAGTTAAGGCCGAATTACATGTAGAAAAGGCTAAACCTTTTGGGTTTATTTGGGCTTATAGGTTCAGTTAAGTCCTAATACATTAGTTAGGATTTTTACTTTAACTTTTATGCCTACTTATCATTAGTTGTAGTTTGTTTTAAGGATTCCTAATCAAGGCAAATTTGTATTTCTTAGGATTCCTAATCAAAGTAGATTTGTATTTCTTAATTAGAGGGATTTCCTGTAATTAAGGTTTTTCCTATATAGGCATGTTAAAAAATACCTTTTCCTTATCAGATTGTAATATTTACATGCCTATATAAAGACTACAACTATGTAAAACAAAATCAACAAGATTGAGGTATTTTTTAGCAAGCTTTGCTTTGCTTTCTTATGTTCTTAAAAGATACATTGTCTTGACTTATCAAAAGAGTGATCAACCTTTATGGCATCTTATGATTGGGGATTTTAGGATTAAGTTTTCTCAGGGTTTTGATCTGATCAACCCAACTTGTGCCTAGCTTTATAAGGTGTGCATAACAAATTGATTCAAGAATTCCTAGGGCCAGTCGCCTAGCAAGTTCTTTATTAGTTGGTATCAAAGTCTTGGTTCTAAAAATAAGTTACATATCCCTTTTCCATCTTTGTTTAGTACTTTTCTTCTTGCTTTATTCATTCTTTATGTTTCTTTGCTTAGTTCTTATGGTTTGTTCTGATTAGCATATTACTCTAAAATTTGTGTTAATTTTATGGGTTTTTTTGATTAAAAATAGGTTGAGAAAAAAAGAAAAGAAAAAAAAAAGGTAAGACAAAGAAGTTGTATTTGATCTAAGTAGTGTATAATTATTCTTGCCACCTATTGGTTACATTTATAAGGTTGCTGAAAAGGACCTTCTTGGGTCTCATACTGAGAGAAGGAGGGGGTGAATCAATATGAGATGTTTACCTTTTACAAATCTGTCCAGATTAAACCTTTATGACTATTAAAATCTATGATCCGATTTTATCTTGCTACTTTATGTAAAAATAGTCGCATGAATATCAAGCTAGTACAAGCACCCAAGAACACAAAATTTTTACATGTTTTACCCATAATATGTGAGCTACATCCACGGTGTGTATGATCATTCCTAGATCACATGATCCATTTTTGTTATTAAGGGATACAGTTAATGTTGTGGAAGGATCTCTCCTTAACCACTATGGAAGGATCACTTTTTAACCACTTACAATGATCTCCTAACCACTCCAAGGGTTTCCCACCCTTTTTCAAAGAAGTTCACAAAATGCTTATGACAATAACTTTCCTAACAAAGATCTCTCCATGTGTACAGGTGGCTATGGCAGTAAACTGATCTTCTCCTTTTTCTCTACCATTCTCTCCTTCCATACTACCAATCTTTGCCTTCTGTACTTCTAGTCTTTACCTTTTGCACTGTTGATCTCTGCCTTCATTCAAATCTTCATGACATTATGTAGTTCTCCTCCACACATGTTTACAATCTATATGACATCATGCACTACTCATGTTTATAACCTGCAAAAACACATTAGTAATTAAAAGAAATTTGTTCCTCACACACTCCCTTATGTGTTTACCCTCAAATTAGATTGTTATCACTCATGTTTTACTTTATTTTGGCTTTTCTCAATGATAATCTCATCACTCTTGCCTTTTTCTACAAAGCCAACCCCCTTTATGTTTTTAAAAGACTTAAGATTAACAAATCACAAGTTGACAAATCTCAAAATTAGAACTTTTAAAAGAAGATAAACATTAAAGATATCTATTTTAAGCTTGAAAAGAAGAAGAAAAAAAAATATTTGCAACTTTATACAGGTACACAACAAATTGAAAGAATTGAGATACACTACTTAGCTCAAATACAACTTCTACGTCTTCCATTTTTTTTCATTGTTTTCTTTTTTTTTTCTCAACTTTTGTTTTCTTTTTGTTTCACTTTTTTAATTAAATCAATCACCCACTAATTAACACAACTTCAAGAACAAGAAGCTAATCAGAAAAAATTAGAAGAACCAAGTAAAGAAACACAAGGAATAAATAAAGTACAATTAAAAGTACTAAACAAAGATAAAGGATATGTAACTTGCTTTTAGAACTAAGGCTCTGATACCAAATAATAAAGAACCTACTAGGAGACTTACTCTAGCAAACCTCAAATTAAATTGTTATGCACACTCTAAAAAGCTAGGAAACAAATAAGATTGATTAAATCAAAACCCTAAGAAACGAAGTCCTAAAAGCCTCAATCTTAAGAAGTCACAAAGGTTGATCACTCCTTTGATAAGTCAAGACAATGTATTCCTCCATGAACATAAGAAAGCAAACCAAAACTTGCTGAGAATACCTCAATCTTATTGATTCCTATTTTACATAATTGTAGTCTTTATATAAGCATGTAAATATTACAATCATATGACAAAAAGGAGTTTCTTAACATACTTATATGGGAAAAACCTTAATTACAAGATATTGCTTTAATTAAGGAATACAAATCTACCTTGATGTCGGAATCCTTAAAAAGACTACAATTAATGACAATTAGGTATAAAAGTCAAAGCAAAAACCCTAACTAACATATCAAGAGATAGTCGAACCAACAAGTCTAAATAAACCCAAGTAGTTAAGCCTTTTTACATGTAATACTAAACTTTCATACTTAAGTGTGTTGATTCAATAACCTTATCTTCTTCAACATTGTTGTTAGGAGTGGCATCTGAATCTTATAGTTCTGATTCTTAGTCATTTTATAATCATTAGGTTAGAACTCCAATCCTTTAATTTATGTTAGAACAATTTACATTGGTGTTTGGTTCCATATACATATAAGAGAATAAAAGTGGTGACAGTGGAACCAACTACAATTAAAACAATGGCAACAGTGAAAAGCTTCTTAGACTTCTTGTTAGTTGGAACCCCAAGTAAGACTTTTGAAGGGATGGAGTAAAAAGAAGGAAAAATGGCCTATAAGGCAACAATGGACCATAGTCAAAGGCTAAATTTCCAACAAATAATAATGTTGGGAATCAGGATAGCACTTTAAGGATTGAGCCATTAAGATTATTGTTCGTCACATTGAAATCCATCAAATTTAAAGGATTTATGTGAAGTTTCCGACTTATCCCTATGATCTACTAGTTTGTGATACTAAGAGGGGGGTGAATCAGTATCACCACAATTCGCAATTTGCAGGTAAGTGAACAACTTCAACTTCTTTTTCAAAGCAAACTCTTTCTCAAATTCGAATAAGGTAGATCTATTGCTACCTACTAATCACAATAGTCCCCAAATTCACCTTTCAGACACCTTGCCTAATAGACAATACGAATGTTCTTGTTTAGGTCTTCATTAAGTTATGGGTTGGCTGATACTTTAGCTGTGTTCACAACTTAATTCAAAACACAGAACATAAATCAAATTAAGGACATACGAGATTTACGCAATTTCGTCAACGTGACGTACATCCACGGTGGTAGGGACTCTCCCTTTACCGAGACTATCCACTATACTTGTAAATACAGGTTACAATGGATGTCTTTAATTCTCTGCTCCTTTCACTATTGCAATTACTAAGCAAGTACAATAAAAAAGGGTGTCACTTACTGTGTTTACCCTTCTTTGAGCTTGTCTTGCCTCCGTTGAATTGAAAGGCTACTACCACTTTGAAGTACACCGCAACACTCTCTAACCTCCCTTAAAGAAATCTGGAAATACGTTGAGTTCTTTACATGATTTGCTGAATTTCTTTTCTACATTGTTTCACACAATTCCTGCTTTCACCGTCTTACGGTCTCACCCATCTCCTTGTCTCATGATCTTACTGTCTCACGGCTCATCTGTTCGTTTCTCTCTCACTGTCCAACCAGATTTCTCTCTCCTCTTGCCAGATTTCTCTCTTCGTCGGATTTCTCTCTCTTCACTGGATCTCTCTTTTTCATTCACCCACTTGGCTGGATCTCTCTCATTGTCTAGCCGAATCTATCTCACCATCCAGTTGGATCTGATTTTGGCCGTATCGACTCCTCTGTTCCAGCCATCTCCTCTTTCTCTCTCTATCGTGTTGTCTCCTCGCAGATCGCTATGTGCCGGTGGTGTGCCGTTCCACAAGGGTTTCTCTCTTATCGTCAATCTGCTCCAATTTGGCCATCGAGTTTCCCTTATCCTAGTCAGGTTTCTTCTCCTTCCACTGTCAACTTGTTTTTTCTTTTTTTTTTTTCCAGCCATCTTTGACTCAATTGTTTCGATCGTCTGCCTTCAGCCCCCAAATCTGATTTTGGTCATGCTTTTCTTCGTTTTGCCATATACTGTTCATTGGCCGTCAAGTTTCTCTTCTTCTTCCGGGCTGTTCATGACACTACTGTTGTACGACGGCTACTGTTCATACATTGTCTAAGTTTTACTGAATGCTCAATATTGTCCACTCCCTGTTCTTTGTCTTTCAAGACCATTATATACTCTACTCTATGAAATCCTAGTAGAGCTTAAGCAGTGAATTTACTTTCTTGCCCTTCTGTGTGATTTTACCTTTTTGCCCTTCCACGTGGCTTCAATTTACTTGCACACATAAAACTAATTGACAATAATTACAACCCATACAAGGCTGTGGGAACAACAGTATGCTAAGCAAATCATTAGAGAAATTGTTGTTCTCCAAGAAAAGTTCTGTTAAGAGGGTTAAATTGTAAACAAAAAATGGAATTGACCATATAAAGTTGTTTAAAAAGAGATTTAGATGGGTGAATCGAGTCAACCTACTCACTCATGTGGCGTGGATATGGTCACATCATTTTTTCTTTAGTCAATGTCCTTGTGTGGCCCCCATTAGTGTACCATGTGATAGTTGTTAATGATCTTCATGAATTTGGTGTAAATTTATGGTATATTTGTTACCAAAAAAATCTTACAATGACTAAATTATTAAATTTTTAAGATCTTGGTATATTTATTAAGTTCAATAATGTGGTTTTTTTAAAATATAAACCCTTATTTCAACCCATGATTCTTTTTCTTGCCACCTCATAAAAAATGGAAAAATAATTCCCATTGATTAAGCCTTTGAGTTTGCTTTAAAATTTTCAAATAAAATTAAAAGCAAATAATAATTGCAAAGATTTTTAGAAAGCCTAAATTATATTTTAGATTTTTATAAAGGTTTGGCTTATCATGCTTAGCCATTATTTGACTAATTAAAGGATAACCCCCTAAAATGGGGTTTGGATATAACGTTATCCAAGTAATAGAACAAAAGGATATGGAGGTATCCTTAAACAAAGAATCAATGGCAAAAAGGGTTAGTTTGATTTACCTTTAAAACTGATTTAATAAATCAAAAATTTCTTCTATTCTTAAATTACTAAGCTATAAAAGAAGTTTTAACCAAAGGTTTTAAAATTTTTGATCAAAACAGATCTTTACTAGATGACAAGCCATTTTTATCTATATTTGATTTTGATATTGAGTTTATTAAAGGAGAATCAAATTCATTGCTTGATTTTCTAATTCAAGAATTTTGGTATGGAAAAACATGAGTAAAAATACCTCTTATATATGGCAGAACATACCCAGCTAAGATGGTTACTTCACCAACCAAAGGTAAAGCTAGTCATTTGAAGAATAAGGATTTAGATACTTTTAGTAGAAAAAGCTTTATGTGCAAGTTGATAAGGTGTCAACTTACCCTTTTATTCCTAAATTTGGTTAATTTTTATGCCCAATTGACAATAATTATGTTAATTTCAATTCTTATGAGGTCATATAATTTTACGTGATTTAGACCATCGTTTAAAAACCTTTTTTTAAATTCATTGATGTTAATTAATTTCAAGCTAATAAGGCTTCTCTTTTTGTTCCATAGGGTCATTTATACAAGTGAAGGAATCATAAACTTAACTTAAATGTCAACACTGATTACGTATTTCATCACAAAAATGCATGTTGTTATGTCAAAGGTAGTTTGAATTCATTAAAGTCCATTAAATAAGAGAGTTATTTTTCTTGATTAGAATTCTATACTAATAAAGAATCATTTTTGCTCAAAACTTGACACCATCATTGATAAGTTTTGAATATATTAAAATTACTCTCAATTACTCAATTAACAATTTTGTAATTAAAGTGAGTAAAGGTTGAATCTATAAAAATTGAGTTTTGATTAATCAGTTAACTAATGATCTTAGTCCAACTAAGTTCATTCCAATAAAAAAAGCAAAAAGGTAGGGTGAATAAAATCAATAGATGAACAAACCTTCAACGATAAGGGTACTACCCTATCAATTATTAACAATAAAGATCAATTCATTCATTGAGTATTTGGCTTAGAACAATGACAAGCTTTATTATTTTAATTATTTTTTTAGTTCATTGTTAATTAAGACAAACTTTTCAAATAATCTTTTATCAATTAGACTACCTAGGACAAGCTCTTTTGATCTAATTACATAATAATTGTAACACTAAGTAAAAAATAGAAATGATAATTATGGTCAAGTTTTTGTTTAATTTCTATGGAAAAACATAAAATAAATTAAACAAATTAGCTTATGAATTTATTATTTAGATTTGGTTATCTTTCTTAACTTAATGCTATCAATAAATTATATCTAGATAATTTGTCTTAGGTAGTTTAATGGATAAAAGATTAATTGAAGAGCTTGCCTTAATCAACAATGTACTAAGAAAAGATTTATAATAATAGAGCTTGTGATTATCCTAAATGAATATTTCATTAAAGAATTGATGATCTTAAGTTTTAATAATCAATTTGTGTATCCAATGGTATAAATAACCTTATTGTTAAAGGTGGTGCGTTCATCTACTAATTCTATTTACAAATTGTTTTTTGTTTTGATTGTTATTAATTTAATTAAAACCAAATTACTCCTCCTTAGCTCTCTTGTTTATGTGAACTCAATAAGACTAAGGTTATTAGTTAACTATTTAATCAAAACTCAATCTACAAACCTTCTATTTACAAATTGTTTTTGTTTAAAACCTTATCATTAAGCTTCCAGATTACTATAATCTATTCACTCTTTTCCTAAAGACATAAAATCAACTCCAATAAGTACATTATAGGAGAATACAAATAGTGATGTGATTCATAATAATATGAGGGCTACTTAACATCATGTAGTCCATAAACTTGTGCCCATTACTCATTCAAGGGCCAATAATCTTCAAATAGCACTAGAATTGCTTCTTAAGGGGAATACAACATGTATGGAGAGGCTAAAGGTTAAAAAGCAAAGGAGTTTGGGCCTTATTTATCACACTGCTCACTTGTTTAATGGATTAGGAATGAATGGGCCAACTTGGACTAGAGCACTTGTAAGAGTTTATTTTTAGCTTATTTCTTCTTTATTTTAATTGTTTTACGTTAGTTTGGTCTCTTAATTGCTATCAAAATAAAACGTAGCCCATATGTTTTTATTTTTATTTTATAGCCTTTTTTTTGTAACTAACAACCTTAATTTTTTATTTTCTAATATCTTAGCTATTTTTTTAGTATTTTCCCTATTTAAGGAATTGATAATTGCAAAGAACAAAACTTAGAGCCCATGATAGAAGTCCAAGCTATATGACCAAGTTAAGGAAATGTTGGATTTGCATGTTAAGTTGTATCAAAGGGTTTATTTTTATTTTGGGTTACTGGATTTTAAATTAAGGCTGAATTACATGTAAAAAAGGCTTAACTTTTTGGGTTTATTTGAACTTGTAGGTTCAGCTGATTCTTGATACATTAGTTAGGGTTTTTACTTTGTCTTTTATGCTTAGATATCATTAGTTGTAGTCTTTTTTAAAGATTCCTAATCAAGGCAGATTTGTATTTCTTAGGATTCCTAATCAAGGTAGATTTGTATTTCTTAATTAGAGGGATCTCCTATAATTAAATTTTTTCCTATATAAGCATGTTAAGAAACACCTTTTTCTTATAGGATTATAATATTTACATGCATAGGCTATAATTATGTAAAATGAAATCAATAAGATTAAGGTATTTTTTAACAAGCTTTACTTTGCTTTTTTATATTATTAGAAGAAGACATTGTCTTGACTTATCAAAGGAGTGATCAACCTTTATCGTGTCTAAAGATTGAAGGCTTTAAGACTTAGTTTCCTTAAAGTTCTAATCTGATCAACCCAAGTTGTTTGCTAGTTTTCTAGGATGTGCATAATAAATTGATTTAAGTATTCCTAGGGTAGGTCGCCCAACAAGTTCTTTATCATATTCATATAAGGAAATCTTGAAATCAACTTAAATGCCTATGTAGATTACATATTTCTTCATGAAAAGCACATTATTATGTCTTAGGTAATTAAAATCCAATGAAGTTCATTAAATAAAAAAGTTATTTGCTCTTGACTAGCTTTCTTAAGCAGGAGAGAATCATTCATCACTTGAAACCTAAGATGATCTCTTAATTCCTTTTAATAAGGCTTCTCCTTTTATTGTAAGGAATCATTCATATGAAATGATTGTGCAATTATCCTCTCAAAGAAGAAAAGCTCAAATTTAGAGAAGCAAACTTGAATGGAAATCTACTTTGATACCAATTGATGCAAGCCCCAAAATGTAGCTTAATGGCCCAACACGCACAGGGAATCCAACTAGAATGCAAGAAATTTAAATTAGATTTCAATCTTCAATCACACACAAGAAATGTATAAGCAAGGATATGGATGCCATGGTTCCAAAAAGAAGGGATTTTGAAGTGAAAGGTTGGCTTGAATGTCACAAAAAGAGTTAATTCTTGATAAGTTCTTTAGTTCTTAGAAGAATTAAAGAAGAAAATTCTCACTTCTTTATTTACCTTGGATTTATCCCCTTCAACAATGAATTTAAGCCTACTTGCTAAATTAACAACATAGTCCTAAAAATAAGGACAAACATTCTAAATATGCTAACAATAAATCTACTCATACTTTTTATGAGTTATTGCACAAAACTTTATAATCACTTAACATAGGTACATTTAACATACTTATACAATTAATAAAGTCTTTGCTTGCATTAAGTTATACTTTATTTTCTTTTAATCTCCAAGTGAAAGAAAAGGAGTTTGAAGCAAAAGAGAAGGAGTACTTGAAAAGAATTAAAGAGATAAATGTACTTGAGGCAGAGTAAGGCAAGACACACAAATAACTTGGTGCTAAGGTGATTGCAGGAGAGTAAGAAGTGCTGAAATTGCCAGCCAAGCTCTATAAGGCTGAATGTGAATTAAAGAAGTTTGAATAAAGCTTTATATAGGCCATGGAAGTGAGAGGAGAGTCCTCTTTAGCAAATACTATTAAGGAGGATGCTACCAAAATGTTGGATAAGTATTTAGGCAAACAATGACCTCATTCCATGTGGAAGAAAGGACTTGGCTATATTAAAAAGCCAAATGAGAGGGTAGAAGAGAATAAGGAAATTGTGTTTGTACTTGAAGCAAACACAATGATATTATAGAGAAGAGAAACCAACTCAAGATAAAATGGGTTAGGAAAAATGTGATGAAAACTCTTATCCAAAAGAAATAGGTTGTCAAAGTCAGAATAAAGATTATTGTAACAAATGCTGAAGATAGGGGGTATAAACTTGGTGAAAGAAGAAAAGTCACTTTTGAAGGATTTTGCGAGAGCTTTAGTAAGTATGGGCACAAGGCAAGTGTGTTAGAGTAATAGGCTTATAATAAAAAGGAATTTGAGGCAAGGGTCTAGGGGGAGACTTTATGAAGAAAGGAGATAGCCTCACGTGGAAAGAAGTCAAATTCCATTAAGAAATAGATTTGATATGTTGGAAGATATTTGTGGAAAATGTGAAATGGTTAGACATATTGTTGAAGAATGCTTGACGTTGCTACCCGGTCAAAGAATGCAAAGGAGAACACTTACATATGCTCTTATGTTTGGCCAAAGAAGAAAGAGGAAGGGAAATGACTATGGTTGTGGAAGTAGCCTTAAAAGATTCCAAGAAAGAAAAGTCATGGATCCTAGATAGTGGCTGCTTTTCACACATGACAAGAGACTCCAAGTTACTAAAGGAAGTAGAAAAATATAATAGAGGGTCAGTCATATTTGGCAATGATGGTGCTTTAAAGATTAAAGGTATTAGTGCTACTAAAATTGGTGTAGAAAATCTAAAATTTGGTGAAGTGCTTTAGGTTGAAAGGCTAAAACACAATCTAATTAGTGCTAACCAACTTTGTGATGATAGGCATGAAGTTACTTTCAACAAGAGTGGCTACATGGTAAAGAGATTAAGTGATGGTACTATTCTTACAAAGGGAGAAAGAAAAATGGAAACTTATACCAAGTTTCTAGCAATAAAAACACATGCTACATAAGCACTAAAGATGAGAATTTGTTGTGGCATAGGAGATTGAGGCATCTTACACAAAAGTGGCTAAAAAAATTATCCAAAATTGAATTTGTGAAAGATGTACCCAAGCTAAGAAGAGAAAGTGTTGAACCCATCTTTGATGGTTAATGTTGAATTTTTTGTTAACACCATCTCACATGGTTATATGTGTTGATTTGATATTATGAATGTCGTTAAGATGTAATGAGGTCATTAGGAGAAACTGGTGATGACAAGTCGACCCTGGTATCAAGGATTCAACATTGATGGTGACCTTAAATTTTCAAGGTCAAGATTGACTGTTAACCGTTTACCTTAAATTTTAGGATGTCAACATTAACCATTGGCCCTAAATTTTAGGAAGTCAATGTTAATCATTAATCCTAAATTTTAGGAATCAAACTAGACATTTTTTATAGGGCAATATATGGAAATTAGCGATGACCATTAATGATCGTATAGCCTTAATCTCAAAGTTCTATAAATGCCCTTATGCATCTTGCAAGAACGGTGTGCTGTCGAAAATTGAGAGAGCTGGCCAAAGATAGAGGTGAGTGGTAAACCTAGGGAAAAAGATGTGAACATCAAAAGAAAAGGTAGCCACTAAGCAAGGTGCAACTGACCAAGAAGGAGAGAAAGACAGCAAGGGGCAGGAGGCCAAAGAGAGTGCAGCTGCCACTATGGAGAGGCAATGAGGTAGCCAACCAAAGAGAGTGCAGCAGCCACCAAGGAGAAGCAACAAGGTGTAGTCGGCCAAGGAGGAAAGAAAAAGAGCAAGGTAGCCAGCCACCCACAGTAGCAAACCCTCACTAAGATAGCCACCACACTAGCAAGTCCTCACAAAGGTGACAGCAATAGCCGACCTCCACAGTAGCACATCCAGGAGGCTTTCCACCAAATCAACAGCATGTCCCTAAATGTCCTGAATGGTATACCAACAACAGCAGATGTTTATGTAGGTCAAGAAAGGTATACCAGTAACAATAGCACGTTCCTGCACGTCTGAGAAGGTATTCCAACAGTAGCAGCATGTTCCTGCACATTTGAGAAGGTATAACAACAGCAACAGCCTGTCCCTACATGTCCAAGAAGGTATACCAGTAGCAGCAGATGTCCCTACAGGTCTAGGAGGGTATACCAGTACCGGTAGCACATCCCTGCATGTCTAAGAGACTTTCTAGCGGCAACAGCTCATCCAGGAGGCTTCTCAACCACTGTAGTGTGCAGGGAAAGTAGTAGTGGCACAAGAAAACAACTATAATGCGCAAGGAGAATAGCAGCAGTGTGAGAAAATGGCTACAGTGTGCAGAGAGAGTAGCAGTAACATGAGAAAACTATTATAGTGCGCAAGGAGAGTAGCCATAGCATGAGAAAGCAATTATAATGAGCAAGGAGAGTAGCAGTAGCATGAGAAAATAGCTGCAACGCATGGGGAGAGCAACAACATGAGAAACTACTGCAATGTGTAAGGAGAGTAGTAGTGGCATGAGAAAGCAACTGTAGCGTGCAAGGAGAGTAGCAGTGATGGGAGGAAATAGCTGTAACGCATAGGGAGAGCAGCAACAACATAAGAAAGCAGTTGCAGCATGCAAGGATAGTAGCAGTGGCCCAAGAAGATAACTGTAGCACATGCAGATAGCAATAGCGTAGGCTGATAGTAGCAACGGGGCAAGCATAGAGCAGCAACATGGGTAGATAACAGCAGTTGGGTGAGTAGAGAGTAGCAGCATGCTTGGATAGCAAAAACATCGCATATGGACATTAGCCACAATGCACAGGGATAACAACAACGCATGTGGATGAAGCAGCAGTGCATGTGAATAGTAGGAGCAGCATGCACGGACAGTAGGAACAGTGTGTGCAATAAGCAACTGTAGTATGTGTAGATAGCAGGAGCAGCATGTGAGGAGTGCACACAGACAACAGTAGCTGCACGTGCAGATAGTAGGCATAACCTATGCGGATAGTAGGTAGAGCTTATATGGACAGCAGGCACAGCTTGTGTGGTGGGCATATAGGGATAGCAAGCACAACAGGTGCAGACAGTAGGCCGCAGCTGCAGCATGTATGGATAGCATTGACAGCAGCAGTAGTGCGCATAGACAGCATTAAGTGTGCGAACAACAGGCACAACGCGTATGGACAGCATTAGCAATGTGTGTAGACAGCAATAACAGTGCATATAGATAGCATTAACGGCACTTGTGGACAGTAACAACAGCGCGTGTGGACAGCAATAGTAACAACAGCACTTGTGGACAGTAATAACAATGCGTTTGGATAGTAATAGCAGCGTGTGCAGGCAGCAATAGCAGAACGTGCAAATAGTGACAACAATATATAGAGGCAACAGTAGCAACAGGTCCAAGAGCTTGTAGTAGCAAGAGGTGGAGACGTACCCAGTGGCAAGTCGAACAACTTGTAGCAGTTGAGGAGAAAACATGCCCAACAATAGAGGAGTGGTCCTACCAAAGCAACAAGTGAGGCAGCACCGGCAACGGGTGAGACAACATTGTTAACAAATGAAGGAGAAGATCCATGTTCTACTTCAACAGTCTATACACATTGAGCGATCATTTTCCAGGAAAGGTTTTTCCATAAACTCTTGATAGATTTGTTGAAAAATAGGGTGGGATATCCTTGAGTGATCGGAAAATCATTGTAAGTGGTTAAGGAGTGATCCTTCTATAACCAAATTGTATCCCTTAATAACAAGAGTGGATTGTGTGATTTAGGAGGGATCCTATCAAACCATGGACATAGCTCACACATTGTGAGTGAACCACATAAAAATTATCGTGTGGTTTTGGGTGCTTGCACATTAATTTTATTTGTACGGTCATGCTCACATAAAGGAGAAAATTAAAAATTGGATCATCGACTCTAACAAGTCATAGAGGTTAAATCCGGATTGATTTGTAAAAAGAGGATAGCTCACACTGATTCACCCCCCCTCTTAGTGTGAGACTTATAATAATCCTTATTAGAAAGAAATGCAATTTGCAGCATGTTTCAAAAAGGGAAGATGGTGAATGCTACCCACAAAAATGTGGATATTTAAATAAAGAAGCCATTAGGGCCTATAAGACAAAAATCATCAAAGGGTGATAGATCCTCCATTTCTTTTTTTGATGATTTTACAAGAATGACTTGTATTATGCTTTTGGAATATAAATTTGATGGTCTCAATAATTTTAAGAGCTATAGGAGGTTGGTTGAAAATTAGTTAGGGAGAATAATTGACAATAGGGCAGAATACACTTGCTTGAATTTGAAAATTATTTGGAGAAGCATGGAGTGAAGTATGAATATGCTAATCCCTACACCCCTTAACAAAATGGAGTGGCTGAAAGAAAGAATAGAAGCCTAAGGGATATGGCAAGGACCATGTTAGTTGAGCATGGTACCTCCCATGGCTACTGAAGAGAGGCTTTCATGATTGCCACTCAGATTCAAAATAGATGCTTGATGAGACCATATATAGAGAAGACACCCTATGAGCTGTAGAATGGAAAGACGCCAAGTGTAAAACATTTTAAAGCATTTAGAAGCCCATGCCTCATTAAAATCAAAGGCAAGAATCTTGAAAATTTTGATGATAAGGCTGATGATAGCATATTCTTGGGGCCTAGGGGAAAAATCAAATAAAAGGGGATAAGCAAAAAAAAAAAAAAAAGGGAGAAATTGTTAAAGGGGAAAAGCAAAAAAAAAAAGGGAGTTAAAAATTAGGGTTATTTCTAATTGGTTTTATGCCCACATGTAAAAAGGCAGATGTATGTTTCAAGGGGACTTATTCCTTTTTGCTCACACTGTTGCTTGTGCTTAATTGCTGATTTTTGGGTTTATTATGTTGCCAACAAATTCAAAGGGGGAGACTGTTAAGCCCATGTTTGATAGCTAATGCTGGATTTGTTGTCAACAACATCTCATATATTTGTCCTTATTGATTTGAAGTTGTGAGCACCGTTAAGATGTATTTGTTTCATTTACAAAGTGTTGGCAGCTCATTTATTCAAAGGTTAATAAAGACAGTATTGGTGGGAATGGTAGCGTGTTACTTAGATAGGCCAAGAGATGAAATCCTAACAATGCTACCTTTGCAAACAACCTTAACTCAAAGTCAATGCTGACCATTGACTTTAAATTCAGGGACTCAATATTGATAGTTGACCCTGAATTCAAGGAATCAATGGTGATCATTGATGCTAAGGCAACCCTAAATTTAAGGAATCAATGCTTAATAGGATTTGTCTTTAAATCTAAACTTGTATCATCATACGGGGAAGGATCATAAACATTAAATGTTGAACTCACATCATACTCATCTAGTAAGTCAAGTTGATAGGTGTTTTCATTGATTCTAGCCACAACTTGAAAAGGACCATCTCCTCTAGGTTGTAACTTATTCTTTCTATGTTGTGGAAACCATTCCTTTCACATATACACCCAAACCCAATCTCTAGGCTAGAAGATGACATGTTTGTGTCCTTTATTGGCTTGAGTGGCCTATTGCTTTGTCCTTTTCTTAATATTTAGTTTAACCCTTTAATAAAGTTATAAGACCACCTTAGCCTTTTTTTTTTTTCCATCTAAATTGGCTTGTTCTTACATAGGTAACGACACTAGATCTAACAGTGTCAAAGGGTTGAAATTGTAAACTATTTCAAATGGTGAATAACTAGTTGCATTGTGCACAACTCTATTATAGGCAAACTCCATGAATGGTAAACACTTTTTCCAAGTCTTAGAATTTTTACCATTTACAGTACATAGTAAAGTACTAAGAGTATGATTGATTACCATAGTCTGACCATCAATTTGTGGATGGCACGTTGTGGAGAAAAGCAATTAAGCTTACCCCAAAGTGTCCTCAAAAAATGACTGATGAGAACCTAATAGGTCTCACACTAAGAGGGGGGGTGAATCGGTGTGAGATATTCATTTTTACAAACCTATATGGATTTAACCTCTATGACATGTTAGAGCTAATGATTCTATTATTTATCTTTCTTCTTTATGTGAGACTAGTTGTACAGATATTAATCAAATACAAGTACTCAAGAACACATAACAATTTTTACGTGGTTCATCCACAATGTGTGAGCTACGTCTATGGTGTGATAGGATCCTTCTTCAATCACACAATCCACTCTTATTATCAAGGGATATAGTTTAGTTATGGAAGGATCACTCCTTAACCACTTACAATGATCTCTCAATCACTCCAAGGGTATCTCACCCTGTTTTAGCAAGTTTATCAAGAGTTTATAGTAAAAACATTCCTAGAAAACGATCACTTAATGTATACAGACTGCTAGTGTAGAATATGGATCTTCTCCTTCCTTTGTTGTTAGTGTTGTTTCACTCGCTATCGGTACTGCCTACACTCGTTGCTATTGCTGTCTGCATGCACTATTGCTGCTGTCCGCACATGCTATGGCTATTGTTTACACGTGCTGCTGTTGCTGTCCGCGCCCGTTACTGCTTATTTTCACACATGTTGCTACTGCTGTCCGCATGTGCATGGGTTGCCATTGCTGTTTGCACGTTCTACTATTGCTGTCCACATGTGTTATTCTTTTTGTCTTTATATGGTACTGCTGTTGTCTGCATGTGCTACTACTTATTTTCACACAAGCTACTACTACTATCCGCACATGCTACTACTTCTGTTTGCACGTGTTGCTGCTTTCCATGCACGCTGCTACTATTGAATTAGCTACTAGATGCATTGCACTTGTTGGTCTCATCTCCCGCACTTGCTGCTAGTGTTGGTAGTCCCTCCTAGACGTGTTGCCATTGTTGGGAAGCCTCTTGGATGTGCTGCCACTGCTAGGAAGCCTCCTATAAGTGCTGTTGTTGCTAGGAAGGCCTCTTGGTTTGCTGGTTGCTTCCTAGACCTACTGCTGTATGACTTACTACTGCACAACCTATTTTTGCATGACCTATTGCTGCACTTTCTGTAGGTGGCTGTTGATTCCTGAATGATGCTATTGTAGTTGGTGGTTTGCTACTTGATGCTCAGACCTACTGCTGTAATATGTAGGTGGTTGCTTTGGTTGCTTCGTTCTTGGACCTGCTGCTGCAATCTGCAGGAGGCTGCTTATTGTTTGTTGGTGCAGGACACCTCCTGCTGCTGTTACTTCCTTGTTTACTGGTGTAAGGACCTCCGACTGCTACTGCCTCCTTATTTATTGGTGCAAAACACCTCTTGCTACTGCACCACCTCCTGCCGGACATGCCACCTCCTTGTTTGCTAGTGTAGGCACCTCTTAGTTTGCTAATGCAAGCTGCTACCTCTTGGTTTGTTGGTGCATGCTGCTGGTCTGTTGGTGAAACTTCTGCCTCTTTTGATGCAGAATTCACTAGTTATTGCACCACCTTCTGGTTTGTCTCCCTTAGCTACTGGATTTATAGGTTGCTGCACCACTTTTTGGTTTGTTTCCCTTTGCTGCCAGATCCACAGGTTACTATAACTTGGTGAGGGCTAGTTGCTGCAGGTGCTGGTGAGGATGGTCGGTTGCTTTAAGTTTGCTGGTGTGGTGGTCGGCTACTTTGCTACCTCTCTCTCCCTTTTGGACGGCTACCTTATTGTCTCTCTCTCCCTCTTAAGCGGCTATTGCAATTAGGTTTTGTTTTATTAAAAATTTTGTAGCACACACACTACCTTGTAAGATGCATAGATGTATTTATAGAGCTGTGAGATTAGGGTTACACGATCATCAATGGTCATCATTAATTCCCATAGGTTGCCCTACAATCAACGACCAGATTTGAATCTTAAAAGTTAAGGTCAATGATCAATATTGATTTTCTAAAATTTAGGGTCGATGGTCAACAGTCAATAGTCAATTTTGACCTCTAAAATTTAGGGTCATGGTCAACATTAACTCCTCAATATTAGGATTGACCTATCATCACCAGTTTTTCCTAATGACCTCTCTACATCTCAATAGCATTCATAACCTCAAATCAACACATCTAACCATATGAGATGATGTTGACAACAAATCCAACATTAGCCATTAAATATGGGCTTAACAATGATTTAGAATCTTGATATCATGATTAGTCACAATACTTTTTGGTACTCCATGAATTCTAACAATTTCCCTGAAAAGTAGATTGGCAATTTGTGTGGCATGATCCATTTTATGGCAAGCGATGAAATGCACCATCTTAGAAAACCTATCAACCACAATAAAGATATAGTCTTGACCCTTTTGAACCTTGGTAAATCAAGCATAAAATCCATTGAAAAAGCAATCTAAGGTTTCCTAGGGACCTCTAAATACATGTATTTACCATGGTGTAATACTTTAGACTTAGCCTGCTTACAAGTAATACATTTTGCATAAATTCGTTCAATTTCATGTTTCATATGTCACCAAAAGAAATGTTCCCTAAACAAGTAACCCTCATGTTTATAAAATTTACCAATATTCTCATAAGTAGCATAAACATTACCAAAATCAGCATCTATAGCATATAGGTCAATGATGTGCTCAAAACCTAATAATCTAGTGCTTAAGGTGCCAATTAAGGTGTAGCTATGAAACAATGCATAAGTAACCACATCTTCCTTACTTTCCTTGCATTAAATCATATAAGGAAATGTTTTTATGAATTCCATCCACTTTGCATGTCTTTTATTTAATTTACCTTGGCCCTTTAAATGTTTTAGTGACTCATAGTCAATATTCGTTAAGCTAAAAGTAGTTTTGCCAAGTTTATAAAGTTCTAATATATGTACATAATTCCTTATCATAAGTTGGATAATTTAATGTAGCCTTACTTAACTTTTCATTAAAGAACACTATATGACATTTCTCTTGCACGAGTATACCCCCCACCCCAATGCCTGATGCATCACATTCAATTTCAAAAGTTTTAGAAAAATCAAGCAAAGCATGATTCATCAATCTCATTAACGTGCTAGGTGCATTAGTTAATCCAAATAGCATAATCAACCACTCATACAAACCATGCTTAGTTTTGAATGTAGTTTTTCATTTATCACCTACCTTAATTCTAATTTAGTGATATCCACTTTTAAGATCAATTTTTGAAAAGAAGCATGCACCATGCAATTCATCAAGCATGTCATCAAGTCTAGGTATACGGTGTCAATACTTAACTGTAATTTTATTAACATCTCGACAGTCGACACACATTCTCAAGGACCTATCTTTCTTTAGCACTAGCAACGCAGGCATTACACATGGACTCATGCTTTCTTGCACATACCTTTTTTTCATCAATTCCTCAACCTTTAGGAATTAATGCTAACTGTTTATTGTAGGGCAACCTTTAGGAATCAATGCTGACCATTGATTGTAGGGCAGCCCTTGGAAATTAATACTGACCATTAATTATAGGGCAACTCTTAGAAATCAATGCTAACTATTGATGATAGGGCAACCCTAAATTCAAGGCTTATAAATATATCCATGTAGCTGTCAAAAGAAGTGTGTGCTGGAGAAATGTAATAGGGAAATAGAGAGAATGGTAAAAGGCAGCCACCAAAAGGAAAAGGAGCAGAATTGCAAAAAATAGCCATCAAAAGAGAGTCACGGAATGCTAAGAGAGTGTGTGTGTTGCAAAACCATAAGTGTGTGTTGCAAAACTATAAGAATGTGATACAAAAGATAAGAAAGGGCTTAACAAATGAAGAAACCAAGTGAGTTGCAGAATGCTAAGAGGAAGAAACTGTGTGTTCTGCAAAATAGCAAAGAGTTATGCAACATAAAGACAGCAAAGTGCTATACAGTATAGAGATAGCAAAAAGCTGTGTGGCATAAAGAAATTAAGAGTCGTGTGATATAGAGACAGTAGAGGGTTGTGCAGCATAGAGACATCAAGGAGGAAAGATAGCGGCAGCACTAGAGGAAGAAGGTGAGTGCAGCAAAAGAAGGAAATAGCAGTCAAGAGCAAATAAGAGATCATCTTAGGTTTCAAGTGATGAATGATTCTCTCCTACTTAAGAAAGCTAGTCAAGAGCAAATAACTTTTTTATTTAATGAACTTCATTGGATTTTGACTACCTAAGACATAATAATGTGCTTTTCATGACGAAATATGCAATTTACATAGACATTTAAGTTGATTTCAAGATTTCCTTATATGAATATGATAAAGAACCTGCTGGGCGACCTACCCTAGGAATCCTTAAAACAATTTATTATGCACATCCTAGAAAACTAGGAAACATGTTAGGTTGATTAGATCAAAACTTTAAGGAAACTAAGTCCTAAAGCCTTCAATCTTTAGACACTATAAAGGTTGATCACTCCTTTGATAAGTCAAGATAATGTCTTCTTCTAATAATATAAGAAAGCAAAGTAAAGCTTGTTAAAAAATACCTTAATCTTATTGATTTCATTTTACATAGTTGTAGCCTATGCATGTAAATATTATAATCCTAGAAGAAATAGGTGTTTCTTAACATGCTTATATAGGAAAAACTTTAATTATAGGAGATCTCTCTAATTAAGAAATACAAATCTACCTTGATTAGGAATCTTGAAAAAAGACTACAACTAATGATATCTAAGCATAAAAGTCAAAGTAAAAACCCTAACTAATATATCAAGAATCAGCTAAACGTACAAGTTCAAATAAACCCAAAAAGTTAAGCCTTTTTTTACATGTAATTCAGCCTTAATTTAAAATCTAGCAACTCAAAATAAAAATAAACCCTTTGATACAACTTAACATGCAAATCGAACATTTCCTTAACTTGGTCATATAGCTTGGACTTCTATCATGGGCTCCAAGTTTTGTTCTTTATGTTCTAAGCCTTATCTATCATCTTGCACTTAGAGATAAGTAATTATCCTTGATATAGCATTGGAAACTTTTAGAACAACCTTGGAATTGTCTAGAGTACTCTCTTTGTCATACAACTCTATAATTAAGCTTTGTAAAGCCTCTTTCATCCACTTTGTCCTCGCCCTAGTCATTGGACTATCGATTCCTTACAAAGGATCTTGGGAATACTTACTTTGTTGCACTTGATCATTACTTTGTCCTCTATCAGAATCACTTTCAAAAGAAAGGATAAGCCATATTTGCTATGAAATTATTGTGTTGCTCAAATATGGATGTGAATTGTAAGATCATTTTATGTCAAAAATTGCTTTCAAGGAAAAGAGAAACCTTACTACCAATGAATTAGGTGACAAAATCAAGTTTTAAATAAAAGTGATTCTTTATTATTAATGAAAGCTAATCAAGAGCAGTAATTATGAGATCCTTTAAGGGCTTTTATTGATGTATTTAGCAATCAAGAAGAGCTAATCATATATTCAAGAGCTAAAAGGATAAAAGAGACATTGAATTGGCTAATTGAAGGAAGTTTGGGCCAAATAAGCTAATTCAAACTTAAAGGGTTGCAAAATTAATGCTAGCAAATGAAACAAAATAGAAAGGAAACTAGTAACCCCTTATTTGATAACAAATTCACCACAAACAAGAAGAAACTAATTTGATTTGCCACACCCTTAGAAAGGAAAAAAAAAAGAGTGATAAGAATCAGTTGTTAATTTTTGACTAAACAAATAAATTATTGAGATAAGAATTAGGCTAAAATGCAAACTGCAATTTTATTAGTATTCTTCAAAACCCATCTTCCAAAACAATTATCAATCCCTTAAATAGGGAAAATACTAAAAAAATAGCTAAGATATTAGAAAATAAAAAAATTAAGGTTGTTATTAATTAGCTACAAAAAAAGCTATAAAATAAAAATTAAAACACAAGAAATAAAAACATATGGGCTAGGTTTTAATTTGATAGGAATTAAGAGACCAAACTAACGTAAAACAATTAAAATAAAGAAGAAATAAGCTAAAAATAAACTCTTACAAGTACTCTAGTCCAAGTTGGCCCATTCATTCCTAATCCTTTAAACAAGTGAGCAGTGTGATAAATAAGGCCCAAACTCCTTTGCTTTTTAACCTTTAGCCTCTCCATACATGTTGTATTCTCCTTAAGAAGCAATTCTAGTGCTATTTGAAGATTATTTGCCCTTGAATGAGTAATGGGAACAAGTTTGTGGACTACATGATGTTAAGTAGCCCCCATATTATTATGAATCACATCACTATTTGTATTCTCCTATAATGTACTTATTGGAGTTGATTTTATGTCTTTAGGAAAAGAGTGAATAGATTATAGTAATCTGGAAGCTTAATGATAAGGTTTTAAGAAAATCTAACCACTTAGGGTTATTTTAAGAATTTAACATTTTAAACATTGTTGGATGGATTTAGGATCTTATAAAAGATATCTTAAGTTTTCTAAAATGAGCATATTTGCAAAGATCCAAGGGTCATGATTGTCTTTAATCTAGCATATTGGCTTGTTAAAGTATCCTAATTTAATTAGGAGTTCATGTGTGCTGCATATACTAAAATTACTCTAAATAACTCAATGAACAAGTTTGTAATTAAGGTGAGTAGAAGTTAAATTGATAAAGATTGAGTTTTGATTAAATAGTTAACTAATAACCTTAGTCATATTGAGTTCACATAAACAAGAGAGCTAAGGAGGAGTAATTTGGTTTTAATTAAATTAATAACAATCAAAACAAAAAATAATTTGTAAATAGAATTAGTAGATGAACGCACCTTAAACAATAAGGTTATTTATACCATTGGATACACAAATTGATTATTAAAACTTAAGATCATCAATTGTCTAATTAAATATTCATTTAGGATAATCACAAGCTCTATTATTATAAATCTTTTCTTAGTTCATTGTTGATTAAGACAAGCTCTTCAATTAATCTTTTATCCATTAAACTACCTAAGACAAATTGTCTAGATATAATTTATTGATAGAATTAAGTTAAGAAAGATAATCAAATCTAAATAATAAATTCATAAGCTAATTTGTTTAATTTATATTATGGTTTTCCATACAAATTAAACAAAAACTTGACCATAATTATCATTTTCTATTTTTTTACTTAGTGTTACAATTATTAAGTAATTAGATCCAAAGAGCTTGTCCTAGGTAGTCTAATTGATAAAAGATTATTTGAAAAGTTTGTCTGAATTAACAATGAACTAAAAAAAGAATTAAAATAATAAAGCTTGTCATTATTCTAAGCCAAATACTCAATGAACGAATTGATCTTTAGTGTTAATAATTAATAGGGTAAGTACCCTTATTGTTGAACGTTTATTCATCTATTGATTTTATTTACCCTACATTTTTTCTTCTTTATTGAAATGAACTTAATAGGACTAAGATCATTAGTTAATTGATTAATCAAAACTCAATTTTTATAGATTCAACCTTTACTCATTTTAATTACAAACTTGTTAATTGAGTAATTGAGAGTAATTTTAATATATTCAAAACTCATCAATGATGGTGTCAAGTTTTGAGCAAAAATGATTCTTTATTAGTATAGATTCTAATCAAGAAAAATAACTCTATTATTTAATGGACTTTAATGAATTTAGACTACCTTTGACATAACAACATGCATTTTTACTAATCGGTGTTGACATTTAAGTTAAGTTAATGATTCCTTCATTTGCATGAATGACTCTATGGAACAAAATGAGAAGCCTTATTAGCTTGAAATTAATTAACATCAATGAGTTTAAAAAAAGGTTTTTAAAAGATAGTCTGAATCACGTAAAATCCTATAACCTTATAAGAATTGAAATTAACATAATTATTGTTAATTAGGTATAAAAATTAACTAAATTTAGGAATGAAAGGGTAAGTTGACACCTTATCAACTTATACATAAAGCTTTTTCTACTAAAAGTATCTAAATCCTTATTCTTCAAGTGACTAGCTTTACCTTTGGTTGGTGAAGTAATCATCTTAGCTGGGTATGTTATGCCATAAATAAGAGGTATTTTTACTCATGTTTTTCCCTACCAAAATTCTTGAATTAGAAAATCAAGCAATGAATTTGATTCTCCTTTAATAAACTCAATATCAAAATCAAATATAGATAAAATGCCTTGTCATCTAGTAAAATTTGTTTTGATGCAAAAATTTTAAAACCTTTGGTAAAAACTTCTTTTATAGGTTAGCAATCTATTCTTAGAAGAAATTTTTGATTTATTAAGTTAGTTTTAAATTTTTTAGGACATAATACTACAAAAAGTATTTCTTTTTTAATGGTAGAGTAATTAACTCTGGCACCTTACTAAGTTCCAAAGGTAAATCAAACTAACCCTTTTTACCATTGATTCTTTGTTTAAGGATACCTCCATATCCTTTTATTGGGGCACATATTTCTACAATTTTGTATGCATCTAGATGAGAGATTGCAAAACAAGGAATTTCCTTGGCCATTTGTTCTATTATTTGGATAGCATTATATCCAAACCCCATTTTGGAGGGTTATCCTTTAATTAGTCAAATAATGGCTAAGCATGATAAGCCAAATCTTTATAAAAATCTAAAATATAATTTAGGCTTTCTAAAAATCTTTGTAATTATTATTTGCTTTTAATTTTATTTGAAAATTTTAAAGCAAACTCAATGGCTTAATCAATGGGAACTATTTTCCCATTTTTTATGAGGTGGCCAAGAAAAAGAATTATGGGTTGAAGTAAGGGTTTATATTTAAAAAAAAAAACACATTATTGAACTTAACAAATATACCAAGATCTTAAAAATTTAATAATTTAGTCATTGTAAGATTTTTTTGGTAACAAATTTACCATAAATTTACACCAAATTCATGAAGATCATTAACAACTATCACATGGTACACTGATAGGGGCCATATGATGACATTGACTAAAGAAAAAATGATGTGACCATATCCACGTCAAATAGAGGATTGATTGGCCCTTATGGTTCTTTTAAACCTAACCCATTTATAAATCAATAAAATTTTAATTATTTTTTAAAATTGAAAGTAAAGGATGAGTGAGTAAATTGACTCAATTAACCCATCTAGATCTCTTTTTAAACAACTTTATATGCTCAATTCCATTTTCTGTTTACAATTTAACCCTCTTAACAGGACTTTTCTTGGACAACAACAATTTCTCTAATGATTTGCCTAGCATAAATCCTTTAAATTAATGGATTTCAATGTGTCGAACAATAATCTTAATGGCTTAATCCTTAAAGTGCTATCCTAATTCCCATCATTATTATTTGTTAGAAAATTTGCCTTCTACTATGGTCCATTATTGCCTTATAGCCCATTTTCCCTCCTCTTACTCCATTCCTTCAAAAGTCTTCCTTGGGGTTCTAACTAACAAGAAGTCTAAGAAGCTTTTCACTGTTGCCATTGTTTTAATTGTAGTTGGTTCCACTGTCACCACTTTTATTCTCTTATATGTAAACAGAACCAAACACCAATGTAAATTGTTCTAACATAAATTAAAGGATTGGAGTTCTAACCTAATGATTATAAAATGACTAAGAATCAGAACTATAAGATTCAGATGCCACTCCTAACAACAATGTTGAAGAAGAGAAGGTTATTGAATCAATATACTTAAGTATGAAAGTTTAAAATTAGTTCTTAAAGAACTAGAGAGAATAGGTCACTTATCTTTATGTGTATGATGATGGATAAGGTTTAGAACTTGAAGAACAAAAGTTAGAACCCATGATATAAGTGTAAGCAACATGACCAAGCTAAGGAGAGGCTTGATACACATGCTAAGTTGTATTAAAGGGCTTGTTTTTGTTTTGAGTTGCTGGATTTTAAGTTAAGGTTGTATTGCATGTAAAAAAGCTTAACTTCTAGGGTTTATTTAGACTTGTTAGTTTGACTAAGTCTTGATATATTAGTTAGGGTTTTTACTTTGACTTTTATACCTAGTTGTCATTAATTGTAGTCTTTTTAAGGATTCATACATCAAGGTAGATTTGTATTCCTTAATTAAAGGGATATCTTGTAATTATGTTTTTTCCTATATAAGTATGTTAAAAAACACCTTTTCCTCATAGGATTGTAATATTTACATGGTTATATAAAAACTACAATCATGCAAAATAGGAATTAATAAGATTGAGATATTCTCAGCAAGTTTTGGTTTGCTTTCTTATGTTCATGGAGGAATACATTGTCTTGACTTGTCAAAGGAGTGATCAACCTTTATGACATCTTAAGATTGAGGTTTTTAGGACTTGGTTTCCTTAGGGTTTTGATTTAATCAATCCTATTTGTTTCCTAGCTTTTTGGAGTGTGCATAACAATTTAATTTGAAGGTTGCTAAAGTAAGTCTCCCAATAGGTTTTTATTATTTGGTGTTAGAGCCTTAGTTCTAAAAGCAAGTTACATATCCTTTATCTTTGTTTAGTACTTTTCATTGTACTTTATTTATTACTTGTGTTTCGTTACTTGGTTCTTCTTATTTGTTCTGATTAGCTTCTTGTTCTAGAAGTTGTGTTAATTAGTGGGTGATTGATTTAATTAAAATAAAGTTGAACAAAAAGAAAAAAAAGTTGACAAAAAAAGAAAACAATGAAAAAAATAGAAGATGTAGAAGTTGTATTTGAGCTAAGTAATGCATCTCAATTCTTTCAATTTGTTGTGTACCTTTATAAAGTTGCAAATCTTTTTTTTTTCTTCTTTTCAAGCTTAAAAATAGACATGTTAAATGTTTATCTTCTTTTAAAAGTTCTAATTTTGAGATTTTTCAACTTGTGATTTGTTAATCATAAGTCTTTTAAGAACATAAAGGGGGTTGGCTTTGTAGAAAAAGGCAAGAGTGATGAGATTATCATTGAGAAAAGCCAAAATAAAGTAAAACATGAGTGATAACAATCTAATTTGAGGGTAAACACATAAGGGAGTGTGTGAGGAACAAATTTCTTTTAATTACTAATGTGTTTTTGCAAGTTATAAACATGAGTAGTGCCTGATGTCATATAGGTTGTAAACATGTGTGGAGGAGAACAACATAATGTCATGAAGATTTGGATAAAGGCTGTTATTGAGCAATTTACGACAATAAATGCAAGGCTAGGTGATTTACAATCACCTAGCAAATCCAAATCCTTTAGAAGGCATGTGACTGAGGAAAAAGATGAGGAAGAATCAAATTATAAAGAATTAAACTCGAAAAAAGGCAAGAAGGATGTTTCCAAAAGAGAGCAATTTAGGTAGCATAAAGGTAAATATTTCAACATTTCAAGGGAAGAATGATCCTAAGCTTTATTTAAAGTGGGAAAGAAAGGTTAAAAATGTATTTGATTATCATAATTATTTTGAAGAGAAGAAAGTAAAGTTGGTAGCTATAAAATTCACTGATTATGCAAGTATTTAGTGGGACCAATTGGTGATAAATATAAGGAAAAATGGTGAAAGGCCAATTCAATAGGAAGAGATGAAATTGCTAATGTGCAAGAGATTTATACCTAGTCGTTACTATAAAGACTTACATAGAAAGTTATAAGGGCTAGTTAAAGGGTCTACGAATGTGGTGGACTGTTATAAGGAGATGAAAATAGTCATGATTAGAGCTAATGTAGAGAAAGACCAAAAGGCTACCATGACAAGGTTTACTGGTAGTTTAAACAAGGAAATTGTAGATGTAGTGGATTTGCAACACTATTTGGAGATGGAGGATTGTTGCATAAGGTTATCCAAGTAGAGGAACAATCAAGTCCAAAGGGTCCAAATTTGGTTTGGCTTCTAGTTCTATATGGAAGGCAACTTGGAAAGACCTCAAATCAACCCCAAAGCCAAAAGAAGATGCAAAGCCAAAGGAATCGATTGTTGTTTCTAAATGTAAGACCAAAACCAAATCTTCTTTTAAATCTTGTGATATTAAGTACTTCAGGTGTCAAATATATGAACATATTGCTTCTCAATTTCCAAATAAAATAGCTATGATCATGTTATAGAATGGTGACATAGAAAGCGTTAGTTCAAGTGATGATAACATGCCACCATTAAAGAATTATTCTAATGTTGATGTTGATGTTAAAGAATGCATTCATGAAGATATGCTAGTTGCAAGGCATGCACTAAGAATTCAACCTAAGTTACAAGGAAAAGATCTATTTTTCTACAACAGCAACTTGTGCACATTAAGTGATCTTTTTTAGGGATGTTTTTGTCATAAACTTTTTATGTACTTCTTGAAAAAGGGTGGGAGACCCTTGGAATGATTGGGAGATCAACCCTTCAAGGAATTGGGAGATCATTGTATGTGGTTAAGGAGTGATCCTTCCACAACATTAGTTGTATCACTTGATAACAAGAGTGGATTGTGTGATTGGGAGTGATCCTATCACACTATGGATGTAGTTCACATATTATGGGTGAACCACATAAATAATTTTGTGTGTTCTCAAGTGCTTATGCTTGCTTGATGTTCATACGATCATTCTCACATAAAAAAGTAAGATAAAATTGGATCATCGACTTTAATAGGTCATAAAGGTTTAATATGGATAAATTTGTAAAAGGTAAGCATCTCACATTGATTCACCCCCTTCCCTTCTCATTATGAGACCTAAGAAGTTGCTTATCAATATTAACTAGCAATAGATGTAAAGATTTATAGTAGCAACAAAATTTCAGATCTAGGTAGGCAAAAGGGATCAACAAAAGAACCAGGCTCTAATACTAATCGATAAATACCTTCTTGGGTCTCACATTGAGAGAGGGAGGGATCAACAAAAGAACTAGGCTCTAATACTAATCGATAAATACCTTCTTGGGTCTCACATTGAGAGAGGGAGGGGTGAATTAGTATAAGATGTTTACTTTTTACAAATTTGTCCAAATTAAACCTCTATGACCTGTTAAAGTCTATGATCCAATTTTATCTTGCTTCTTTATGCAAGAAAGGCCATAAGAATATCAAGCAAGCACAAGCACATGAAAACATATAGAATTTTTATGTGGTTCACCCACAATGTGTGAGCTATATCCACAGTGTGATAAGATCTCTCTTAGATTACATGATCTACTCTTGTAATAAAGGGATACAGCTAGTGTAGTGGAAGGATATCTCCTTAACCATTGTGGAAGGATCACTCCTTAACCACTTACAATGATCTCTTGATCAACCTAAGGGTTTCTCACTCTTTTTCAAGAAGCACATAAAAAGATTATAACAAAAACTTCCCTGAGAAAGATCACTCCATATGCACAAGTTGCAGCGGTAGAAAACTGATCTTTTCCTTTTTTTTTTTGTTGTTTTCTCTTCAGCAGTTCTCTTATTTGTTGTTTTCTCCTTTGCAGTTCTCCTACCTCACTATTGGTCTCTACATAAGCTTTCTATTGTTCTCTTCTTCCTCACTGCCAATCTCTACCCCTTTTTTTTTTTTTTGTGTTTCACAACATTCTCTTTATTGTGCTCTTTTTTCTCTCCTTATTGTGTTTCAGAACCTTTTCTTTGCCTTTACTAGTTTCAACTCCTTGCCAATTTTGAACTCTCAGTTACTCACACTTTTTGTCAATTCTAAACTCTCAACCTCTACTGATTTTAGCTCTTTACCTCTTTTGGGTTTCTCTCCTACCTCTACCGGTATTCTTTTGCACAATCTTTATCATTCACAACTCTCTTATTGTCAATTTCTCTACTAGTTTTCTTTTTCTTTGCTAGTTTTCTCTACCTTTTTTTTTCTTTTCTGTTACTACCTATTATGCTTTCTTGCATTCCCCTCTTTTTGCTCTACTTTCTCTCTCTTTTTACCATCCATCCTTTCTCTCTTTCATTTGATGTTTCTACTACTTACCCTGTCTTTCTTTCATTTTTTGCTTTTAATGCTTACCCTTTTTGCTACTTACCCTCTCTCTCTTTTGTTTTGTGTATCTACTGCTTACTCTGTCTTTCTCAACTCTCTTAGTTTAAGGTTGCTTTATCATTAATGGTTAGCATTGATTCCTTAAATTTAGGGTTTCCTTACCATTAATGATCAACATTGATTCCTTGAATTTAGGATCAATAGTCAATATTAACTCTTTAAATTTAGAGTCAACGGTCAACATTGACTTATATCCAGCAAATAACTTGTAGTGTCATTACTAAATGCAATGTTAGAAGCAGTAATTAATGCTTTCTTTATAGCCAAAACTCCAACAGCAATTTGAATCAACTTGTTTTTTTTTTTTTTTGATAGCATAAGGTGGGGTTGGTAGCATCTTGATTTTGACCTTGTTTTCTCTCCTTATTCGTATCACATTCCACCAACACTATCTTCCTTAACCCTTAAATAAATTAGCTACCAACACTCTGTAAATGTAGTAAACACATCTCAAAGGCACTTATAACATTAAATCAACAAGGACAAATATATGAGATGTTGATAACAAATTTAATATTAGCTATCAAAGATGGGTTTAACAATCTTCCCCTTTGGATTTGTTGGCAACACATTAAATCCGTAAATCAGAAATTAAGCATAAGTAGCAGTGTCAGCAAAAGGAACAACTCCCCTTGAGCCATACATCTCCTTTTATGCATATGGGCATGATACTAATTGGAAACAACCTTAATTTTTTTAACTCCCCCTTTTTTTTGCTTCCTTTTAACAATTTCTCCCCCTATATTTGGTTTTTCCCTTTTGATTTATCTAGATACTCCCCCTTTTGATCAATATATATTCTTTTTGGATTTATGCAAAATATCTTCCCCTTTGACAACAAATCCAAAGACTAATAAAAGAGGGAAAGGGAGGGGGGGTCAAGTGAACACATAAGTTTAGCCTTAACTTATAGAACATCTATCTTGATAGTGGTTTGGTGAATATATCTATAACATGCTCCTTGGTAGGCACATACTCCAACTTTACTTCATTTTTCTCTACTTGTTCTTTAATGAAATGGTACTTAATTTCAATATGTTTAGATTTGGAGTGTTGAATAGGATTTTTTGATAGATTGATGGCACTTTGGTTGTCACAACCAATTAGCAATGGTAATTGCACATCCACCTTCAAATCTTCAAGTTGTTGTTTCATCCATAGTATTTGAGTGCAAGCCTAAGTAGTAGCCATATTTTCAGCCTTGCAGTGCTTAAAGTCACTGAATTTTTCCTTTTGTTGTGCTATAAAACACATTTACTACCCAAACAAAATGCACCACCTAATGTAAATTTTCTGTCATTATAATTGTTAGCCCTTTTTGTTAAAGATGTCCTAATCTCCTATGCCACAATAAATTCTTATCCTTAGTGCTTATGTAGCATATGTTTTTGTTGCTGGAAACTTGATATATGTTTCTATTTGTTCTTTCTCCCTTTGTAAGAATAGCAATATCACTTAATCTTTTTACCATGCAGCCACTTTCGTTAAAAGTAACTTCATGCCTATCATCAGAAGTTTGGCTAACACTGATTAAATTGTGTTTTATCCCTTCAACATAAAACACTTCCTTTGATTTCAGCTTTTCTGCACCAATTTTAGCAGCACTGACACCTTTAATCTTCAAAGCACTATCTTTGCCAAATGTGACTAACCCTCTATTATATTTTTCTACTTCCTTCAATACCTTGGAGTCTCCTATCATGTGTGAGGAGTAGCCACTATCAAGGATTCATGGCTTTTTTTTTTCTTAAAAGCTTTTAACACAACTTTTACAACCATCGCCATTTCCCTTCCTCTTCTTCTTTTTTGGCCAAATGTTGGAGCATATGTTGGTATTCTTCTTTACCTTCTTTAACCTAGTAGCTGTTAAGTTCATCTTTGATGGCTAATGTTGGATTTGTTATTAATACCATCTCACACAATTATATGCAATGATTTGATGTTATGAATGCCATTGAGATGTAGGAGGTTTTTGGGAGAAACTAGTAATGACAAGTCAACTATGGCATTAAGGAGTCAATGTTGACCATGATCCTAAATTTTAGAGGTCAAGATTGATCGTCGATCATTAACTATTGACCTTAAATTTTAGGACTCAAATCTAACCATTAATTGGAGAGTAACAAATGGGAATTAATGATGACTATTGATAATCATGTAGCCTTAATATCAAGGCTTTATAAATACCCCTATGTGTCAAGCAAAGACTCAAAGGAGGTAATGCCCTTGATCAAGGTATTAGTTGAAGGTTTCTAAAACTTAGAGTCTTTATAGGTAAACAAATTGATTTGGTCCAAACCTATATTAGGTCTGACTGCTTTAAACATAGATATAGAAAACAAACTACACCTTAGTCCAATTGGTAAGTTCCATGCAAAAGGAAGGATTTATAATTTGTTAAGATTCGAAGCTCTAAAAAGACTTAAAATGGAAATTTAAGCAATCTCATTTTGAGGAAGTTATGTTCTGTCACTAATTTGATTTAGGGTTTTTTTTTAGTCTTTTGGATTTTTGAAATCTATAAAAAATCCTTTCCCAAACCTTTTAAAAGATTTTCAAAACCAAGAGAATCTCCTTTTACTTAAAATCAAAGAAACAAAGCAAAAAATCCCACAAAACCCCTTTTTTTTTTTTTTAAGTTTCAAAGATATCATCTATGATTAAAATATCATCTATCATTGGTGTGGGAAAAAGGGACACACTGTAAAATACTGTAGAATTGCCAAAAGACTTAAGGAATAAAACCTAAAAGAACAAACACTTCAAAAAATTCAAAACCTATTTGTTATTGACTTTGAATCTAAGCTTACAAGCAGTACAAAAGAAGAATCAGAACAAATGCATGAATTTTAGACATCTTCATTTGAAGTTGAGACTGATCCAAAATAGGTAAATGTGCTTACTAAGGATCAAGAATTATTACTTAATGTTATTTAGCATATTACTAAAACTTTCTTGCAAAAAGAATACCTTGAAAAGCTTCTGAAACCCCTTGAAAACCAACCCAAAACACTTGAACAACTATATCTCAATAAGGTTCCTTATAATTTTACTAAAATACTTTCAAAACAAAAATTAAAAATCCTAAACCCAATGTTTAAGACCTTTAAAAAGACATCAAAACCCTTAAAATTGAACTCAAAGAGCTCAAAGAAAACCATAGAAAGGGAGAGGATTCATATAATTTCTTCTCTTAAAACATCATGAAAACTTTAAACTTGATGAACTATGTTAGACTTTTCTAGAATTAACCATTAAATGTTTTTAGACATAGGTTATAGATATGAGGATAAAAGCATAAATGTTCTTACCTGAAAAAAAAAAAAAAGATGAAAGAAAAGGCAGAAAGTTATTTTACTCTCCAAAAAATAAGATTAAGAGAAAATGGTACAAGATGGCCTTTTCTTAAGAACAAAAAGTTCTCTTTGAAAGAGGAAATTAAAGGATAATCTCCAAATATGAACCTTTAAATTTGTTAAAATATATTGAAAGAATTTTAAAACTTAAAAGAAAACAATTTCTTGATTTCTTCAATAAAAAGATTTACATAATTTTAGAAAAAAAAAAAAACCTATCAAGTGTATAACATTAAATCAAGAAAGACGATTAATTCTATTAACCCTTTAGAACTAAATCTTTAAGTTAAACCTAAACATGGAGAAGTCAATACTTGACCTTACAAAGTAGAGACCTCTGAGTTGGAAGCAAATGTGAGTGCTATTATATAGTAAAAAAATTATACCAACTTAAGCCTCTAGTTAATGGGTAAGCAATTGATTGGAATTAGAGAAAGCATGAAGGAATAAGGCAAAGGGTTATTTACCTAATGCCTTAGCCTTAAGTTAAACCTAAGATAGAAAAAAGGGGTTTTAAACCCCTATCATTAGAAAATTTTGATTACAAGATGTCAAATGATAGGTTTGATAATGATAAGGACCATTTTACATTTCATACTATGAGGGGGGTGAATTAGTGTGAGATATCCTTTTTTAACAAATCAATCCAGATTTAACCTTTGTGACTTGTTAGAGTCAATAATCCAATTTTTTATTTTTTCTCCTTTATGTGAGCATGACTGTACAAATAAAAAATCAATGCGTATGCATAAGTACTTAAGAACACATGACAATTTTTACGTAGTTCACCCACAATGTGTGAGTTACATCATGGTGTGATAGGATTACTCCTAAATCACACAACCAACTCTTGTTTCCAAGGGATACAACAATATTGTGGAAGAATCACTCCTTAGCCACTTGTGGAAAGACTACTCCTTAACCATTTACAACAATTTTTTGATCACTCCAAGGGTATCCCACCTTTATTTAGCTAGTTTATCAAGAGTTTATAATGAAACCTTTCTTGGAGAATGATCACTTAATGTGTATAGTCTATTAGAGAAAAATATGAATCTTTTCCTTCCTTCACTACCGGTGTTGTCTCACTCACTACTGGTGCTACCTACATGCAATGCTAATGTTGTCTGTACATGTTGTTGTTGCTATCCACGCATGCTGCTTATCCTATCTGCATGCGCTAACACTATTTTTTGTGTTGCTCCTGCTGTATATGCGTGGTTTTGTTGCTGTCTATGCACACTACTAATGTTGTCCACACACATTGCTACTACTATTATTTGTACGCACTCCGCACGTGTTGCTTTTTCTATTCACATGTGTAGTTGTTGCTATCCACTTATGCTATTACTATTATTTGCATGCACTCCACACGCGCTGCTCCTGCTATCCACATGCACTACGGCTACTTATCGCACATGGTATTCTTGTTGTTCACACGTGCTATTGCTTCTGTCCACGCTGCTACTGCTATTTGCACACACTGTAGTTTTCTTCTTATGCTGATGCTGCTATCCCTATGTGTTTCAATTATCTACTTACACCGTTGTAGCTCTTTCTGTGCACTGTAGCTATTTTCTTACACTATTGCTACTATCTACACGCACTACCACTGTCTGTTTATGCCCTTGTTATTGTCTGCTCATCGCGCTACAGTTGTCTTTTTCATTTGTTATTGCTATCCCCATATATTGTAGTTGTTTTCTCTCATTGTTGTTGCTCTCTCTATGTGCTACAACTATCTTCTCATGCTATTATTACTATCCTCATGCACTGCAATTGTCTTTGCATGCCACTATTGTTTGTACATTAGTTCTAGTGCAGCACCCTTCTGCTATCCCAACACCTCCTACTAGTTACTGCCTTGGTGGTTTACTGATGCTAAACCCTTCTATTGTTGCTTTACCTCCTGTCAACTGTTGCTTCACCTCTTACTAACTACTGCCTTGGTGGTTTGTTGGTGCAAGTGGTTGTCTTGGTGGTTTTTACTGATGCAGCTGGCTACCTTTAGTGTTTGCTAGTGCGGGTGGCTGGCTACCTTGCTCTCTTTCTTTCCATTTTGCTTGGCTACACCATGCTACTTCTCCTTAGTGGTTGCTACACTCTCCTTGGCTGGTTGCCTTATTGCCTCTCCTTGGCTTTAGGCTTGTCATTCTCTCTCCTTTGGCCGACTCTCTCAAAATTCTGTAGCATACCCCCTTTTTGCAAGATGCATAGGAGTATTTATAAAACTTTGAAATTAGGGCTACATGATCATTAATGGTCATCACTAATTCCCACATGTTGCCTTACAATTAATGGTTAGATTTGAGTCCTAAATATACGATCAATGGTCAACGGTCAATAGTCAATAGTTAATCTTGACCCTTAAATTTTAAGGTCACGATCAACATTGACTCCTTAACGCTAAGGTTGACCTGTCATTACCGGCTTTTTCCAATAACCTCATTACATCTCAACAGCATTCATAACATTAAATCAATACGTATAATCAAGTGAGATAGTGTTTACAATAAATTTAACATTAGCCATAAAAAATGGGCATAACAAACAAGTCTAAATTCATTAATGAAATTGCCAAAAGACTAAAAGGCCTAGGTCTAAAAGATAAAGGTATTGCTGTCATAGGCAATAAAGATCAGAATGCAAGCTAAAACTCAATCCAAAATATAAATTAAGGATTGTATTGAAACTTAATATGAATATAAGGCTAATGGCAATATCAATAAGATCCAAAATATGTTTTTACTAGAACAATGAAGTAATTCCACCTTTGTGCAAAAGGAACCAGTTTTGGCCAATCAGGTTATTACTTGTGTAGGACCTTATTAGGTTAACAAGAAGACTTTTAATAAAGTCTTAAAGAAGTTGTATTATTCTATACACATTAATAAAGAACTCACTAAGCAACCTGCACTAGGAACTCTTGAATCAAATAGTTAGGCACACTCTCATAAAGATAGGAAACAAGTGGGATTAATCATATCAGAACCCTAAGGAAACTAAGTCCTAAAAGTTCCAATCTTAAGATGCCTCAAAGGTTGATCACTCCTTTGATAAGTTAAGACAATGTATTCTTCCAAGAACATAAGAAAGCCAAGCAAAGCTTACTAAAGAATACCTTAATATTAATTGTTCTTGTATTATATAGTTATAGCCTTTTGGCAAGTAAACATCACAATCCTATAAGGAAAAGATGTTTCCTATGTATTATTCTTATATTATTCAATATGATGTTTTTAACTACCTCTAAAATAAGGGATAATTGTAACCAAAGATGACTAAAAGTGGTTTTATTGGCCAATTAAAGTCTTAATGAATTTTTATTTATCTCAAGCCACCAAAGGAGACCAATAGGATATTGGAAAACTGTGTGATATTCCAGATGCGAATCTCATTGTTATCATCACATGAACACAAAAGGTCATTTTTGATGGGGTGGAAATCAAGAGACATGACATGCGAAGTATGTCCTTTATATGCTTGTAGGGAATACCTAGGCTGCAAGAAAAATTTGTACTAACAGCATATGACATGAAGACCAAAATAGTAATTGAATTTATCTATCTGATTTTAGGAAAATACAAAATGTTGTCACAGAAACTTCATGGTATGGGAGAACAAACATCAAATGCATTTAGGTCTTTCAAATAACATGATATTGTATTGTATAGATATTAATTCATCATAGATGGTACTCAAGGATACAAAGGGAAAGCTGATGCACAAAGATATGCACAGAGCATCACCCTGATAGTGAACTATCTTCAACACATACAAGAAATCAAATGGACGCATGGTATTCTCACCTTCTAGTAATTGTAGTAGCCATGTCATAAAAATCAGATGCATGTATGAGGAATGTAAAGAAAATATACAATTTTCTTATTTTGGACAGCTAAAATAGAAAGTCACTTTCATTGATCAGGCAGAAAAAATTTAGTAAAAGAATACAAGTACAAAAATATCTATTGAGGTTTTACTAGTTTGGAGACTCTAAAGGTGCTTTGCTTTAGCTAATTTGAGTAGTTGAGCTTGTTCTTTAGTCACATGCTGCCAATTTGATTTTTTTTTCTTCAAGTATTTTGAAGTTAAAACCCACATTTTTTTTTAATGAATTTGGAAGAGTGAGGATTGGAATCCTCTTCTTCCTTGAAGTGCTTTGATCTTGTTGCCTAATGGGTTAAAACATATTGATTAATTTGATTCATGCTAATATTAGAGCTTTTTGAAGGACAAATCTTGGTGTAATAGTAAAGTTACTCCATTTTTACTTAAAAGTCATAAGTTCAAGTTGTGGAAATGGCCTTTGCAAGAATGATAGCAAGGCTACATGCATTTGACCCTTTCCTAAAGCCCATAGTGTGGAATCATTATGCATTGAGATGCTCTTTTTTTTTTTATAGTAGGGCTTTTTGGCTTAAAGTTTAAAAGATTATTATTACTCCTAGGCAGCAAGAGAAGATAATAATGAAACTATTTGCTGATGCTGAGACAGATAAAGTTGTTGGGGCTTCCATGTGTGAACCTGATGCACTTGAAATTATACAGGTCTATTTTACATTTTTTTTAATTAGCTCTGATATAGAATAAATGTCTGTACTATCTCTGGTCTCATTCGCTATTTTTAGTTGCCCAATTTTACCTTGCGCACTTGCCTTGCCACGAAGACTACACAACAGACAAATAACCCTTCTATGACAGTGCCTTCAATAGTTAACTTGTTTTAAATGCATAATTATAAAACGATGTACCTGTTGTGTTTGAGTATTATTTTGAAATTGTGATAAAAGAAATGAAACCTGCCACCAGTAACCTAGTCTAGTGATGTCCTGTTGGTCTCTTACTCCTAGTTCCAGTGTTTGAAACCTGGTTCTAACAAATAAAAAATTTAGAAAAAAAAAGTGACCAAAGTTGTTTTATAGGAGTATTAGTTCTGGGAATGCATTGTCTCAATTCGTTTTTTTAAATTGTGGTGGACATACACATGGTAGTATGGTCTGAAATGGCCATGCAAATTGTTATCTTTTTTACCATCAATTAGTGTTTGCATGTTTTTCCTTTTACACAACCTGATGACCAAGCATATCAGATTTATGAAGCAAACCAGTTTTTATTGTCGGACTTTGGTCTTTAGAAGTTTGAGAGCCTTGATGATTGTCCTCTTTGTAGTTGATATGCTAACAAGAAAATTAGCTGCTTGCTCCCAAGTGACTGTATTCATCACTAGTTAATTGTCCCACAACTGTTTGGATTGCTTGTATATGTCATTCTTAAACCATTGATGCATTTGTTGCCAGAGAGTGCGTACACATTTTCTAGGTTTATGTAATTGTTGCAATTAAATTTGTATGGTTCAAGGAAATTTCCAGCTTCAGTTTAAGGTGAAATTAGCTATATGCCACTCATCATCTTTGGTCTCTTTATTGCACTCAAGGCAAATAATAAGGAAATAAAAATGTCCATGATTTAATGAACTCCTCAAGAATCTGGTATGCATTATGTACTTAAGTTTACATTATTTCTTTCCATGCTAATTGTTATCGCATATTTGCTGCAATACAGCATTTAAGTTATTATCCACGGTGTTCTTCACATGGCATTACTATTGCAATAAAGTGTGGAGCAACGAAGGCATAATTTGACAACACGGTAAGCATCTTTCCTTGGATAGGGGAGATTGTTAAAAGGACGTGGGTTCCTTAACATTCAAAATGTTCCTTGACAAACACTACTAATGGACTTCTGAAGTAATTTGCATCTAGTCTAGGGACATGGGTAAAATGTAGGACGATAAGAATTATGCTAGACATGCCACAACTCCCATAGACTATTAACTATACCTTAATACATTTGCATTTAAGCAACATGTAGCTTTTGCATTGCTCCCCATAGGAAAAGGGTGGCGGACGTGTTAAATTGGCTTGGATATAGGTTAACTTACAAAAAAGATAGAGTAGCATAACCATAGGGTTAACCACTAGAGAGGCCATATATTTGGATAATGTAAGGCTTTTTCTGGAACAACTTGATGCTTTTTTGAAAGCAAGAAGTAAAAAGCAAAATATGTATGTATGAACTTTAGCTCTCTTTATAAAGACAATCTCTCAACGGTTATTTGCTGATCTTTTAGAATAGGATATGCCTCTTTACATATGTATTAAAAGAGGGACACATGACTAAGCTTCCCAGGAGTAAGAGCAATTGTTGATAAGGCAAAGTTTGTCCTGAAGGAATTTTTTGCTGGAACATTTTCATTAGGCATGCTTCAGGCAATGTCATTCATCAAGCATTAAGGGATTGATTATTTTCACTTTATCCAAAGAAGTGAATGAAAGAAATAGCAGTCATATTCCATGGACTCAATTTTGCATGACTTTACTTTCTTAGGTTGGAATACACCCTTCTGTTGCTAAGGAATTTGTGACCATGCGTTTAGAGACGAGGCAGATTTCCATGAGTTGCAGAAAGACAAATTTCATGGAACTGTTGCTATCTGAGCACATTGCTATTGTCTACTTGCGTCACTATTGCTATCTGCTCGCCTTGCTACTGTTATTTGCTCGTGCTGCTGCTGTCTGCTCGTGCCACTATTGCTATTTGAGCACACTGTTGTTGTCTACTTGCGCCACTACTACTGTCTGCTTGCCTTGCTGCTGTTATTAGCGCATGTTGCTACTATCTGCTTGTGCTATTGTTGCTATCTGCACACACTGCAATTATCTCCTAATGTCATTGCTACTATCCTTGTGTATTGTAGTTGTCTTTTCACACCATTGCTGCTCTCTCCACACATTGCAACTATTTTCTCACACTGCTACTACTCTCCTTATGCTCTCCTTGTGCACTGCAGTAGTTTTCTCACGCTACTACTGCTCTCCCTACACACTACAGTCATTTTCTCACACTGCTATTATACTCCCCGTGTGTTGCAGTTGTTTTCTTGTGTTGCTACTACTTTCCTTGCACACTGCAACTGTTGGAAAGCTTCCTGGACCTGTTGCTACTACTGGGAATCCTCTTAGACATGCAGGGACGTGTTGTGGGTGTTGGTATGCCCTACTGGACCTGCAGGGATGTTTGTTGTTGTTGGTATACCCTCTTGGATGTGCAGGGACGTGATGCTGGTCTATTGGAAAGCCTCCTGCATGTGCTGGTGTGGTGACTGGCTACTACTATCACCTTTGTGAGGGATTATTGGTGCAGTGGCTATCTTGGTGAGGGTTTGTTGGTGTGTGTGGCTGGCTTCTCCTTGCTGCCTCTCCTTGGTGGCTGCTACACTCTCCTTAGCCAACTACCCCTTTCTCTCTTTCTCTCCTTCTTGGGCGGTTGCACCTTGCTTGGTGGATGCCTTCTCTTTTGCCGTTCACCTCTCTTTTTCCCTAGGTTTACCATTCACTATTAGACATTGTAACTATGAGATTTTTAGTAAATAAAAAATATGTTCACAAAACTTATTCCTTTATGTATTTACTCTCCACTCAATTACAACAATCCTTAACTCTTTTATGCTTCACACAATGAAATGAAATGTAACAATCTAAGAGCTCTTTCAAAAGTTCTAGACAAACTAAATTCACAAGAAATCAAAACTTAAATATACCAATGCTAGACCAATCTCTTTAAATAAGTGGCATAATCAAGAAAAGCAATTAATAGAAAAAAGATTCAATTAAGGCCAAAAATATAGGGAATGCAATGAATATGATTACCTTGCTTAGACAAAAAAACAATTAATGAGAGTACAAGCTAGAGTTATGATTCACATAGAAACAATTATGCTTAACACATAAAGAATAAGGCTTGAAAAGCATCTAAAAACCTAGTCTGTATAGTTGGAATCAATTGGAGCCCAATCCATATGCTTACGATGTATGTAAGGATTGATTTAGGCCTTTATTGAATTTCTATCCATATTCTTATAACTTAATTTGGCTTTAATTTGTTTTATTTTATCTAAGTCTGCATATATAGTAAGACCTAATGTTCACTGGCTTAATGGGCTAATAAGTGGTTGTATATATTATGTTATTAGTTAGTATTTCTATTTTTTAGTTTAGAATAAGGATTTGACTTTTCAACTTTGAGTTGTTACTGAGTTGTTTTTTAATTAGTTATGGTAAGGAATAAGGGCGAATGTCGTTTTTCTTATAGGATTCATTAATTTTAATGCCTATACTATATAATTTGTAAAATGGAAGGGAGAATACAATTGGAGTGTTTATTCACTTTGTGAGAATTTCCCCCTAGTTCTTTGTCAAGAACTTATTTTCATCTCATTAAGGGATCTTGTAGTGACCTAATTCATCGTAGCTTTAGTTCTAATCAAGAGGTTTGATCAAAGTCAAGTTCTCCTTGCTTGATTTGAATACTTTTCTAGGGTTTTAATTCTACAAAATTCGGTTTTAAGCTTAACTCAACCTAAGCTTTATCTATCCTTTATTTTCTTGGTTTATTTCACATACCTATACACACACACACACACACAAACAATCTGATTATCCATTTGATTGAAAAGTTGCTACATCAATCTAAAATCTGTTGCATTATTCTTATTACTTTGTTTGTTTCACATTGCCTTATTCAATTTGGATTGGTATCCATGAATCCTTATTCAATTAGGATTTACTGAAAAAGTCCTCCTTGTTTAATTAGGACTTCTCAATTTATGATATTTGGTCAAAATAAAAAATTTTCATGAATCCTAATTCAATAGGATTCCCAGTCAGATTAGGATTTCACCAAATTTGCTTGTCTTGTTCATTTCTTCATTCTAATCATAATTTATCATTTGTTTCTTTATTTTCTTTAAATCAAGCACAAAATTGTTTATGAAGTTCCCAACTTCTCCCTACAATCTACTAGTTTGTGATACTGAGAGGGGGGGTGAATCAATATCACCACAATTCACAATTTGCAGGTAAGTGAACAACTTCAACCTTTTCTTAAAAGCAAACTCTTTCTCAGACTCAACTGAGGTAGATCTATTGCTAACTACTAATCACAATAGTCCCCAAAGTCACCTTTCAAACACCTTGCCTAATAGACAATATAGATGTCCTTGTTTAGGTCTTCATTAGGTTATGGGTTGGCTGATACTTTAGCTGCATTCACAACTCAATTGAAAGCATAGAACGTAAAGCAAATTAAGGACACACGAGATTTACGTGGTTCTGTCAACATGATGTACATCCACGGTGGTAGGGACTCTCCCTCTACCGAGACTATCCACTATACTTGTGAATACAGCTTACAATGGATGTCTTTAACATTCTGCTCCTTTCAATATTGCAATTACTAAGCAAGTACAATGCAAAGAGTGTCACTTAATGTGTCTACCATTCTTTTAACTTGTCTTACCTCTATTGAATTGAAAGGCTGCTCCACTACCACTTAAAAGTTCATCGCAATGCTCTCTAACCTCTCTTGAAGAAGTCTGGAAATATGTTGAGTTCAATGCTTTGCTAAATTCCTTCGTTGTATCACACAATTCCTACTTTCATCGTTTTACGGTCTCACCCGTCTTCTTATCTCATGATCTCACTATCCCACAGCTTGCCTGTCCGTTTCTCTCTCTCTTACTGTTCAGCCAAATTTCTCTTTCCTACCAAATTTCACTTTTTCATTCACCCACTTGGCCGGATTTCCTCCCTTTTCTACTGGTGGTCCACTTTTTTTCATCCTACCGTCCAGCCTTCTTCATCCATTCCTGGTTTTCTCTCCCATCGACCGGTTTATCTGTTTTTCTGATTGTCTATTTCTCTCTCTTCCAATGTCTAGTCGCCGGATCTCTCTCACCCGTTCCCGATCTGGTGTCGTTTCACCCGTTCTAGTTCGGATCTGGTCTCCCTCATGGTTTGGCTGCACAGCTTCACTGTTCGTTTCAGCTGCACTCCCCTTTGACCCCCTGTTCTAGCGTTTTTCTCTTTCAGGTGTTTCTCTCTCTTCCTCTGCTGGTTTGCTCGATTTTTCGGCCATCGATGGCTGTGTTTTCTCTCTCTTTTCCCCCGACGACGGCTCTGATTTAGCTGTCCTCTGTTTGTTGTTCTTCGTTTAGCCCCAACTTTCGGCGTCTCCTTCTTTATCTATCTTGATGTACTGTTCACGTCGGTACTGTTCACAACGGCTCCTGTTCACTTGATTCATTTGTCGGCTGTACTGTTTACTCTCTTTGTCCTTGCCGGTGGTGTTCTTCCGTGTAAGGTTGGTGTTTTCTTTGGTTGGTCGGTTGTTTAGGTTTTGCTGAATGTTCAATATTGCCGACTCCCTGTTCTTTGTCTTTCATGACCATTATATACTCTACTCCATGAAACCCTAATAGGGCTTACGCAGTGAATTTACTTTCTTGCCTTTCCACATGGCTTCAATTTACTTGCACACATAAAGCTAGTTGACAACAATTACAACTCATACAAGGCTGTGGGAACAACAATCTCTCCATTTATAATTGTTGGCAACACTTATAACAAATGTCATTATACAACAATTACAACTCCAACTCCTCCTAAATATGCACTCCCCCTTTATTAATTGCTCCCCCTGCACTGTTGCTTCTCTCCCCCTTTGCCAACCAATTAAAAATATGAAAGACTCGCAAAGTAGAGATGGAGGATTCACCTGAACTTTAGGCTTGAGGAGGCATCTGCATAGATAGACTCAATCTGTGCTTTTTAAACAACTCTGTGGATAGAGGTTTAGTTAGAATATCTGAAATTTGATCTTTAATGCCAACATGCTCCAACTGAATTGTACGTTGTTCCACTCGATCTTTGATGAAGTGATGCCGGATGTCAATATGCTTGCTCCTCAAATGTTGAACTAGATTCTTGCTGAGATCAATAGCACTTTGATTATCACAAAGTACACTTACTCGTAACTTCACTTCAACACCCAAGTCTGCCAATTGTCTTAGCATCCATATCACCTGTGTACATGCTGCACAAGCAGCCATATACTCCGCCTCATCTGTGCTCAAAGCAACACTGTTCTGCTTTCTACTTAACCATGCAACACACTTTGAACCCAAGTAGAAGCTGCAGCCACTGGTTGATTTTCTGTCATCTATACTTCCTGCCCAGTCTGCATCAGTGTATGCTTATAGTTTAATAGAATCCATGGCTAGATACCACAAACCCATTTATAGTGTTCCTTTGAGGTACTTTAGGATTGTTTTCACTGCCAACACATGAGATTCCTTAGGATCAGCTTGGAACCTGCTGGCAGTGCACACAGCTTGCATAAGATTAGGCCTTGATGCTATAAGGTATAGAAGGCTCCTTATCATCTTCCTGTATTATGTAGGGCTAGTACTCCTTCCCTCCTGATCTTTTGTTAACTTGTAACCCATAGTTATAAGGGTACTGATAGGTCTGCTATCCTCCACGCCAAACTTTTTGTAGCATCTCTTTGGCATATTTTGTCTGAGAAATAAAGATACCTTCTTCACACTACTTTATTTGTAATCCAAGAAAGTATGTCATTTCTCCAATCAATGACATCTTAAATTGTTCACTCATCTTCTGTGCAAAATCTTGACATAGTTCAGAGTGATCCCCTCCAAAGATGATGTCATCCACATATACTATGGTTATCAGCTGGCCTTTCTCTGAGTTGAACACATATAGGTTATTATCAACCGTTCCTTTTCTGAAGTTCAACCTTCTCAAGTACGCATCCAGCTTGCTGTACTATGCTCTTGGGGCTTGCTTAAGACCATACAAGGCTTTCTTCAGCTTGCACAAGTGATTCTCATCCTCACCGATTTGTACTCCATCGGGTTGTCCAATATACACCTCTTCTTTTAGGAGCCCATTTAGGAAGGTGGATTTCACATCCATTTGATAGACTTTATACCTCTTGTGTGCTGCCAAAGCTAGGAACATTCTAATAGTTTCTAACCTTGCTACTGGTGCAAAAGTTTCATTAACATCTACACCTTCTATTTGCGTGTAGCCTTTGCAAACCAGCCTGGCCTTGTTTCTCACCACCTTGCCATCTTCATTGTGTTTATTCTTAAACACCCATTTTGTTCCTATGACATTTTTGTTAGTAGATCTTGGAACTAGCTCCCATGTATCATTCTTCTCAATTTGATCCAGCTCTTCATTGATAGCTTTGACCCAGGCTTTATCTTGAATAGCCTCTTCAATAGATTTAGGTTCAACTTGTGAGAGTAAAATAGTAGCTCCCACAATTCTTCTTCTTATTGTAACTCCTGTTGATGGATCACCTATGATCTGATCTTCTTGATAAATACTGATCCATGTTTTCTTTGTCCTTCTACCTTGCCTCATCTTAGTTGCAAGAGGATCTCTTTCTTCATCTTTAGACTCACTCTTCTCCGAGTTTGAACTTACTTCTTGTTTCTTTTCTTCAAGTTGGTCTGATTCCTCATCCACATTAAAGTCATCTTTTTCTTTGTCCTCAGCTTCTCCATTTTGCATTGTTTTCCACGGTGGTAGGGACTCTCCCTCTACCGAGACTATCCACTATACTTGTGAATACAGCTTACAATGGATGTCTTTAACATTCTGCTCCTTTCAATATTGCAATTACTAAGCAAGTACAATGCAAAGAGTGTCACTTAATGTGTCTACCCTTCTTTTAACTTGTCTTACCTCCGTTGAATTGAAAGGCTGCTCTACTGCCACTTAGAAGTTCACCGCAACGCTCTCTAACCTCTCTTAAAGAAGTCTGGAAATACGTTGAGTCCAATACTTTGCTGAATTCCTACGTTGTATCACACAATTCCTACTTTCACCGTTTTACGGTCTCACCCATCTCCTTGTCTCACGATCTCACTATCTCACGGCTCGCCTGTCCGTTTCTCTCTCTCTTACTATTTAGTCGGATTCCTCTCTCCTACTACCAAATTTCTCTCTCTTCACTGTATTTCACTTTTTCGTTCACCCACTTGGCCGGATTTCCTCCCTTTTCTGCTGGTGATCTACTTTTCTTCGTCCTGTCGTCCAGCCTTCTTCGCCCATTCCCGGTTTTCTCTCTCGTTGATCGGTTTATTTGTATTTCTGACCATCTGTTTCTCTCGCCAGATCTCTCTCACCCATTCCCAATCTAGTCTCGCCTCACCCATTCCAGTCTGGATCTGGTCTCCCTCACGGTTTTGCTGCATAGCTTCGCTGTTCGTTTCAGCTGCACTCCCCTTCGACCCCCTGTTCTAGTGTTTTTCTCTTTAGTCGTTTCTCTCTCTTCCTCCACCGGTTTGCTCGATTTTTCGGCCGTCGATGGTTGTGTTTTCTCTCTCCTTTCCCCTGACGATAGCTCTGATTTGGCCATCCTCTGTTCACTGTTCTTCGTTAAGCCCGAACTTTCGGTGTCTCCTTCTTTCTCTCTCTTGATGCAACTGTTCACGATGGTACTGTTCACAACGGCTCCAGTTCACTCAATTCGTCCGTCGGCTGTACTGTTTACTCTCTTTGTCCTTGCCAGTGGTGTTCCGTGTAAGGTTGGTGTTCTCTTTGGTTAGTCGGTTAAAGAACCAAAGAAAATAGCTCATATACTCATAAAAAAAAGAGCTATGCCTCCTTCTGCCATACTTTTTCCCTTTTTATTTGCTAACCCTAAAAAACCCTAGCTACTAAGATAGGCTTACTAATGAAATTTGTCTGGCCCACTACATAATAATAAAAACTCATGAAAATAACCCATTTAAATGCTCAAACATGGGCTCCTAACTATAACTTCCTTCTCAAGGCCATTGTTTTCATATTCCTACACATATGACATATTTTTAAGCCCTTGGTAAAGCCTCTATCAATGTTGAGCTCATTTTTAATGACTAATGTGAGATTTGTTCTCAACAACATCTTATATATGTGTCCTTGTTGATTTGATGTTGTGAGTGCCTTTGTGCTATATTTGATACATTTACAAATTGTTGGTAGCTAATTTATTTAGAGGTTAAGGAAGCTATCGAGGTAGCAGCCCAAACTACTTCAAAACTAGTGGCAACACCATCCAATGAGCAGCCTGTTAAGGAAGAAGCATAGGAAATTGCTCAGAATCCACCAACGCTAATAGTCACTGCTATACTTGTTAAATAATTACAGAAAGAAATAGGAGCTAGAATGATGGATTGCAAGAAAGCTCTATTAAAAATTGGTGGGAATGGTAACGTGTTGCTTAGACAAGCCAAAAGATGTAATCCTAGCAATCCAACCTTTACAATTGACCTTAAGTCAAAGACAATGCCAAATTTAAAATGGTAGAGAGTAGTTTTTAAGATCATTGGTGCTACATTATCTAAAAACTATCAAAATATTGACCCTAAATTCAAGGAGTCAATATTTACTGTTAACCTTAAATTCAAGGAATCAATGTTAATTGTTGATGATAGGTGACCCTAAACTCCAGGCATATGAATACCCATGCAATTACCAAGAGAAGAAAAAGAAAAGAGAACAAAAGAGAATTTGATGGTAGAAAAGAAAGAGCATCTAGTGGTAGAAAAGATAAAACATCTAGTGGAAGGAAGAAAAAGGCAACAGTAGAAAAGGAAGAAAGTGGCAGTTGCAAAAAAGAAAGAAAAAGGCAGCAACAGAAAAGGAAGAAAGAGGCAGTGCCAAGAAAGAAAGAAATAGGCAGAGGTAAAAAGTTGAGAACTTGCAGAGGAGAGAACTAGTAGAGAGTTGAGAACTTATAGATGAGAGAATCAAAAGAGAGGAGAGAACCAGCAAAGAGTTAAGAACCTATAGAGGTAAGAGAAAAACTTGAAAGAGGTAGAGAGAGACCGAATAATGGCAAAGAGCTAAGAATGACAAAGGAAAGAATAGTTGAGAGGACAAAATTGGCTGTTGAGTTGAGACCAACAAAGAAGAGAGAGTGGCCAAAAAGAAAAGAGAGACACCTGTAGAGAGAAAGCAAAGACTGGTAATGAAGAAAGAGAGACTAGCAAAGAGAGGGCAAAGACCTGTATGAAAGTAAAGATTAACAGTGAGGAAGGAGAGATTGGTAGAGAGAGGAAATAGACCTGTAGAAAGAAAACAGAGATTGGCAATAAGGAAGGAGAGACTGGCAAAGACCTACAATGAGAAAGCAAAGATTAGCAATGAGGAGGAAAGAACAACAAAAAGAAAGGAGAAGATCGATTTTTTTCCATAGCAGTTTGTGCACATGTAAAGATCATTCTCAAAGGAGTTTTTATCAAGTGAAACCCTCATGTTAAGCCTATCTTTGATGGATAATGTTTGATTGGTTGTCAACAACACTTCATATATTTGCCCACATTGATTTGATGCTGTGAGTGTTGTTGAGATGTATTTGCTGCATCTACAAAGTGTTGGTAGTTGATTCATTCGAGGGTTAAGGAAGATAAGGTTGGTAGAATGTGATGAGAATGAGGAAAGAAAGTAGGACAGAAATAAGGATGTTACTAGCCTTACCTTGTGCTGCAAAAAATGACATGTTGATTCAAATTGTTGGTGGTGTTTTGGTTATAAAGAAAGCATTAGTTGTTGTAATTGGCTGCCTATAAGATTGCCCTTTATATGGCATGGATGAAATTTCTTTGACAAGATATATGTCGTTGCTACCTTTGGGATTGTGTTTAACAGTGGCACTGTAAGTCAATGTTGACCATTGACCTTAAATTCAAGGAGTCATTGCTGATCATTGACCCTAAATTCAAGGAATTAATGCTAACCATTGATTGTAGGGCAACCTTTAGGAATCAATTATGATCGTTGATTATAAGGGGAATCTTAAACATAAAGCTTATAAATACTCATGCTGCTGATAAAAGAGAGTTAAGGCATAACAGAGAAAGACAGAAAAAATGCAAAGAACGTGGGATGTAAAGAGAATAGCAGTTAGAGAAAAATAGCTAAGAGAGCTATGCCAAAAAAAAAAAAAAAGAAAGCATCTAGTGAGAAAAAGAAAAAAGTGAGTAATGGCAGGTGAAAAAAAAAAGAAACGGTAGAAGGCATAACAGGCAGAGAGCATAGCACATAGAGAGCACAGCTAATAAGGAGAGAGCATAAAATGAAAAAAGTTGAAAAAAATTACAATAGTAGAAGCAGAAAGATTGCAATGGTAAAAGTAAAAACAAAAAAAAATTGCAATGGTAGAAGCAGAAAGATTATAATGGTAGAAGTAAAAAAAAATAAATTGTAGTAGTAAAAGTAGAAAGATTGCAGAGGCAACAGTCAAAAAAATTGCAACAGTAAAAGTAGAAAGATTGTAGCCACAAAAGTAAAAAATAAAAATAAAAATTACAGCAATAAAAGCAAAAAGGTTGCAATGGAAGAAGTAGAATGATTGTAGTGGTAAAAGTAGAGAGAATTACAATTGCAGAATTAAAGAGAATTGTAGCGATAGGGGTAGAGAAAACTAGCAGAACAAATGATAGAAAAATTAAGCAGCAAAAACGATAGAGCCCCCAGTAGCAAAAAAGAAGAAGCAGCATTGGTAGAAAAAAGGAGAGAACTTGCCAAGGAGAGAACCTGAAAAGGAGAAAACTTGTAGAGGAGAGAACTGGCAGAGGAAAGGAAAAAACTGTAAAAAAGAGAACCTATAGAGGAGAGAACATACAAAGTTGAGAATTTGTAGAGAAGAGAATGTGTAAAGAAGAGAACATGCAGGAGAGATAACCTGCAATGAGAGAACCAATAGAGAGTTGAGAACATGCAGAGGTAGGAGAGTAACCTAGTAGACATAGGAGAGAAACCTTATACAGGCAGGAGAGAACCCGATAGAGGTAAGAGAGAAACTTGGTAAAGGTAGGAGAGAAATCTGGTAGAGGTAGGAGAGAAACCCTACAAAGGTAGGAGAGAACCAGTAACAAGCTTGATTAGAGACTAGCAATGAGGAAGGAGAGTGCAACAAAATGAATTAGATGAGGACTTTTTTACATCTTACACTGAGTGGGGGGGTTTAACCAGTGTGAGATATACATTTTTATAAACCTATTCAAATTTAACCTATGTGACTTATTAAAACCGATAATCAAATTATTTATCTTTCTCCTTTATGTGAGACTAATCATATGGATATTAATCAAACACAAGCACCTAAGAACACATTGAAATTTTTACGTGGTTCACCCATAATGTGTGAGCTACGTCTACAATGTGATAGGATCTCTCCTAAATAACACAATCCACTTTTGTTATCAAGGGATATAATTTGGTTGTAGAAGGATCACTCCTTAACCACTTACAATGATATCCTAATCACTCCAAGGGTATCCCACCCTTTTCAACAAGTTTATCAAAAATTTATAGTAAAACATTTCTTGGAAAACAATCATTCAATGTGTGTAGACCTCTAATGAAGAATATGGATCTACTCCTTCCTTTATTGCCGGTGTTGTCTCACCTATTACCGGTACTGCTTGCATGCACTACTATTGTTATCCGTATGTGCTGCTGCTATTACTATCCGCGTGCACCACTATTGTCTATATGCGCTATGGCTACTATCAACATGCATTACTGCTGCTGTCTACCCCTGTTGCTGCTTATTTTTGCATGAGCTACTGCTGTTGTCTACACATACTGCTACTTTTGTCCACTTGCTGCTACTTTTGTCCGCACACACTGCTCTTACTGTTTGCATGTGCTACTGTTGTCTATACAAGTTATTGCTATTTGTTTACACTACTACTACTTTTTGCAAGTGCTGCTGCTCCTATCTGCACATGTTGCTGCTGTCTACTCGTGTTGTTATTGCTATTTGCAAGAACTGTGGTTGTTGTCTCTACACGCTACTACTGTTGTCATACCCATTATTGCTTATTTTCGCACGAGCTACTGTTGTTGTCCATACATGCTGCTACTTTTGTTCATATGCGCTACTCCTGCTATCTGGACATATTGTTGCTTGTGTCCACACATGCTGCTATTGTCCACCTACGCTACTGCTTCTGTCCACATGCGCTCCTCTTTCTATTCATGCACGTTGTTGCTTTTGTTTATATGCACTGCTGCTATGATCAACACATGTTGCTATTGTCCACACGCTTTAATGCTGTTTGTTCATGCTTCTGCTACTTTCCATATGCACTGCTGCTATCCACTCACCCTGCTACTGTTACTTGCACGCACTATTGCTACTGTTCTCACATACTACTCCTGCTATCTGTGTGTACTGTTATTGCTAGTATAGCCTCCTAGACATACTGCTGCTATCTGCACGTATTGCTCTCATTGATTTGGTTGCTAGGTGCACTGCACTTGTTGGTATAGCCTCCTGAGGTGCTATTGGTTTGTTGGAAGGCCTTCAAGTTTGCTAGTTGCAATTTTTGCAAGTGGCTACTGGTTTTTAAATGATGCTGCTATATTTACTGGTTTGTTACTTAATGCAATATGTCTGACAACTTGTAGTAGTAAGAGGAGAAAGCGTGTCCAGCAGCTTGTAGTAGTTGAGGAGAAAATGTGCTCACCAATAGAGGAGACATCCTGCCAAAGCAACAGGTGAGCCAGCACCGACAATGGGTGAGACAACACTAGTAACAAAGGAGGGAGAAGATCTATATTGTACTTCAACAGTATGTACACATTGAGTGATCATTCTCTAGGAAAGGTTTTTCCATAAACTCTTGATAGATTTGTTGAAAAACAGGGTGGGATATCCTTGGAGTGATCGGGAAATCATTGTAAGTGGTTAAGGAGTAGTCCTTCCACAAGTGGTTAAAGAGTGATCCTTCCATAACCAAATTGTATCCCTTGATAAACAGAGTGGATTTTGTGATTTAGGTGGGATCCTATCAAACCACGGACATAGCTTACACATTCTGAGTGAACCACGTAAAAATTGTCGTGTGTTCTTGGGTGCTTGCGCATTAATTTTTATTTGTACGGTCATGCTTACATAAAGGAGAAAATTAAAAATTGGATCATCGACTCTAACAAGTCATAGAGGCTAAATCTAGATTGATTTGTAAAAAGAGGATAGCTCACATTGATTCCACCCCCTTTTAGTGTGAGACCTATAATAGACCTTATTAGAAAGAAATGCAATTTGCAGTATGTTTCAAAAAGGGAAGATGGTAAATGCTACCCACAAAAATATGGAGATTTAAATAAAGAAGTCATTAGGTCCTATAAGACAAAAATCATCAAAGGGTGATAGATACTCCATTTCTTTTATTGATGATTTTAAAAGAATGACTTGTATTATGCTCTTGGAATATAAATCTGATGCTCTTAATAATTTTAAGAGCTATAACACGCTGGTTAAAAATTTTTAGGGAGAAGAATTAAAAGAATCAGGATAGAATACACTTGCTTGAATTTAAGAATTATTTGGAGAAGCATAGAGTGAAGCATGAATATGCTAATCCCTACACACCCTAACAAAATAGAGTGGTTGAAAGAAAGAATAGAAGCCTATTGGATATGGCAAGGACCATGTTAGTTAAGCATGGTACCTCACATGGCTACTGGAGAGAGGCTTTCACGACTACCACTCAGATTCAAAACAGATACTTGATGAGACAACATATAGAGAAGACACCCTATGAGCTATGGAATGGAAAAAAAGCCAAGTGTAAAACATCTTAAAGCATTTAGAAGCCCATGCCTCATTAAAATCAAAGGAAAGATCTTGAAAATTTTGATAAGAAGGCTGATGAAGGCATATTCTTGGGCTATGTACCAAATGGAAGAGGCTTCAAATGTTACAATAAAAGGCTACAGAAAATTGTAGATAGCTTTGATGTTAAAGTGATTGAAGATAGTTCCACAATGTAATTATAGCATGAGGAAGCTGAAGATGTCATGTATGGTATTAAAAAGGAATTTGAAATTGATAAATTAGAGGTTGTTTACCATGAGGAAGACGTTGATTTTTAAGTTACAAATGGTAAAGAAAATGAATCAAAGCATTACCAAACTTATAAAATAGTTAGAGTTAAAGTTGAGTTAAAAACATTATTGGCAGAAAAAGGAATTCTATGCAAACTAGAAGAAGACTAAAAAGTGGTGAACAAACCTTATTGATCTCCAAAGTTAAACCCAAGTTCATGAAAGAAGCATTAAAGTACAAGGAATAGACGTTTGCTATGAATGAAAAGCTTGATTAAATTAAGAAGAACAACACTTGGTGTTTAGTTCCAAGATTTAAAGGGAAAAACATAATTGGAACCAAGTGGGTGTTAGAAATAAGCATAGTGAAAATGATAAGGTTGTAAGAAACAAGGCAAGACTTGTCTACAAATGCTACTTACAAGTAGAAGGTGTTGATTTTAAAGAGACCTTTGCTTTTATGGCTAAACTTGAAGTAATTAAAATATTCATGGCCATTGCTGCTCAAAGAAATTACAAAGTTTATCAAATGGATGTGAAGTCAGCATTTCTAAATGGAAAGCTTAAAGAAGAGGTATTTATTGAACAACTTGATGGTTTTATACTTAATCATGATGGTTCAAGTATGTGCACATTGAAAAAGGCTTTATACGACATAAAGAAAGCTCTAAGAGCATGGTATTCCAAGATAGATATATGTCTCAAAGATATGAAATTCAAGAAAAGGAATGTGGACAACAACTTGTACATAAAAAAAGATAAATGGGGCTAATTAATTGTTATGGTTTATATTGATGACATAATTTTTATTGCTGAAAAAGAGGTCCTTTGTTCTACTTTTGCCAATCAAATGAAGAAGATATTTGTACATTGGTGCTTACATTTGATTGATATTTGTACAACCGCTCGTACATAAAGAAAAAAGATAAAACATTGGATTATTGACTCTGACAAGTCATAGAGGTTAATCCAGAAAGATTTGTAAAAAATGAGCATCTCACACTGATTCACGCCCTCCTCTTTTCAGTGTGAGACGTAAGAAAGTCCTCATCATGATCCACTCTTGATATTAAGGGATACATTTAATGTTGTGGAAGGATAACTCCTTAACCATTTATAATGATCTCTTGATCACAGCAAGGGTTTCCTAACCTTTTTCAAAGTAGTTCACAAAACATTTATGACAAAAACTTTCCTAATAAAGATCTCTCTATGTGCATAGGCTACTGTGGCAGTAAACTAATCTTCTCCTTTCTCTCTAATGTTCTCTCCTTCCTCATTGCTGGTTTCGGGCTTCTACACTATCGGTCTTTGCCCTTTATAATATTAGTCTCTACCTTCTGCACTACCGGACTCTGCCTTCTATATTGCAAGTCTCTACCTTTTGTACTACCAGTCTCTACCTTCTACACTACTAGTCATAACTTTTTGTTGTTGTCTCTTTTTTAGCTTTTGTATCTACATCTCATAATTTCCTGCTATTTGTTGTTTTTTGTTGTACCACTACTTGTTTTCTACTATGCCGCCGCCTATTATTTTTTGCTATGTCATTGCCTATTATTTTCTGCTGTGTTGTTGCCTGTTGTTTTTGCTATGCTGTAACCTATTATTTTTTATTCTCCTACTGCCTATTGTTTTTTCCTTTGCCACCTTCTCCTTCTGTAGGTTCTTTCCTCTACTGGTTTTCTCCTCTGCAAGTTCTTTCCTCTATTAGTTTTCTCCTTTATTGATCTAATTTTTGTACTTTGAAGTGAAGTTGTGCATTGCTGTGTGAGTTTTTATTTCTACTACTACTTGAGATCATGGATAGCATGAATAATGTCAATAGTAAGGGCATCCTTAAGTTTAATGGATAGAATTATCAGTTATGGAAGAATAGAATGCTCTCATATCTGATGTCCCTTGGTCTTGATATGTTTAAGCTTGCTCTTAGTGGCTTCATCCTATTGTTGAAGGTGATTCTATGATACTTGCTAATAAAAAGAACTTGGAATACGATGAAAAGGCAAGAATTGCCTTATGTACCTCCCTATCCAATAAAAAATTCACCAAGGTGATGGGGTGTAACACTAGCAAGCAAATTTGGGAAAATTGAAGAATATCTATGAAGGAGACAAGGTTGTGAAGGAAGCCAAGCTACAAATCTGAACGAGCAGATTAGAAGACATAAAGATACAAAATGATGAGACTGTGTATACATTCTTCATAAGAGTCAATGAGATTATGTGCTTCATCAGAGGCTATGGAGAGGAGATTTATGATGCCACTATGATAAGGAAAATACTCAGAACCTTGCTAGAAGCTTACAATGCCAAAGTCTCTTCTATAAAAGATAGAGATTTGAATAGGTTTCCTTTAGATGACCTGCACAGCATATTGGTGGCTTATGAAATAAGAATAGCCCCAATGAAGAAAGAAAAGAAGTCTAAGGTAGAAAAAGTGCTGACCTTCAAGGCAATGAAAAAGTTAAAGAAAAAAAAAGTCATAAATCCTTGACAATGGCTACTCTTCACACATGATAGGAGACTTCAAGGTATTGAAGGAAGTAGAAAAATATAATAGAGGGTTAGTCACATTTGGCAAAGATAGTGCTTTGAAGATTAAAGATGCCGATGCTGCTAAAATTGGTGCAAAAAACCTAAAATCAGAGGAAGTGTTTTATGTTGAAGGGCTAAAACACAATTTAATTAGTGTTAGCCAACTTTCTGATGATAGACTTGAAGTTACTTTCAACAAAAGTAGCTGCATGGTAAAAAGATTAAGTGATATTGCTATTCTTACAAAGGGAAAAAGAACAAATGGAAACTTATACCAAGTTTCCAGCAACAAAAACATATGCTACATGAGCACTAAGTGTGAGAATTTGTTGTGGCATAGGAGATTAGGACATCTTTAACAAAAAGGGCTAAGAATTATAATGACAAAAAATTTACATCAGGTGGTGCATTTTATTTGGTTAGTAAAAGTGTTTTACAGCACAACGAAAAGAAAAATTTAGTGACTTTAAGCACTGTAAGGCTGAAAATATGGCTACTACTTAGGCTTGCACTCAAATACTATTGATGAAACAACAACTTGAAGATTTGTAGGTGGATGTGCAATTACCATTGCTAATTGGTTGTGATAACCAAAGTGTCATCAATCTATCAAAGAATCCTATTCAACACTACAAATGTAAACATATTGAAATTAAATACCACTTCATTAAAGAAAAAGTAGAGAAAATGAAGTAAAGTTGGAGTATGTGCCTACCATGGAGCAAGTTACATATATATTCACCAAACCACTGTCAAGAGAGATGTTCTAGAAGTTAAGGCTGAACTTATGTGTTCACTTCACCCCCTACCTTTCCCTCTTTTATTATTATTTGGATTTTTTGTCAAAGGGGAAGATATTTTGCATAAATCCAAAGAGAATATATATTGATCAAAAGGGGGAGTAGCTAGATAAATCAAAAGGGAAAAAGCAAATAAAGGGGGAGAAATTGTCAAAGGGAAGCAAAAAAAAAAAAGGGGGGGGAGTTAAAAAAATTAAGGTTGTTTCTAATTAGTATCATGCCCACATGCATAAAAGGAGATGTATGGCTCATGGGGAGTTGTTCCTTTTGCTGACACTGCTGCTTATGCTTAATTGCTGATTTATGGATATAATGTGTTACCAACAAATCCAAAGGGGAAGATTGTTAAGCCCATCTTTGATAGCTAATGTTGGATTTGTTGTCAACATCTCATATATTTGTCCTTGTTGATTTAATGTTATGAGTGCCTTTAAGATGTGTTTACTACATTTACAAAGTGTTGGTAGCTAATTTATTTAAGGGTTAAGGAAGACAGCGTTGGTGGAATATGATGAGAATAAGGAGAGAAAGCAAGGTCAAAATTAGGATGCTACCAACCCCACCTTATGCTATCAAAAACAATGAGTTGATTCAGATTGCTGTTGGTGTTTTGGCTATAAAGAAAGCATTAGTTGCTGCCTCTAACATTTCATTTAGTAATGACACTACAAGTCATTTGCTGGATATGAGTCAATGCTGACCGTTGAGTCTAAATTTAAAGAGTTAATACTGACTATTGATCTTAAATTCAAGGAATTAATGCTAACCATTGATGATAGAGCAACCTTAAACTTAAGGCATATAAATACCTATGCAGCTGCCAAGAGAGTTGAGAAAGACAGGGAAGTAGTAGAAACATAAAAGAAAAGAGAGAGAGGGTAAGTAGCAAAAAGGGTGAGCAGTAAAATCTCAAAATGAAAGAAAGATAGGGTAAGCAATAGAAACACCAAATGAAAGAGCGAAAGGGTGGATGGTGAAAAGAGAGAAAGTAGAGCAAAAAAGAGGGGAATGCTAGAAAGCATAATAGGCAATAACAGAAAAGAAAAAAAAAGGGTAGAGAAAACTAGCAAAGAAAACTAGTAGAGAAATTGATAGTGGGAGAGTTGTGAATGATAGAGAAAGTGCAAAAGAATACCGGTAAAGGTAGGAGAGAAACCCAATAAAGGTGAAGAGAAACCCAGTAGAGGTAAAGAGCTAAAATCATTGGAGGTTGAGAGGTTTAGAATTGACAAAAAGTGTAAGTAACTGAGATTTCAAAATTGGCAGAGACTTAAAACTAGTAAAGGCAAAGAGAAGATTATGAAACATAACAAGGAGAGAAAAAGGAGCACAACAAAGAGAAAGTTGTGAAACACAAAAAAAAAGGGGTAGATATTGGCAGTGAGGAAGAAAGAACGACAGAAAGCTTAAGTGGAGACCAACAGTGAAGTAAGAGAACTGCAAGGGAGAAAACAACACAGGAGAGAACTGCTGAAGAGAAAACAACAGAAAAAAAAAGGAGAAGATTAGTTTTCTGCCGCTGCAACTTGTGCATATGGAGTGATCTTTCTCAAGGGAGTTTTTGTTATAATCTTTTTATCAGCTGGAAAAAGAGTAAGAAACCCTTAGGCTGATCAGGAGATCATTGTAAGTGGTTAAGGAGTGATCCTTCCATAATGGTTAAGGAGATATCCTTCCACTACACTAGTTATATCCCTTTATTACAAGAGTAGATCATGTAATCTAAGAGAGATCTTATCACACTGTGGATGTAACTCACATATTGTGGGTGAACCACATAAAAATTCAATATGTTTTTAAGTGCTTGTGCTTGCTTGATATTCTTATGGCCTTTCTTACATAAAAAAGCGAGATAAAATTGGATCAAACTTTAATAGGTCATAGAGGTTTAATTTGGACAAATTTGTAGAAAGTAAGCATCTCATATTGATTCATCCATCCCTCTCTCAATATGAGACCCAGGAAGGAATTTATCAATTAGTATTAGAACCTGGTTCCTCTATTGATCCCGTTTGCCTACCTAGATCTGAAATTTTTGTTGCTACTATAAATCTTTACATCTATTTCTGGTTAATATCGCTGAGAAGAGGAGGGGGTGAATCAGTGTGAGATGCTTACCTTTTACAAACGTATCCATATTAAACCTCTATGACCTGTTAAAGTCGATGATCCAATTTTATCTTACTATTTTATGTGAGAACAATCGTATGAATATCAAGTAAGCATAAGCACCTGAGAACACACAAAATTATTTATGTAGTTCACCCATAATATGTGAACTACATCCATGGTGTGATAGGATCACTCCTAATCACACAATCCACTCTTGTTATTAAGTGATACAACTAATGTTGTGGAAAGATTACTCCTTAACCACTTACAATGATTTCCTAATTCCTTGAAGGGTTGATCTCCCAATCACTCCAAGGGTCTCCCACCCTTTTTCAAGAAGTACATAAAAATTTTATGACAAAAACATCCTTGAAAAAGATCACTTAATGTGCATTGGTTGCTATTGCAAAAAAAATGGATCTTTTCCTTCTCACTTAGGTTGACTACTTAGTGCATGCCTTGCACTAGCATATCTTCATGAATGCATTCTTTAACATCAACATCAACATTAGAATAATTATTTAATGGTGGCATGTTATTATCACTTGAACTAATGCTTTCTATGTCACCGTTCTATAACATGATCATAGCTATTTTATTTGGAAATTGAGAAGCAATATGTTCATATCTTTGACACCTTAAGTACTTAATATCACAAGATTTAAAAGAAGATTTGGTTTTGGTCTTACATATTCATTATGAAAAAAATGCCCATGGACCATCTATAAGATGAATTCATTCAATTTAACAAACAATGGAGTCCTTGATTTTGAATTGCATTTCTTATTGATATTAATTATAGAATTCAAAAATAGAGAGTTCCTCGCATCATTTCTCGTTAGCAAGTTTCCTCTATTGATTCCAAAAACACTTTTTGATACATTGATCATGAAATATAACACATGTGGCTAAACAACATAGTATATTAATTGAATCAAACAAGTATAAACACCAATAAAAATCCAAGTCTATTTAAATCCATCATGCAAATGTGCCATTCATCATGATTTGCATTTCGTACAAATGTTAACTGGTTTAATTCCTAAATAATGAGAATTTCTACTCACCTCAAGTTAATTAGGCTCCTCTTGTTGTTACCAGGACTATTTTTCATGCAGTAACCTTGGAATTGACTTCTATTTCTTTCTTAATAACTATATTCATTACGAAGAAAATGCCCATGGACCATCTATAAGATGAATTCATTCAATTTAACAAACAATGGTGTCCTTGATTTTCAATTGCATTTCTTATAGATATTAATTGTTGAATTCAAAAATAGAGAGTTCCTCGCATCATTTCTAGTTAGCAAGTTTCCACTTTTGATTCCAAACACACTTTTTGATACATTGATCATGAAATATAACACATGTGGCTAAACAACCTAGAATATTAATTGAATCAAACAAGTATAAATACCAATAAAAATCCAAGTCTATATAAATCCATCATCCAAAGGTGCCATTCATCATGGTTTGCATTTCGTACAAATGTTAACTGGTTTAATTCCTAAATAATGAGAATTTCTAATCACCTCAAGTTAATTCGGCTCCTCTTGTTGTTACCAGGACTATTTTTCATGCAGTAACCTTGAAATTAACTTGTGTTTCTATCTTAATCACTATATTCATTATGAAAACAATCCCATGGATCATTTATAAGATGAATTCATTCAATTTAACAAACAATGGTGTCCTTGATTTTCAATTGCATTTCTTATAGATATTAATTGTTGAATTCAAAAATAGAGAGTTCCTCACATCATTTCTAGTTAGCACGTTTCCTCTTTTGATTCCAAACACACTTTTTGATACATTGATTATGAAATATAACACATGTGGCTAAACAACCTAGTATATTAATTTAATTAAACAAGTATATACACCAGGAAATCTCCAATTCTATTTAAATCCATCATCCAATGGTGCCATTCATCATGGTTTGCATTTCGTGCAAATGTTAACTGGTTTGATTCCTAAATAATGAGACATTCTAATCACCTAATGTTAATTAGGCTTCTCTTGTTTTTGCCATGACTATTTTTCTTGCAATAACCTTGAAATTTACTTTTGATTCTTTCGTAATAACTATATTCATTATGAAAAAAAAATGCCCTGTACCATCTATAAGATGAATTCATTCAATTTAACAAACAATGGAGTCCTTGATTTTGAATTGCATTTCTTATTGATATTAATTGTTGAATTCAAAAATAGAGAGTTCCTCGCATCATTTTTGGTTAACAAGGTTCCTCTTTTGATTCCAAAGCCACTTTTTGATACATTGATCATGAAATATAACACATGTGGCTAAACAACCTAGTATATTAATTGAATTATATACTCCAGGAAATCTCCAATTCTATTTCAATCCATCATCCAACGGTGCCATTCGTCATGGTTTGCATTTCATACAAATGATAAATGGTTTAATTCCGAAATAATGAGACATTCTAATCACCTAAGGTTAATTAGGCTTCTCTTGTTTTTGCCATGACTATTTTTCATGCAAAAACCTTGAAATTTACTTTTGATTCTTTCTTAATAACTATATTCATTATGAAAAAAATGCCCATGGACCATCTAGAAGATGAATTCATTCAATTTAACAAACAATGGAGTCCTTGATTTTGAATTGCATTTCTTATTGATATTAATTATAGAATTCAAAAATAGAGAGTTCCTCGCATCATTTCTCGTTAGCAAGTTTCCTCTTTTGATTCCAAACACACTTTTTGATACATTGATCATGAAATATAACACATGTGGCTAAACAACCTAGTATATTAATTTAATTAAACAAGTATATACACCAGGAAATCTCCAATTCTATTTAAATCCATCATCCAATGGTGCCATTCATCATGGTTTGCAATTCGTGCAAATGTTAACTGGTTTGATTCCCAAATAATGAGACATTCTAATCACCTAATGTTAATTAGGCTTCTCTTGTTTTTGCCATGACTATTTTTCTTGCAATAACCTTGAAATTTACTTTTGATTCTTTCGTAATAACTATATTCATTATGAAAAAAAATGCCCCTGTACCATCTATAAGATGAATTCATTCAATTTAACAAACAATGGAGTCCTTGATTTTGAATTGCATTTCTTATTGATATTAATTGATGAATTCAAAAATAGAGAGTTCTTCGCATCATTTTTGGTTAACAAGGTTCCTCTTTTGATTCCAAAGCCACTTTTTGATACATTGATCATGAAATATAACACATGTGGCTAAACAACCTAGTATATTAATTGAATCAAACATGTATATACACAAGGAAATCTCCAATTCTATTTCAATCCATCATCCAACGGTGCCATTCGTCATGGTTTGCATTTCATACAAATGATAAATGGTTTAATTCCAAAATAATGAGACATTCTAATCACCTAAGGTTAATTAGGCTTCTCTTGTTTTTGCCATGACTATTTTTCATGCAAAAACCTTGAAATTTACTTTTGATTTTTTCTTAATAACTATATTCATTATGAAAAAAATGCCCATGGACAATCTATAAGATGAATTCATTCAATTTAAGAAACAATGGAGTCCTTGATTTTGAATTGCATTTCTTATTGATATTAATTATAGAATTCAAAAACAGAGAGTTCCTTGCATCATTTCTCGTTAGCAAGTTTCCTCTTTTGATTCCAAACACACTTTTTGATACATTGATCATGAAATATAACACATGTGGCTAAACAACCTAGTATATTAATTGAATCGAACAAGTGTAATCACCAATAAAAATCCAAGTCTATTTAAATCCATCATGCAAATGTGCCATTCATCATGATTTGCATTTCATACAAATGTTAACTGGTTTAATTCCTAAATAATGAGAATTTCTAATGACCTCAATTTAATTAGGCTCCTCTTGTTGTTACCAGGACTATTTTTCATGCAGTAACCTTGAAATTAACTTGTGTTTCTTTCTTAATAACTATATTCATTATGAAGAAAATGCCCATGGACCATCTATAAGATGAATTCATTCAATTTAACAAACAATGGTGTCCTTGATTTTCAATTGCATTTCTTATAGATATTAATTGTTGAATTCAAAAATAGAGAGCTCCTCGCATCATTTCTGGTTAGCATGTTTCCTCTTTTGATTCCAAACACACTTTTTGATACATTGATCATGAAATATAACACATGTGGCTAAACAACCTAGTATATTAATTGAATCAAACAAGTATAAAGACCAATAAAAATCCAAGTCTATTTAAATCCATCATCCAAAGGTGCCATTCATCATGGTTTGCATTTCGTACAAAATGTTAACTAGTGTAATTCCTAAATAATGAGAATTTCTAATCACCTCAAGAGAATTAGGCTCCTCTTGTTGTTACCAGGACTATTTTTCATGCAGTAACCTTGAAATTAACTTGTGTTTCTATCTTAATAACTACATTCAATATGAAAAAAATGCCCATGGACCATCTATAAGATGAAGTCATTCAATTTAACAAACAATGGTGTCCTTTATTTTCAATTGCATTTCTTATAGATATTAATTGTTGAATTCAAAAATAGAGAGTTCATCGTATCATTTCTAGTTAGCAGGTTTCCTCTTTTGATTCCAAACACACTTTTTGATACATTGATTATGATATATAACACCTGTGGCTAAACAACCTAGTATATTAATTTAATTAAACAAGTATATACACCAGGAAATCTCCAATTCTATTTAAATCCATCATCCAATGGTGCCATTCATCATGGTTTGCATCTCGTGCAAATGTTAACTGGTTTGATTCCTAAATAATGAGACATTCTAATCACCTAATGTTAATTAGGCTTCTCTTGTTTTTGCCATGACTATTTTTCTTGCAATAACCTTGAAATTTACTTTTGATTCTTTCGTAATAACTATATTCATTATGAAAAAAAATCACCCTGGACCATCTATAAGATGAATTCATTCAATTTAACAAACAATGGAGTCCTTGATTTTGAATTGCATTTCTTATTGATATTAATTGTTGAATTCAAAAATAGAGAGTTCCTTGCATCATTTTTGGTTAACAAGGTTCCTCTTTTCATTTCAAAGCCACTTTTTGATACATTGATCATGAAATATAACACATGTGGCTAAACAACCTAGTATATTAATTGAATTATATACTCCAGGAAATCTCCAATTCTATTTCAATCCATCATCCAACGGTGCCATTCGTCAAGGTTTGCATTTCATACAAATGATAAATGGTTTAATTCCAAAATAATGAGACATTCTAATCACCTAAGGTTAATTAGGCTTCTCTTGTTTTTGCCATGACTATTTTTCATGCAAAAACCTTGAAATTTACTTTTGATTCTTTTTTAATAACTATATTCATTATGAAAAAAATGCCCATGGACCATCTATAAGATGAATTCATTCAATTTAACAAACAATGGAGTCCTTGATTTTGAATTGCATTTCTTATTGATATTAATTAGAGAATTCAAAAATAGAGAGTTCCTCGCATCATTTCTCGTTAGCAAGTTTCCTCTTTTGATTCCAAACACACTTTTTGCTACATTTATCATGAAATATAACACATGTGGCTAAACAACCTAGTATATTAATTGAATCAAACAAGTGTAATCACCAATAAAAATCCAAGTCTATTTAAATCCATCATGCAAATGTGCCATTCATCATGATTTGCATTTTGTACAAATGTTAACTTGTGTAATTCCTAAATAATGAGAATTTCTAATCACCTCAAGTTAATTAGGCTCCTCTTGTTGTTACCAGGACTATTTTTCATGCAGTAACCTTGAAATTAACTTGTGTTTCTTTCTTAATAACTATATTCATTATGAATAAAATGCCCATGGACCATCTATAAGATGAATTCATTCAATTTAACAAACAATGGTGTCCTTGATTTTCAATTGTATTTCTTATTGATATTAATTGTTGAATTCAAAAATAGATAGCTCCTCGCATCATTTCTGGTTAGCATGTTTCCTCTTTTGATTCCAAACACACTTTTTGATACATTGATCATGAAATATAACACATGTGGCTAAACAACCTAGTATATTAATTGAATCAAACAAGTATAAAGACCAATAAAAATCCAAGTCTATTTAAATCCATCATCCAAAGTCGCCATTCATCATGGTTTGCATTTCGTACAAATGTTAACTAGTGTAATTCCTAAATAATGAGAATTTCTAATCACCTCAAGAGAATTAGGCTCCTCTTGTTGTTACCAGGACTATTTTTCATGCAGTAACCTTGAAATTAACTTGTGTTTCTATCTTAATAACTATATTCAATATGAAAAAAATGCCCATGGACCATCTATAAGATGAATTCATTCAATTTAACAAACAATGGTGTCCTTGATTTTCAATTGCATTTCTTATAGATATTAATTGTTGAATTCAAAAATAGAGAGTTCCTCGCATCATTTCTAGTTAGCAGGTTTCCTCTTTTGATTCCAAACACACTTTTTGATACATTGATAATGAAATATAACACATGTGGCTAAACAACCTAGTATATTAATTTAATTAAACAAGTATATACACCAGGAAATCTCCAATTCTATTTAAATCCATCATCCAATGGTGCCATTCATCATGGTTTGCATCTTGTGCAAATGTTAACTGGTTTGATTCCTAAATAATGAGACATTCTAATCACCTAATGTTAATTAGGCTTCTCTTGTTTTTGCCATGACTATTTTTCTTGCAATAACCTTGAAATTTACTTTTGATTCTTTCGTAATAACTATATTCATTATGAAAAAAAAAATGCCCTGTACCATCTATAAGATGAATTCATTCAATTTAACAAACAATAGAGTCCTTGATTTTGAATTGCATTTCTTATTGATATTAATTGTTGAATTCAAAAATAGAGAGTTCCTCGCATCATTTTTGGTTAACAAGGTTCCTCTTTTGATTCCAAAGCCACTTTTTGATACATTGATCATGAAATATAACACATGTGGCTAAACAACCTAGTATATTAATTGAATTATATACTCCAGGAAATCTCCAATTCTATTTCAATCCATCATCCAACGGTGCCATTCGTCATGGTTTGCATTTCATACAAATGATAAATGGTTTAATTCCGAAATAATGAGACATTCTAATCACCTAAGGTTAATTAGGCTTCTCTTGTTTTTGCCATGACTATTTTTCATGCAAAAACCTTGAAATTTACTTTTGATTCTTTCTTAATAACTATATTCATTATGAAAAAAATGCCCATGGACCATCTATAAGATGAATTCATTCAATTTCACAAACAATAGAGTCCTTGATTTTGAATTGCATTTCTTATTGATATTAATTATAGAATTCAAAAATAGAGAGTTCCTCGCATCATTTCTCGTTAGCAAGTTTCCTCTTTTGATTCCAAACACACTTTTTGATACATTGATCATGAAATATAACACATGTGGCTAAACAACCTAGTATATTAATTGAATCAAACAAGTGTAATCACTAATAAAAATCCAAGTCTGTTTAAATCCATCATGCAAATGTGCCATTCATCATGATTTGCATTTTGTACAAATGTTAACTGGTGTAATTCCTAAATAATGAGAATTTCTAATCACCTCAAGTTAATTAGGCTCCTCTTGTTGTTACCAGGACTATTTTTCATGCAGTAACCTTGAAATTAACTTGTGTTTCTATCTTAATAACTATATTCAATATGAAAAAAATGCCCATGGACCATCTATAAGATGAATTCATTCAATTTAACAAACAATGGTGTCCTTTATTTTCAATTGCATTTCTTATAGATATTAATTGTTGAATTCAAAAATAGAGAGTTCCTCGTATCATTTCTAGTTAGCAGGTTTCCTCTTTGGATTCCAAACACACTTTTTGATACATTGATTATGATATATAACACATGTGGCTAAACAACCTAGTATATTAATTTAATTAAACAAGTATATACACCAGGAAATCTCCAATTCTATTTAAATCCATCATCCAATGGTGCCATTCATCATGGTTTGCATCTCGTTCAAATGTTAACTGGTTTCATTCCTAAATAATGAGACATTCTAATCACCTAATGTTAATTAGGCTTCTCTTGTTTTTGCCATGACTATTTTTCTTGCAATATCCTTGAAATTTACTTTTGATTCTTTCGTAATAACTATATTCATTATGAAAAAAAATCACCCTGGATCATCTATAAGATGAATTCATTCAATTTAACAAACAATGGAGTCCTTGATTTTGAATTGCATTTCTTATTGATATTAATTGTTGAATTCATAAATAGAGAGTTCCTCGCATCATTTTTGGTTAACAAGGTTCCTCTTTTGATTCCAAAGCCACTTTTTGATACATTGATCATGAAATATAACACATATGGCTAAACAACCCAGTATATTAATTGCATCAAACAAGCATAAATACCAATAAAAATCCAAATCTATTTAAATCCATCAACCAAAGGTGCCAGTCATCATGGTTTGCATTTCGTACAAATGTTAACTGGTTTAATTCCTAAATAATGAGAATTTCTAATCAAGTCATGTTAATTAGGCTCCTCTTGTTGTTACCAGGACTATTTTTCATGCAATAACCTTGAACTTAACTTGTGTTTCATTCTTAATAACTATATTCATTATGAAGAAAATGCTCATGGACCATCTATAAAATTAATTCATTCAATTTAACAAAGAATAGTGTCCTTGATTTTGAATTGCACTTCTTATAGATATTAATTGTTCAATTCAAAAATAGACAGTTCCTCGCATCATTTTTTGTTAACAAGGCTCGTCTTTTGATTCCAAAGTGACTTTTTGATACATTGATCATGAAATACAACACATGTGGCTAAACAACCTAGTATATTAATTGAATCAAACAAGTATATACACCAATAAATCTCGAAATCAATTTAAATCCATCATCCAAAGGAGCCATTCATCATGGTTTGCATTTCGTACAAATGTTAACTGGTTTAAATCGTAAATAATGAGAATTTCTAATCACCTAATGTTAATTAGGCTCCACTTGTTGTTGACAGGACAATTTTTCATGCAATAACCTTGAAATTAACTTTTGATTCTTTCTTAATAACTATATTCATTATGAAAAAAATGCTCCTGGACCATCTATAAGATGAATTCATTCAATTTAACAAACAATGGAGTCCTTGATTTTGAATTGCATTTCTTATTGATATTAATTATAGAATTCAAAATTAGAAAGTTCCTCCCATCATTTCTGGTTAGCAAGTTTCCTCTTTTGATTCCAAACACGCTTTTTGATGATCAAGAAATATAACACATATGGTTAAACAACCTAGTATATTAATTGAATCAAACAAGCACAAACACCAATAAAAATCTAAATCTATTTAAATCCATCAGCCAAACGTGCCATTCATCATGCTTTGCATTTCGTACAAATGTTAACTGGTTTAATTCCTAAATAATGAGAATTTCTAATCACCTCATGTTAGTTAGGCTCCTCTTGTTGTTACCAGGAGTAATTTTCATGCAATAAGCATGAAATTATCTTTTGTTTTTTTCTTAATAACTATATTGATTATGAAACAAATGCACGTGGGCCATCAATTACATGAATTCATTCAATTTAACAAACAATGGTGTCCTTGATTTTGAATTGGATTTCATGTTGATATTAATTGTTGAATTCAAAAATAGAGAGTTCCTCGCATCATTTTTTGTTAACAAGGCTCCACTTTTGATTCCAAAGCAACTTTTTGATACATTGATCATGAAATATAACACATGTGGCTAAACAACCTAGTATAGTAATTGCATCAAACAAGCATAAACACCAATAAAAATATAAATCTATTTAAATACATCAGCCAAAGGTGCCAATCATCATGGTTTGCATTTCGTACAAATGTTAACTGGTTTAATTCCCAAATAATGAGAATTTCTAATCACGTCATGTTAATTAGGCTCCTCTTGTTGTTACCGGGACTATTGTTCATGCAATCACCTTGAAATTAACTTGTGTTTCTTTCTTAATAGCTATATTCATTAGGAAGAAAATGCCCATGGACCATTTATAAGATGAATTCATTCAATTTAACAAACAATATTGTCCTTGATTTTGAATTGCACTTCTTATAGATATTAATTGTTCAATTCAAAAATAGAGAGTTCGTCGTAGCATTTTTGGTTAACAAGGCTCCTCTTTTGATTCCAAAGCCACTTTTTGATACATTGATCATGAAATACAACACATGTGGCTAAACAACCTAGTATACTAATTGAATCAAACAAGTATATACACCAATAAATCTCCAAATCTATTTAAATCCATCATCCAAAGGAGCCATTCATCATGGTTTGCATTTCGTACAAATGTTAACTGGTTTAAATCGTAAATAATGAGAATTTCTAATCACCTAATGTTAATTAGTCTCCACTTGTTGTTGACAGGACAATTTTTCGTGAAATAACCTTGAAATTAGCTTTTGATTCTTTCTTAATAACTATATTCATTATGAAAAAAATGATCCTGGACCATCTATAAGATGAATTCATTCAATTTAACAAACAATGGAGTCCTTCATTTTGAATTGCATTTCTTATTGATATTAATTATAGAATTCAAAATTAAAAAGTTCTTCCCATCATTTCTGGTTAGCAAGTTTCCTCTTTTGATTCCAAACACGCTTTTTGATGATCATGAAATATAACACATGTGGTTAAACAACCTAGTATATTAATTGAATCAAACAAGCACAAACACCAATAAAAATCTAAATCTATTTAAATCCATCAGCCAAAGGTGCCATTCATCATGCTTTGCATTTCGTACAAATGTTAACTGGTTTAATTCCGAAATAATGAGAATTTCTAATCACCTCATGTTAATTAGGCTCCTCTTGTTGTTACCAGGAGTAATTTTCATGCAATAAGCATGAAATTATAATTTGTTTTTTTCTTAATAACTATATTGATTATGAAAAAAATGCACGTGGGCCATCAATTACATGAATTCATTCAATTTAACAAACAATGGGGTCCTTGATTTTGAATTGGATTTCATATTGATATTAATTGTTGAATTCAAAAATAGAGAGTTCCTCGCATCATTTTTTGTTAACAAGGCTCCTCTTTTGATTCCAAAGCCACTTTTTGATACATTGATCATGAAATATAACACATGTGGCTAAACAACCTAGTATATTAATTGAACCAAACAAGTGTATACACCAATAAATCTCCAACTCTATTTAAATCCATCATCCAACGGTGCCATTCATCATTGTTTGCATTTCGTACAAATGTTAACTGATTTAATTCCTAAATAATAAGAATTTCTAATCACCTCAAGTTAATTAGGCTCCTCTTGTTGTTGCCAGGACAATTTTTCATGTAATAACCTTGAAATTAACTTTTGATTCTTTCTTAATAACAATATTCATTATGAAAAAAATGCTCCTGGTCCATCTATAAGATGAATTCATTCAATATAACAAACAATGGAGTCCTTGATTTTTTAATTGCATTTCTTATTGATATTATTTATAGAATTCAAAATTAGAGAGTTCCTCCCATCAATTATGGTTAGCAAGTTTCCTCTTTTGAGTCCAAACACACTTTTTGATACATTGATCATGAAATATAACACTTGTGGCTAAACAACCTAGTATATTAGTTGAATCAAACATGTATAAACAGCAATTAAACTTCAAATCTATTTAAATCCATCAGCTCAAGGTGCCATTCATCATGGTTTGCATTTCGTACAAATGTGAAATGGTTTAATTCCTAAATAATGAGAATTGCTAATCACCTCATGTGAATTAGGCTCCTCTTGTTGTTACCCAGAGTAATTTTCTTGCAATAACCATGAAATTAACTTTTGTTTCTTTCTTAATAACTATATTGATTATGAAAAAAATGCGCTTGGGCTACCAATTAGATGAATTCATTGAATTTAACAAACAATGGTGTCCTTCATTTTGAATTGCACTTCTTATAGATATTAATTGTTGACTTCAAAAATAAAGAGTTCATCGCATCATTTCTGGTTAGCAATTTTCCTCTTTTGATTCCAAACACACTTTTTGATACATTGATCATGAAATATAACACGTGTGGCTAAAAAACCTAGTATATTAATTGAATCAGACATGTATAAACACCAATAAAAATCCAAATCTATTTAAATCCATCAGCCAAAGGTGCCAGTCATCATGGTTTGCATTTCATACAAATGTTAACTCATTTAATTCCTAAATAATGAGAATTTCTAATCACCTAATGTTAATTAGGCTCCTTTTGTTGTTACCAGGACTATTTTTCATGCAATAACCTTGAAATTAACTTGTGTTTCTTTCTTAATAACTATATTGATTATGAAGAAAATGCCCATGGACCATCTATAAGATGAATTCATTCTATTTAACAAACAATGGTGTCCTTAATTTTGAATTGCACTTTTTATAGATATTAATTGTTGAATTCAAAAATAAAGAGTTCCTCGCATCATTTCTGGTTATCAAGTTTCCTCTTTGGATTCCAAACACACTTTTTGATACATTGATCATGAAATATAACACATGTGGCTAAACAACCTAGTATATTAATTGCATCAAACAAGCATAAACACCAAAAAAAATATAAATCTATTTAAATCCATCAGCCAAAGGTGCCAGTCATCATGGTTTGCATTTCGTACAAATGTTAACTCGTTTAATTCCTAAATAATGAGAATTTCTAATCACCTAATGTTAATTAGGCTCCTTTTGTTGTTACCAGGACTATTTTTCATGCAATAACCTTGAAATTAACTTGTGTTCCTTCCTTAATAACTATATTCATTATGAAGAAAATGCCCATGGACCATCTATAAGATGAATTCATTCTATTTAACAAACAATGGTGTCCTTAATTTTGAATTGCACTTTTTATAGATATTAATTGTTGAATTCAAAAATAAAAAGTTCCTCGCATCATTTATGGTTATCAAGTTTCCTCTTTTGATTCCAAACACACTTTTTGATACATTGATCATGAAATATAACACATGTGGCTAAACAACCTAGTATATTAATTGCATCAAACAAGCATAAACACCAATAAAAATAAAAATCTATTTAAATCCATCAGCCAAAGGTGCCAGTCATCATGGTTTGCATTTCATACAAATGTTAACTGGTTTAATTCCCAAATAATGAGAATTTCTAATCACGTCATGTTAATTAGGCTCCTCTTGTTGTTACCAGGACTATTGTTCATGCAATAACCTTGAAATTAACTTGTGTTTCTTTCTTAATAGCTATATTCATTAGGAAGAAAATGCCCATGGACCATCTATAAGATGAATTCATTCAATTTAACAAACAATATTGTGCTTGATTTTGAATTGCACTTCTTATAGATATTAATTGTTGAATTCAAAAATAGAGAGTTCGTCGTATCATTTTTGGTTAACAAGGCTCCTCTTTTGATTCCAAAGCCACTTTTTGATACATTGATCATGAAATACAACACATGTGGCTAAACAATATAGTATACTAATTGAATCAAACAAGTATATACACCAATAAATCTCCAAATCTATTTAAATCCATCATCCAAAGGAGCCATTCATCATGGTTTGCATTTCATACAAATGTTAACTGGTTTAAATCGTAAATAATGAAAATTTCTAATCACCTAATGTTAATTAGTCTCCACTTGTTGTTGACAGGACAATTTTTCGTGAAATAACCTTGAAATTAGCTTTTGATTCTTTCTTAATAACTATATTCATTATGAAAAAAATGATCCTGGACCATCTATAAGATGAATTCATTCAATTTAACAAACAATGGAGTCCTTCATTTTGAATTGCATTTCTTATTGATATTAATTATAGAATTCAAAATTAGAAAGTTCTTCCCATCATTTCTGGTTAGCAAGTTTCCTCTTTTGATTCCAAACACGCTTTTTGATGATCATGAAATATAACACATGTGGTTAAACAACCTAGTATATTAATTGAATCAAACAAGCACAAACACCAATAAAAATCTAAATCTATTTAAATCCATCAGCCAAAGGTGCCATTCATCATGCTTTGCATTTCGTACAAATGTTAACTGGTTTAATTCCGAAATAATGAGAATTTCTAATCACCTCATGTTAATTAGGCTCCTCTTGTTGTTACCAGGAGTAATTTTCATGCAATAACTATGAAATTATCTTTTGTTTTTTTCTTAATAACTATATTGATTATGAAAAAAATGCACGTGGGCCATCAATTACATGAATTCATTCAATTTAACAAACAATGGTGTCCTTGATTTTGAATTGGATTTCATATTGATATTAATTGTTGAATTAAAAAATAGAGAGTTCCTCGCATCATTTTTTGTTAACAAGGCTCCTCTTTTGATTCCAAAGCCACTTTTTGATACATTGATCATGAAATATAACACATGTGGCTAAACAACTTAGTATATTAATTGAACAAAACAAGTGTATACACCAATAAATCTCCAATTCTATTTAAATCCATCATCCAACGGTGCCATTCATCATGGTTTGCATTTTGTACAAAGGTTAACTGGTTTAATTCCTAAATAATAAGAATTTCTAATCACCTCAAGTAAATTAGGCTCCTCTTGTTGTTGCCAGGACAATTTTTCATCTAATAACCTTGAAATTAACTTTTGATTCTTTCTTAATAGCTATATTCATTATGAAGAAAATGCCCATGGACCATCTATAAGATGAATTCATTCAATTTAACAAACAATAGTGTCCTTGATTTTGAATTGCACTTCTTATAGATATTAATTGTTCAATTCAAAAATAGACAGTTCCTAGCATCATTTTTGGTTAGTAAGGCTGCTCTATTAATTCCAAAGCGACTTTTTGATACATTGATCATGAAATATAACACATGTGGCTAAACAACCGAGTATATTAATTGAATCAAACAAGCATAAACACCAATAAAAATCCAAATCTATTTAAATCCATCAGCCAAAGGTGCCACTCATCATGGTTTGCATTTCGTACAAATGTTAAGTAGTTTAATTCCTAAAAAATGAGAATTTCTAATCACCACATGTTAATTAGGCTCCTCTTGTTGTTATCAAGACTATTTTTCATGCAATAACCTTGAAATTAACTTGTGTTTCTTTCTTAATAGCTATATTCATTATGAAGAAAATGCCCATGGACCATCTATAAGATAAATTCATTCAATTTAACAAACAATAGTGTCCTTGATTTTGAATTGCACTTCTTATAGATAATAATTGTTGAATTCAAAAATAGAGAGTTCGTCGTATCTATTTTGGTTAACAAGGCTCCTCTTTTGATTCCAAAGCCACTTTTTGATATATTGATCATGAAATATAATACATGTGGCTAAACAACCTAGTATATTAATTGTACCAAACAACTATATACACCAATAAATCTCCAATTCTATTTAAATCGATCATCCAACGGTGCCATTCATCATGGTTTGCATTTCGTACAAATGTTAACTGGGTTAATTCCTAAATAATGGGGCATTCTAATCACCTAAAGTTAATTAGGCTTTTCTTGTTTTTGCCATGACTATTTTTATGCAATAACCTTGAAATTTACTTTCGATTCTTTCTTAATAACTATATTCATTATGAAAAAAATGCCCCTGGACCATCTATAAGATGAATTCATTCAATTTAAAAAACAATAGAATCCTTGAATTTGAATTGCATTTCTTATTGATATGAATTATAGAATTAAAAAATAGAGAGTTCCTCGCATCATTTCTGGTTAGCAAGTTTCCTCTTTTGATTCCAAACACGCTTTTTGATGATCATGAAATATAACACATGTGGCTAAACAACCGAGTATATTAATTGAATCAAACAAGCACAAACACCAATAAAAATCCAAATCTATTTAAATCCATCAGCCAAAGGTGCCATTCATCATGCTTTCCATTTTGTACAAATGTTAACTGGTTTAATTCCTAAATAATGAGAATTTCTAATCACCTCATGTTAATTAGGCTCCTCTTGTTGTTACCAGGAGTAATTTTCATGCAATAAGCATGAAATTAACTTTTGTTTTTTTTTCTTAATAACTATATTGATTTTGAAAAAAATGCACATGGGCCATCTTCATTCAATTTAAGAAACAATGGTGTCCTTGATTTTGAATTGGATTTCATATTAATATTAATTGTTGAATTCAAAAATAGAGAGTTCCTCGCATAATTTTTTGTTAACAACGCTCCTCTTTTGATTCCAAAGCCACTTTTTGATACATTGATCATGAAATATAACACATGTGGCTAAACAACCTAGTATATTAATTGAACCAAACAAGTGTATACACCAATAAATCTCCAATTCTATTTAAATCCATCATCCAACGGTGCCATTCATCATGGTTTGCATTTCGTACAAATGTTAACTGGTTTAATTCCTAAATAATAAGAATTTCTAATCACCTCAAGTTAATTAGGCTCCTCTTGTTGTTGCCAGGAAAATTTTTCATGTAATAACCTTGAAATTAACTTTTGATTCTTTCTTAATAACAATATTCATTATGAAAATAATGCTCCTGGTCCATCTATAAGATGAATTCATTCAATTTAACAAACAATGGAGTCATTGATTTTTTAATTGCATTTCTTATTGATATTATTTATAGAATTCAAAATTAGAGAGTTCCTCCCATCAATTATGGTTAGCAAGTTTCCTCGTTTGAGTCCAATCACACTTTTTGATACATTGATCATGAAATATAACACTTGTGGCTAAACAACCTAGTATATTAATTGAATCAAACATGTATAAACAGCAATTAAACTTCAAATCTATTTAAATCCATCAACTCAAGCTGCCATTCATCATGGTTTGCATTTCGTACAAATGTCAACTGGTTTAATTCCTAAATAATGAGAATTTCTAATCACGTCATGTTAATTAGGCTCCTCTTGTTGTTACCAGGACTATTTTTCATGCAATAACCTTGAAATTAACTTGTGTTTCATTCTTAATAACTATATTCATTTTGAAGAAAATGCCCATGGACAATCTATAAGATGAATTCATTCAATTTAACAAACAATAGTGTCCTTGATTTTGAATAGCACTTCTTATAGATATTAATTGTTCAATTCAAAAATAGAGAGTTCCTCGCATCATTTTTGGTTAACAAGGCTCCTCTTTTGAGTCCAAACACACTTTTTGATACATTGATCATGAAATATAACACATGTGGCTAAACAACCCAGTATATTAATTGAATCAAACAAGCATAAACACCAATAAAATTCCAAATCTATTTAAATCCATCAGTCGAAGGAGCCATTCATCATGGATTTCATTTCGTACAAATGTTAGCAGGTTTAATTCCTAAATAATAAGAATTTCTAATCACCTCATGTTAATTATGCTCATCTTGTTGTTACCAAGACTATTTTTCATGCAATAACCTTGAAATTAATTTGTGTTTCATTCTTAATAACTATATTGATTATGAAGAAAATGCCCTTGGACCATTTATAAGATGAAGTCATTCAATTTAACAAACAATAGTGTCCTTGATTTTGAATTGCACTTCTTATAGATATTAATTGTTCAATTCAAAAATAGACAGTTCCTAGCATCATTTTTGGTTAATAAGGCTCCTGTTTTAATTCCAAAGCGACTTTTTGATACATTGATCATGAAATATAACACATGTGGCTAAACAACCTAGTATATTAATTGAATCAAACAAGCATAAACACCAATAAAAATCCAAATCTATTTAAATCCATCAGCCAAAGGTGCCACTCATCATGGTTTGCATTTCGTACAAATGTTAACTAGTTTAATTCCTAAAAAATGAGAATATCTAATCACCTCATGTTAATTAGGCTCCTCTTGTTGTTATCGAGACTATTTTTCATGCAATAACCTTGAAATTAACTTGTGTTTCTTTCTTAATAGCTATATTCATTATGAAGAAAATGCCCATGGACCATCTATAAGATAAATTCATTCAATTTAACAAACAATAGTGTCCTTGATTTTGAATTGCACTTCTTATAGATAATAATTGTTGAATTCAAAAATAGAGAGTTCGTCGTATTGATTTTGGTTAACAAGGCTCCTCTTTTGATTCCAAAGCCACTTTTTGATACATTGATCATGAAATATAATACATGTGGCTAAACAACCTAGTATATTAATTGTACCAAACAACTATATACACCAATAAATCTCCAATTCTATTTAAATCGATCATCCAACGGTGCCATTCATCATGGTTTGCATTTCGTACAAATGTTAACTGTGTTAATTCCTAAATAATGGGGCATTCTAATCACCTAAAGTTAATTAGGCTTTTCTTGTTTTTGCCATGACTATTTTTATGCAATAACCTTGAAATTTACTTTTGATTCTTTTGTTAATAACTATATTCATTATGAAAAAAATGCCCCTGGACCATTTATAAGATGAATTCATTCAATTTAATAAACAATAGAATCATTGAATTTGAATTGCATTTCTTATTGATATGAATTATAGAATTCAAAAATAGAGAGTTCCTCGCATCATTTCTGGTTAGCAAGTTTCCTCTTTTGATTCCAAACACGCTTTTTGATGATCATGAAATATAACACATGTGGCTAAACAACTTAGTATATTAATTGAATCAAACAAGCATAAACACCAATAAAAATCCAAATCTATTTAAATCCATCAACCGAAGGTGCCATTCATCATACTTTGCATTTCGTACAAATGTTAACTGGTTTAATTCCTAAATAATGAGAATTTCTAATCACCTCATGTTAATTAGGCTCCTCTTGTTGTTACCAGGAGTAATTTTCATGCAATAAGCATGAAATTAACTTTTGTTTTTTTTTCTTAATAACTATATTGATTTTGAAAAAAATGCACGTGGGCCATCAATTACATGAATTCATTCAATTTAACAAACAATGGTGTCCTTGATTTTGAATTGGATTTCATATTGATATTAATTGTTGAATTCAAAAATAGAGAGTTCCTCGCATCATTTTTTGTTAACAAGGCTCCTCTTTTGATTCCAAAGCCACTTTTTGATACATTGATCATGAAATATAACACATGTGGCTAAACAAGTTAGTATATTAATTGAACCAAACAAGTGTATACACCAATAAATCTCCAATTCTATTTAAATCCATCATCCAACGGTGCCATTCATCATGGTTTGCATTTCGTACAAATGTTAACTGGTTTAATTCCTAAATAATAAGAATTTCTAATGACCTCAAGTTAATTAGGCTCCTCTTGTTGTTGCCAGGACAATTTTTCATGTAATAACCTTGAAATTAACTTTTGATTCTTTCTTAATAACAATATTCATTATGAAAAAAATGCTCCTGGTCCATCTATAAGATGAATTCATTCAATATAACAAACAATGGAGTCCTTGATTTTTTAATTGCATTTCTTATTGATATTATTTATAGAATTCAAAATTAGAGAGTTCCTCCCATCAATTATGGTTAGCAAGTTTCCTCTTTTGAGTCCAAACACACTTTTTGATACATTGATCATGAAATATAACACTTGTGGCTAAATAACCTAGTATATTAATTGAATCAAACATGTATAAACAGCAATTAAACTTCAAATCTATTTAAATCCATCAGCTCAAGCTGCCATTCATCATGGTTTGCATTTCGTACAAATGTCAACTGGTTTAATTCCTAAATAATGAGAATTGCTAATCACCTCATGTGAATTAGGCTCCTCTTGTTGTTACCCAGAGTAATTTTCATGCAATAACCATGAAATTAACTTTTGTTTCTTTCTTAATAACTATATTGATTATGAAAAAAATGCGCTTGGGCTACCAATTAGATGAATTCATTGAATTTAACAAACAATGGTGTCCTTAATTTTGAATTGCACTTCTTATAGATATTAATTGTTGAATTCAAAAATAAAGAGTTCCTCGCATCATTTCTGGTTAGCAATTTTCCTCTTTTGATTCCAAACACACTTTTTGATACATTGATCATGAAATATAACACGTGTGGCTAAAAAACCTAGTATATTAATTGAATCAGACATGTATAAACACCAATAAAAATCCAAATCTATTTAAATCCATCAGCCAAAGGTGCCAGTCATCATGGTTTGCATTTCATACAAATGTTAACTCGTTTAATTCCTAAATAATGAGAATTGCTAATCTCCTCATGTGAATTAGGCTCCTCTTGTTGTTACCCAGAGTAATTTTCATGCAATAACCATGAAATTAACTTTTGTTTCTTTCTTAATAACTATATTGATTATGAAAAAAATGCATGTGGGCCACCAATTAGATGAATTCATTCAATTTAACAAACAATTGTGTCCTTAATTTTGAATTGCACTTTTTATAGATATTAATTGTTGAATTCAAAACTAAAGAGTTCCTCGCATCATTTCTGGTTATCAAGTTTCCCCTTTTGATTGCAAACACACTTTTTGATACATTGATCATGAAATATGACACATGTGGCTAAACAACCCACCATATTAATTGCATCAAACAAGCATAAACACCAATAAAAATCAAAATCTATTTAAATCCATCAGCCAAAGGTGCCAGTCATCATGGTTTGCATTTCGTACAAATGTTAACTGGTTTAATTCTTAAATAATGAGAATTTCTAATCACCTAATGTTAATTAGGCTCCTCTTGTTGTTACCATGACAATTTTTCATGCAATAACCTTGAAATTAATTTGTGTTTCATTCTTAATAACTATATTCCTTATGAAGAAAATGCCCATGGACCATCTATAAGATGAATTCATTCAATTTAACAAACAATAGTGTCTTTGATTTTGAATTGCACTTCTTATAGATATTAATTGTTCAATTCAAAAATAAACAGTTCCTCGCATCATTTTTGGTTAACAAGGCTCCTCTTTTGATTCCAAAGCGACTGTTTGATACCTTGATCATGAAATATAACACATGTGGGCAAACAACCTAGTATATTAATTGAATCAAACAAACATAAACACCAATAAAAATCCAAATCTATTTAAATCCATCAGCCAAAGGAGCCATTCATCATTGTTTTCATTTCATACAAAGGTTAGCTGGTTTAATTCCTAAATAATGAGAATTTCTAATCACTTCATGTTAATTAGGCTCCTCTTGTTGTTACCAGGACTATTTTTCATGCAATAACCTTGAAGTTAACTTGTGTTTCTTTCTTAATAACTATATTCATTATGAAGAAAATGCCCATGGACCATCTATAAGATGAATTCATTCTATTTAACAAACAATGGTGTCCTTAATTTTGAATTGTACTTTTTATAGATATTAATTGTTGAATTAAAAAATAAAGAGTTACTCGCATCATTTTTGGTTATCATGTTCTCTCTTTTGATTCCAAACACACTTTTTGATACATTGATCATGAAATATAACACATGTGGCTAAACAACCCAGCATATTAATTGCATCAAATAAGCATAAACACCAATAAAAATCCAAATCTCTTTAAATCCATCAGGCAAAGGTGCCGGTCATCATGGTTTGCATTTCGTACAAATGTTATCTGGTTTCATTCCTAAAAAATGAGAATTTCTAATCACGTCATGTTAATTAGGCTCCTCTTGTTGTTACGAGGACTATTTTTCATGTAATAACCTTGAAATTAACTTGTGATTCATTCTTAATAATTATATTCATTATGAAGAAAATGCCCATGGACCATCTATAAGTTGAATTCATTCAATTTAGTAAACGATAGTGTCCTTGATTTTGAATTGCACTTCTTATAGATATTAATTGTTTAATTAAAAAATAGAGAGTTCCTCGCATCATTTTTGGTTAACAAGGCTCCTCTTTTGATTCCAAAGTGACTTTTCGATACATTGATCATGAAATATAACACATGTGGCTAAACAACCTAGTATATTAATTGAATCAAACAAGCATAAACACCAAGAAAAATCGAAATCTATTTAAATCCATCAGCCAAAGGAGCCATTCATCATGGTTTGCATTTCGTACAAATGTTAACTGGTTTAATTCCTAAAATATGAGAATTTCTAATCACGTCAAGTTAATTAGGCTCCTCTTGTTGTTACCATGATTATTTTTCATGCAATAACCTTGAAATTAACTTGTGTTTCTTTCTTAATAACTATATTCATTATGAAGAAAATGCCCATGGACCATCGATAAGATGAATTCATTCAATTTAACAAACAATAGTGTCCTTGATTTTGAATTGCACTTCTTATAGATATTAATTGTTCAATTCAAAAATAGTGAGTTCCTCGCATCATTTTTGGTTAACAAGGCTCCTCTTTTGATTCCAAAGTGACTTTTCGATACATTGATCATGAAATATAACACATGTGGCTAAACAACCTAGTATATTAATTGAATCAAACAAGCATAAACACCAAGAAAAATCCAAATCTATTTAAATCCATCAGCCAAAGGAGCCATTCATCATGGTTTGTATTTCGTACAAATGTTAACTGGTTTAATTCCTAAAATATGAGAATTTCTAATCATGACAAGTTAATTAGGCTCCTCTTGTTGTTACCAGGACTATTTTTCATGCAATAACCTTGAAATTAACTTGTGTTTCTTTCTTAATAACTATATTCATTATGAAGAAAATGCCCATGGACCATCGATAAGATGAATTCATTGAATTTAACAAACAATAGTGTCCTTGATTTTGAATTGCACTTCTTATAGATATTAATTGTTCAATTCAAAAATAGTGAGTTCCTCGCATCATTTTTGGTTAACAAGGCTCCTCTTTTGATTCCAAAGGGACTTTTTGATACATTGATCATGAAATATAACACATGTGGCTAAACAATCTAGTACATTAAATGAATCAAACAAGCATAAACACCAATAAAAATCCAAATCTATTTAAACCCATCAGCCACAGGTGCCAGTCATCATGGTTTGCATTTCGTACAAATGTTAACTGGTTTAATTCCTAAATAATGACAATTTCTAATCACCTCATATAAATTAGGCTTCTCTTGTTGTTACTAGGACTATTTTTCATGCAATAAACTTGAAATTAACTTGTGTTTCTTTCTTAATAACTATATTCATTATGAAGAAAATGCCCATGGACGATCTTTAAAGATGAATTCATTCAATTTAACAAACAATGGTGTCCTTGATTTTGAATTGCACTTCTTATAAATATTAATTGTTGAATTCAAAAGTAGAGAGTTACTTACATCTTTTTTGGTTAACAAGGCTCCTCTTTTGATTCCAAAGTGACTTTTTGATACATTGATCATGAAATATAACACAAGTGGCTAAACAACCTAGTATATTAATTGAATCAAATAAGCATAACCACCAATAAAAATCCAAATCTATTTAAATCCATCAGCCAAAGGAGCCATTCATCATGGTTTGCATTTCGTACAAATGTTAACTGATTTAATTCCTAAAAAATGAGAATTTCTAATCACGTCATGTTAACTAGGCTCCTCTTGTTGTTACCAGGACTATTTTTCAGGCAATAACCTTGAAATTAACTTGTGTTTCATTCTTAATAATTATATTCATTATGAAGAAAATGCCCATGGACCATCTATAAGTTGAATTCATTCAATTTAGTAAACGATAGTGTCCTTGATTTTGAATTGCACTTCTTATAGATATTAATTGTTTAATTCAAAAATAGGGAGTTCCTCACATCATTTTTGGTTAACAAGGCTCCTCTTTTGATTCCAAAGTGACTTTTCGATACATTGATCATGAAATATAACACATGTGGCTAAACAACCTAGTATATTAATTGAATCAAACGAGCATAAACACCAATAAATGTCCAAATCTGTTTAAATCCATCAGTCAAAGGTGCCAATCATCATGGTTTGCATTTCGTACAAATGTTAACTAGTTTAATTCTCAAATAATGAGAATTTCTAATCATCTAATGTTAATTAGGCTCCTCTTGTTGTTCCCAGGACTATTTTTCATGCAATAACCTTGAAATTAACTTGTGTTTCATTCTTAACAACTATATTCATTATGAAGAAAATGCCCATGGACCATCTATAAGATGAATTCATTCAATTTAATAAATAATAGTGTCCTTGATTTTGAATTGCACTTCTTATAGATATTAATTGTTCAATTCAAAAATAAAGAGTTCCTCGCATCATTTTTCGTTAACAAGGCTCCTCTTTTGATTCCAAAGCGACTTTTCGATAGATTGATCATGAAATATAACACATGTGGCTAAACAACCTAGTATATTAATTGAATCAAACTAGCATAAACACCAATAAAAATCCAAATCTATTTAAATCAATTAGCCACAGGTGCCAGTCATCATGGTTTGCATTTCGTACAAATGTTAACTGGTTTAATTCCTAAATAATGAGAATTTCTAATGACCTCATGTTAATTAGGCTCCTCTTGTTATTACCAGGACTGTTTTTCATACGATAACCTTGAAATTAACTTGTGTTTCTTTCTTAATTACTATATTCATTATGAAGAGAATGCCCTTGGACCATCTATAAGATGAATTCATTCAATTTAACAAACAATGGTGTCCTTGATTTTGAATTGCACTTCTTATAGATATTAATTGTTGAAGTCAAAAATAGAGAGTTCCTCGCATCATTTCTGGTTAGCAAGTTTCCTCTTTTGATTTCAAACACACTTTTTGATATATTGATCATGAAATATAACACATGTGGCTAAACAACCTAGTATATTAATTGAATAAAAAATGTATAAACACCAATTAAACTTCAAATCTATTTAATTCCATCAGCCAAAGGTGCCATTCATCGTGGTTTGTATTTCGTACAAATGTTAACTGGTTTAATTCATAAGTAGTGAGAATTTCTAATCACCTCATGTTAATTAGGCTCCTCTTGTTGTTACCAGGAGTAATTTTCATGCAATAACCATTAAATTAACTTTTGTTTCTTTCTTAATAACTATATTGCTTAGGAAAAAAATACACGTGTTCCATCAATTAGATGAATTCATTCAATTTAACAAACAATGGTGTCCTTCATTTTGAATTGGATTTCTTATTGATATTAATTGTTGAATTCAAAAATAAAGAGTTCCTCGCATCTTTTTTTGTTAACAAGGCTCCTCTTTTGATTCCAAAGCCACTTTTTGATACGTTGATCATGAAATATAACACATGTGGCTAAATGACCTAGTATACTAATTGTATCAACAGAAAATCTCCAATTCTATTTAAATACAACATCCAACGGTGCCAGTCATCATGGTTTGCATTTCGTACAAATGTTAACTGGTTTAATTCCAAAATACCGGGAATTTTTAATCACCTCATATTAATTAGGCTCCTCCTGTTGTTACTAGGACTATTTTTCATGCAATAACCTTAAAATTAACTTGTGTTTCTTTCTTAATAACTATATTCATTATGAAGAAAATGCCCATGGACCATCTATAAGATGAATTCATTCTATTTAACAAACAATGGTGTCCTTAATTTTGAATTTCACTTCTTATAGATAGTAATTATTGAATTCAAAAATCAAGAGTTCCTCGCATCATTTCTGGTTATCAAGTTGCCTCTTTTAATTCCAAACACACTTTTTGATACATTGATCATGAAATATAACACATGTGGCTAAACAACCCAGTATATTAATTGCATCAAACAAGCATAAACACCAATAAATCTCCAAATCTATTTAAATCCATCAGACACAAGTGCCAGTCATCATAGTTTGCATTTCGTACAAATGTTAACTGGTTTAATTCCTAAATAATGAGAATTTCTAATCACCTAATGATAATTAGGCTCCTCTTGTTGTTACCAAGACTATTTTTCATGCAATAACCTTGAAATTAACTTGTGTTTCATTCTTAATAACTATATTCATTATGAAGAAAATGCCCATGGACCATCTATAAGATGAATTCATTCAATGTAACAAACAATAGTGTCCTTGATTTTGAATTGCACTTCTTATAGATATTGATTGTTGAATTCAAAAATAGAGAGTTCCTCGCATCATTTTTGGTTAACAAAGCTCCTCTTTTGATTCCAAAGCGACTTTTTGATACATTGATCATGAAATATAACACATGTGGTTAAACAACCTAGTATATTAATTGAATCAAACTAGCATAAACACCAATAAAAATCCAAATCTTTTTAAATCCATCAGCCAAAGGAGCCATTCATCATGGTTTGCATTTCGTACAAATGTTAACTGGTTTAATTCCTAAATAATGAGAATTTCTAATCACCTCATGTAAATTAGGCTCCTCTTGTTGTTACCAGGACTATTTTTCATGCGATAACCTTGAAATTAACTTGTGTTTCTTTCTTAATAACTATATTCATTATGAAAAAAATGCCCAAGTACCATCTATAGGATGAATTCATTCAATTTAACAAACAATGGAGTCCTTTATTTTCAATTGTTTTTCTTATTGATATTAATTGTTGAATTCAAAAATAGAGAGTTCCTCGCATCTTTCTTGGTTAACAAGGCTCCTCTTTTGATTCCAAAGCCACTTTTTGATGCATTGATCATGAAATATACCACATGTGGCTAAACAACCTAGTATATTAATTGTATCAAACAAGTACATACACTAATAAATCTCCAAATCTATTTAAATCCATCATCCAAAGGTGCCATTCATCATGGTTGGCATTTCGTACAACTGTTAACTGGTTTAATTCCTAAATAATGAGACATTCTAATCACCTAATGTTAATTAGGCTTCTCTCATTTTTGACATGACTATTTTTCATGAGTTAACCTTGAAATTTACTTTTGATTCTTTCTTAATAACTATATTCAGTATGAAAGAAATGCCCTAAACCATTTATAAGATGAATTCATTCACCTTAACAAATAATGGAGTCCTTCATTTTGAATTGCATTTCTTATTGATATTAATTATAGAATTCAAAAATAGAGAGATCCTCTCATCATTTCTGGTCACCAAATTTCCTCTTTTGATTCCAAACACACTTTTTGATACTTTGATCATGAAATATAATACATGTGGCCAAACAACCTAGTATATTAATTGTATCAAACAAGCATAAACACCAATAAAAATCCAAATCTATTTAAATCCATCAGCCAAAGGTGCCATTCATCATGGTTTGCATTTTGTACAAATGTTAACTAGTTTAATTCCTAAATAATGAGAACTTCTAATAACCTCATGATAATTAGGCTCCTCCTGTTGTTACCAAGACCATTTTTCATGCAATAACTTTGAAATTAACTTGTGTTTCATTCTTAATAACTATATTCATTATGAAGAAAATGCCCATGGACCATCTATAAGATGAATTCATTCAATTTAACAAACAATGGTGTCCTTGATTTTGAATTGCATTTCTTATAGATATTAATTGTTGAATTCAAAAATAGAGAGTTCCTCGCATCATTTCTGGTTAGCAAGTTTCCTCTTTTGATTCCAAACACACTTTTTGATACATTGATCACGCAGTATAACACATGTGGCTAAACAACCTAGTATATTAATTGAATCAAACAAGTATATACACCAAGAAATAACCAATTCTATTTAAATCCATGATCCAAAGGTGCCATTCATCATGCTTTGCATTTCATACAAATGTTAACTGGATTAATTCCTACATAATGAGATTTTCTAATCACCTCATGTTAATTAGGCTCCTCTTGTTGTTACTAGGACTATTTTTCTTGCAATAACCTTGAAATTAACTTGTGTTTCTTTCTTAATAATTATATTCATTATGAAGAAAATGCCCATTGACCATCTATAAGAGGAATTCATTCAATTTAACAAACAATGGCGTCCTTGATTTTGAATTGCATTTCTTATAGATATTAATTGTTGAATTCAAAAATAGAGAGTTCCTCGCATCATTTCTAGTTAGCAAGTTTGATCTTTTGATTCCAAACACAGTTTTTGATACATTGATCTTTAAATATAACACATGCAACTAAAAAACCTAGTATATTAATTGAATCAAACAAGCATATACACCAAGAAATCTCCAATTCTATTTAAATCCATCATCCAAAGGTGCCATTCATCATGGTTTGAATTTCATACAAATGTTAACTGGTTTAATTCCTAAATAATGGGACATTCTAATCACCTAATGTTAATTAGGCATCTCTTGTTTTTGCCATGACAATTTTTCATGCAATAACCTTGAAATTAACTTTTGATTCTTTCTTAATAACTATATTCATTATGAAAAAAATGCCCCTGGACCATCTATAAGATGAATTCATTCAATTTAACAAACAATGGAGTCCTTGATTTTGAATTGCATTTCTTATTGATATGAATTATAGAATTCAAAAATAGAGAGTTCCTCGCATCATTTCTGGTTAGCAAGTTTCCTCTTTTGATTCCAAACACACTTTTTGATACATTGATCATGAAATATAACACATGTGGCTAAACAACCTAATATATTAATTGAATCAAACATGTATAAACACCAATAAAAGATAAAATTTATTTAAATCCATCAGCCAAAGGTGCTATTCATCATGGTTTGCTTTTCGTACAAATGTTAACTGGTTTAATTCCTAAATAATGAGAATTTCTTATCACCTCTTGTTAATTAGGCTCCTCTTGTTGTTACCAGGACTAATTTTCATGCAATAACCCTGAAACTAACATTTCTTTCTTTCTTAATCGCTATATTCATTATGAAAAAATTACACGTCGGCCATCAATTACATAAATTCATTCAATTTAACAAACAATGGTGTCTTTGATTTTGAATTGCATTTCTTACAGATATTAATTGTTGAATTCAAAAATAGAGATTTCCTCGCATCATTTCTGATTAGCAAGTTTCCTCTTTTGATTCCAAAACACTTTTTGATACATTGATCATGAAATATAACACATGTGGCTAAACAACCTAATATATTAATTGAATTAAACATGTATAAACACCAGTAAAACATCAAATCTATTTAATTCCATCAGCCAAAGGTGCCATTCATCATGGTTTGCATTTCGTACAAATGTTAACTGGTTTAATTCCTAAATAATGAGAATTTCTATTCACCTTATGTTAATTAGGCTCCTCTTGTTGTTACCAGGATTAATTTTCATGCAATAACCCTGAAATTAACATTCCTTTCTTTCTCAATAACTATATTCATTATGAAAAAATTACACGTGGGCCATCAATTACATGAATTCATTCAATTTAACAAGCAATGGAGTCCTTGATTTTGAATTGCATTTCCTATTCATATTAATTGTTGAATTCAAAAATAGAGAGTTCCTCGCATTATTTTTAGTTAACAAGGCTCCTCTTTTGATTCCAATGCCACTTTTTGATACATTGATCATGAAATATAACACATCTGGCTAAACAACCTAGTATATTAATTGAATCAAACAAGTATATACACCAAGAAATCACCAATTCTATTTAAATCCATCATCCAAAGGTGCCATTCATCATGGTTTGCATTTCATACAAATGTTAACTGGTTTAACTCCTAAATAATGAGAATTTCTAATCACCTTATGTTAATTAGGCTCCTCTTGTTGTTACCAGGGCTATTTTTTACGCAATAACCTTGAAATTAACTTGTGTTTCTTTCTTAATAACAATATTCGTTATGAAGAAAATGCCCATAGACCATCTATAAGATGAATTCATTCAATTTAACAAACAATGGTGTCCTTGATTTTGAATTGCATTTCTTATAGATATTAATTGTTGAATTCAAAAATAGAGATTTCCTCGCATCATTTCTGGTTAGCAAGTTTCCTCTTTTGATTACAAACACACTTTTTGATACATTCATTATGAAATAAACACATGTGGCTAAACAACCTAATATATTAATTGAATTAAACATGTATAAACCCCAATAAAACATCAAATCTATTTAATTCCATCAGCCAAAGGTGCCATTCATCATGGTTTGCATTTCGTACAAATGTTAACTAGTTTAATTCCTAAATAATGAGAATTTCTAATCACCTCTTGTTAATTAGGCTCCTCTTGTTGTTACTAGGACTATTTTTCTTGCAATAACCTTGAAATTAACTTGTGTTTCTTTCTTAATAATTATATTCATTATGAAGAAAATGCCCATTGACCATCTACAAGATGAATTCATTCAATTTAACAAACAATGGTGTCCTTGATTTTGAATTGCATTTCTTATAGATATTAATTGTTGAATTAAAAAATAGACAGTTCCTCGCATCATTTCTGGTTAGCAAGTTTCCTCTTTTAATTCCAAACACACTTTTGGATACATTGATCATTAAATATAACACATGTGGCTAAACAACCTAGTATATTAATTGAATCAAACAAGCATATACACCAAGAAATCTCCAATTCTATTTAAATCTATCATCCAAAGGTGCCATTCATCATGGTTTGAATTTCATACAAATGTTAACTGGTTTAATTCCTAAATAATGGGACATTTTAATCACCTAATGTTAATTAGGCATCTCATGTTATTGCCATGACAATTTTTCATGCAATAACCTTGAAATTAACTTTTGATTCTTTCTTAATAACTATATTCATTATGAAAAAAATGCCCCTGGACCATCTATAAGATGAATTCATTCAATTTAACAAACAATGGAGTCCTTGATTTTGAATTGCATTTCTTATTGATATGAATTATAGAATTCAAAAATAGAGAGTTCCTCGCATCATTTCTGGTTAGCAAGTTTCCTCTTTTGATTCCAAACACCCATTTTGATACATTCGTTATGAAATAAACACATGCGGCTAAACAACCTAGAATATTAAATGAATCAAACAAGTATAAACACCTATAAAAATCCAAATCTATTTAAATCCATCAGCCAAAGGTGCCATTCATCATGGTTTGCCTTTCGTACAAATGTTCATTGGTTTAATTCCTAAATAATGAGATTTTCTAATCACCTCAAGTTAGTTAGGCACCTCTTGTTGTTACCAGGGCTATTTTTTATGCAATAACCTTGAAATTAACTTGTGTTTCTTTCTTACTAACTATATTCGTTATGAAGAAAATGCCGATGGACAATCTATAAGATGAATTCATTCAATTTAACAAACAATAGATGGTCCATGGGCATTTTTTTCATAATGAATATAGTTATTAGGAAAGAATCAAAAGTTAATTTCAAGGTTATTGCATGAAAAATAGTCATGGTAACAAGAGGAGCCTAATTAACATGAGTTGATTAGAAATGCTCATTATTTAGAAATTAAACCAGTTAACATTTTTACGAAATGCAAACAATGATGAATCACCCATTTACTGATGGATTTAAATAGATTTGGAGTTTTAATCGTGTATATACTTGTTTGATTCAATTAATATATTAGGTTGTTTAGCCACATGTGTTATATTTCATGATCAATGTGTCAAAAAGTGTGTTTGGAATCAAAAGAGGAAACTTGCTAACCAGAAATGATGGGTGGAATTCTCTATTTTTGAAATCAATAATTAATATCAATAAGAAATCCAATTCGAAATCAAGGAAACCATTGTTTGTTAAATTGAATGAATTCATCTTATAGATGGTCCATGGGCATTTTTTTCATAATGAATATAGTTATTAAGAAAGAATCAAAAGTTAATTTCAAGGTTATTGCATGAAAAATAGTCATGGTAAAAACAAGAGAAGCCTAATTAACATTAGGTGATTAGAATGTCTAATTATTTAGGAATTAAACCAGTTAACATTTGTACAAAATGCAAACCATGATGAATGACACCATTTGCTGATGTATTGAATTAGATTTGGAGTTTTAATGGTGTATATACTTGTTTGATTCAATTAATATACTAGGTTGTTTAGCCACATGTGTTATATTTTATGATAAATGTATCAAAAATTGTGTTTTGGAATCAAAAGAGGAGGCTTGCTAGCCAAAAAGGATGGGAGGAACTCTCTATTTTTGAATTCTATAACTAATATCAATAAGAAATGCAATCCAAAATCTAGGACTCCATTGTATGTTAAATTGAATGAATTCATCTTATAGATGGTCCATGGGCATTTTTTTCATAATGAATATAGTTATTAAGAAAGAATCAAAAGTTAATTTCAAGGTTATTGCTTGAAAAATAGTCATGGTAAAAACAAGAGAAGCCTAATTAACATTAGGTGATTAGAATGTCTCTTTATTTAGGAATTAAACCAGTTGACATTTGTACGAAATGTAAACCGCGATGAATGACACTATTTGCTGATGGATTTAAATAGATTTGGAGTTTTAATGGTGTATATACTTGGTTGATTCAATTAATATACTAGGTTGTTTAGCCACATGTGTTATGTTTTACGATAAATGTCTCAAAAATTGTGTTTTCGAATCAAAAGAGGAGTCTTGCTAGCCGAAAATGATGGGAGGAACTCTCTGTTTTTTAATTCTATAATTAATATCAATAAGAAATGCAATTCAAAAGCAAGGACTCCATTTGGAGTTTATATAGATTTGGAGTTCCTCCATGATGGGAGGAACTCTCCGTTCAGCTGAAGGATTTATTTAGATTTGGAGTTTTAAACGTCTATATACTTGTTTGATTCAATTAATATACTAGGTTGTTTAGCCACATGTGTTATATTTCATGATCAATGTGTCAAAAAGTGTGTTTGGAATGAAAAGGGGAGCCTTGTTAACCAAAAATGATGGGAAAAACTTTCTAATTTTGAATTCAGCAATTAATATCAATAAGTAATGCAATTCAAAATCAAGAACTCCATTGTTTGTTTAACTGAATGAATTCATCTTATAGATGGTCTAGGGCAATTTTTTCATAACGAATATAGTTATTAAGAAGGAAACAAAAGTTAATTTCAAGGTTATTGCATGAAAAATAGTCCTGGTAGTAATAAGAGGAGCCTAATTAGCATGAGGTGATTAGAAATGCTTATTATTTAGAAATTAAACCTGTTAACATTTTTACGGAATGCAAACCAAGATGAATCACCCGTTTGGCTGAAAAATTTAAATAGATTTGAAGTTTTAATCGTGTATATACTTGTTTGATTCAATTAATATACTAGGTTGTTTAGCCACATGTGTTATATTTCATGATCAATGTGTCAAAAAGTGTGTTTGGACTCAAAAGAGGAAACTTGCTAACCAGAAATGATGCGAGGAACTCTCTATTTTTGAATTCAATAATTAATATCAATAAGAAATCCAATTCGAAATCAAGGACTCCATTGTTTGTTAAAATGAATGAATTCATCTTATGGATGGTCCATGGGCATTTTTTTCATAATGAATATAGTTATTAAGAAAGAATCAAAAGTTAATTTCAAGGTTATTGCATGAAAAATAGTCATGGTAAAAACAAGAGAAGCCTAATTAACATTAGGTGATTAGAATGTCTCATTATTTAGGAATTAAACCAGTTAACATTTGTACGAAGTGCAAACCATGATGAATGACACCATTTGCTGATGTATTGAAATAGATTTGGAGTTTTAAGGGTGTATATACTTGATTGATTCAATTAATATACTAGGTTGTTTAGCCACATGTGTTATATTTTATGATAAATGTAACAAAAATTGTGTTTTGGAATCAAAAGAGGAGGCTTGCTAGCCGAAAATGATGGGAGGAACTCTCTAGTTTTGAATTCTATAATTAATATCAATAAGAAATGCAATTCAAAATCAAGAACTCGATTGTTTGTTAAATTAAATGAATTCATGTAATTGATGGTGCACGGGCATTTTTTTCATAATGAATATAGTTATTAAGAAAGAAAGAAAAGTTAACTTCAAGGTTATTGCATGAAAAATAGTCCTAGCAATAACAAGAGGAGCCTAATTAACATGAGGTGATTAGAAATTGTCATTATTTAGGAATTAAACCAGTTAACATTTGTACGGAATGCAAACCATGATGAATCACCCGTTTGGCTGAAGGATTTAAATAGATTTGGAGTTTTAATCGTGTATATACTTGTTTGATTCAATTAATATACTAGGTTGTTTAGCCACATGTGTTATATTTCATGATCATTGTGTCAAAAAGTATGTTTGGAATCAAAAGAGCAGACTTGCTAGCCAAAAATGATGGGAGGAACTCTCCATTTTTGAATTCTATAATTAATATCAATAAGAAATGCAATTCAAAATCATGAAATCCATTGTTTGTTAAATTAAATGAATTCATGTGATTCGTCCACGGGCATTTTTTTCGTAATGAATATAGTTATTAAGACAAAATCAAAAGTTAATTTCAAGTTTATTGCATGAAAAAAAGTTATGGTAAAAAGAAGAGAAGCCTAATAAACATTAGGTGATTAGAATGTCTCATTATTTAGGAATTTAACCAGTTAACATTTGTACGAAATGCAAACTATGATGAATGACACGATTTGTTGATGGATTTAAATAGATTTGGAGTTTTAATGGTGTATATGCTTCTTTGATTCAATTAATATACTAGGTTGTTTAGCCACATGTGTTATATTTTATGATAAATGTATCAAAAATTGTGTTTTGGAATCAAAAGAGGAGGCTTGCTAGCCGAAAATGATGGGAGGAACTCTCTGTTTTTGAATTCTAGAATTAATATCAATAAGAAATGCAATTCAAAATCAAGAACTCCATTGTTTGTTAAATTGAATGAATTCATATAATTAATCATCCACGGTCATTTTTTTTCATAATGATTATAATTATTAAGAAAGAAACAAAAGTTAATTTCAAGGTTATTGCATGAAAAATAGTCCTGGTAAGAACAAGAGGAGCCTAATTTACATGAGGTAATTAGAAGTTCTCATTATTAAGGAATTAAACTAGTTAATATTTGTACGGAATGCAAACCATCATGAAAAACACTTTTGGCTGATGGATTTAAATAGATTTGGAGTTTTAATCGTGTATAGACTTGTTTGATTCAATTAATATACTAGGTTGTTTCGCCACATGTGTTATATTTCATGATCAATGTAACAAAAAGTGTGTTTGGAATCAAAATAGGAAACTTGCTAACCAGAAATGATGGGAGGAACTCTCTATTGTTGAATTCCATAATTAATATCAATAAGAAATGCAATTCAAAATCTAGGACTCCATTGTAACTTAAATTGAATGAATTCATCTTATAGATGTTCCATGGGCTTTTTTTTCATAATGAATATAGTTATTAAGAAAGAATCAAAAGTTAATTTCAAGGTTATTGCTTGAAAAATAGTCATGGTAAAAACAAGAGAAGCCTAATTAACATTAGGTGATTAGAATGTCTCTTTATTTAGGAATTAAACCAGTTAACATTTGTACGAAATGTAAACCATGATAAATGACACTATTTGCTGATGGATTTAAATAGATTTGGAGTTTTAATGGTGTATATACTTGGTTGATTCAATTAATATACTAGGTTGTTTAGCCACATGTGTTATGTTTTACGATAAATGTATCAAAAATTGTGTTTTCGAATCAAAAGAGGAGTCTTGCTAGCCGAAAATGATGGGAGGAACTCTCTATTTTTGAATTCTATATTTAATATCAATAAGAAATGCAATTCAAAATCAAGAACTCAATTGTTTGTTAAATTAAATGAATTCATGTAATTGATGGTCCACGAGCATTTTTTTCATAATGAATATAGTTATTAAGAAAGAAAGAAAAGGTAATTTCAAGGTTATTGCATGAAAAATAGTCCTAGCAACAACAAGAGGAGCCTAATTAACATGAGGTGATTAGAAATTCTCATTATTTAGGAATTAAACCAGTTAACATTTGTACGGAATGCAAACCATGATGAATCACCCGTTCAGCTGAAGGATTTAAATAGATTTGGAATTTTAAACGTCTATATACTTGTTTGATTCAATTAATATACTAGGTTGTTTAGCCACATGGGTTATATTTCATGATCAATGTGTCAAAAAGTGTGTTTGGACTCAAAAGAGGAAACTTGCTAACCAGAAATGATGCGAGGAACTCTCTATTTTTGAATTCAATAATTAATATCAATAAGAAATCCAATTCAAAATCAAGGACTCCATTGTTTGTTAAATTGAATGAATTCATCTTATAGATGGTCCATGGGCATTTTTTTCATAATGAATATAGTTATTAAGAAAGAATCAAAAGTTAATTTCAAGGTTATTGCATGAAAAATAGTCATGGTAAAAACAAGAGAAGCCTAATTAACATTAGGTGATTAGAATGTCTCATTATTTAGGAATTAAACTAGTTAACATTTGTACGAAGTGCAAACCATGATGAATGACACCATTTGCTGATGTATTGAAATAGATTTGGAGTTTTAATGGTGTATATACTTGTTTGATTCAATTAATATACTAGGTTGTTTAGCCACATGTGTTATATTTTATGATAAATGTATCAAAAATTGTGTTTTGGAATCAAAAGAGGAGGCTTGCTAGCCGAAAATGATGGGAGGAACTCTCTGTTTTTGAATTCTATAATTAATATCAATAAGAAATGCAATTCAAAATCAAGAACTCCATTGTTTGTTAAATTAAATGAATTCATATAATTGATGGTCCACGGGCATTTTTTTGATAATGAATATAGTTATTAAGAAAGAAAGAAAAGTTAATTTCAAGGTTATTGCATGAAAAATAGTCCTAGCAACAACAAGAGGAGCCTAATTAACATCAGGTGAATAGAAATTCTCATTATTTAGGAATTAATCCAGTTAACATTTGGACGGAATGCAAACCATGATGAATCACCCGTTCGGCTGAAGGATTTAAATAGATTTGGAGTTTTAAACGTCTATATACTTGTTCGATTCAATTAATATACAAGGTTGTTTAGCCACATGTGTTATATTTCATGATCAATGTGTCAAAAAGTGTGTTTGGAATCAAAAGGGGATCTTTGTTAACCAAAAATGAGGGGAGGAACTTTCTAATTTTGAATCCAACAGTTAATATCAATAAGTAATGCAATTCAAAATCAAGAACTCCATTGTTTGTTTAATTGAATGAATTCATCTTATAGATGGTCTAGGGCAATTTTTTCATAATGAATATAGTTATTAAGAAGGAAACAACAGTTAATTTCAAGGTTATTGCATGAAAAATAGTCCTCGTAACAACAAGAGGAGCCAAATTAACATGAGGTGTTTAGAAATTCTCATTATTTAAGAATTAAACCAGTTAACATTTGTACGGAATGCAAACCATAATGAATGACACTTTTGGCTGAAGGATTTAAATAGATTTGGAGTTTTAATCGTGTATATACTTGTTTGATTCAATTAATATACTAGGTTGTTTAGCCACATGTATTATATTTCATGATCAATGTGTCAAAAAGTGTGTTTGGACTCAAAAGAGGAAACTTGCTAACCAGAAATGATGCGAGGAACTCTCTATTTTTGAATTCAATAATTAATATCAATAAGAAATCCAATTCGAAATCAAGGACTCCATTGTTTGTTAAATTGAATGAATTCATCTTATAGATGGTCCATGGGCATTTTTTTCATAATGAATATAGTTATTAAGAAAGAATCAAAAGTTAATTTCAAGGTTATTGCATGAAAAATAGTCATGGTATAAACAAGAGAAGCCTAATTAACATTAGGTGATTAGAATGTCTCATTATTTAGGAATTAAACTAGTTAACATTTGTACGAAGTGCAAACCATGATGAATGACACCATTTGCTGATGTATTGAAATAGATTTGGAGTTTTAATGGTGTATATACTTGTTTGATTCAATTAATATACTAGGTTGTTTGCCACATGTGTTATATTTTATGTAAATGTATCAAAAATTGTGTTTTGGAATCAAAAGAGGAGGCTTGCTAGCCGAAAATGATGGGAGGAACTCTCTGTTTTTGAATTCTATAATTAATATCAATAAGAAATGCAATTCAAAATCAAGAAATCCATTGTTTGTTAAATTAAATGAATTCATGTAATTGATGGTCCACGGGCATTTTTTTCATAATGAATATAGTTATTAAGAAAGAAAGAAAAGTTAATTTCAAGGTTATTGCATGAAAAATAGTCCTAGCAACAACAAGAGGAGCCTAATTAACATCAGGTGATTAGAAATTCTCATTATTTAGGAATTAATCCAGTTAACATTTGGACAGAATGCAAACCATGATGAATCACCCGTTCGGCTGAAGGATTTAAATAGATTTGGAGTTTTAAACGTCTATATACTTGTTTGATTCAATTAATATACAAGGTTGTTTAGCCACATGTGTTATATTTCATGATCAATGTGTCAAAAAGTGTGTTTGGAATCAAAAGGGGATCCTTGTTAACCAAAAATGATGGGAGGAACTTTCTAATTTTGAATCCAACAGTTAATATCAATAAGTAATGCAATTCAAAATCAAGAACTCCATTGTTTGTTTAATTGAATGAATTCATCTTCTAGATGGTCTAGGGAAATTTTTTCATAATGAATATAGTTATTAAGAAGGAAACAACAGTTAATTTCAAGGTTATTGCATGAAAAATAGTCCTCGTAACAACAAGAGGAGCCAAATTAACATGAGGTGTTTAGAAATTCTCATTATTTAAGAATTAAACCAGTTAACATTTGTACGGAATGCAAACCATAATGAATGACACTTTTGGCTGAAGGATTTAAATAGATTTGGAGTTTTAATCGTGTATATACTTGTTTGATTCAATTAATATACTAGGTTGTTTAGCCACATGTATTATATTTCATGATCAATGTGTCAAAAAGTGTGTTTGGACTCAAAAGAGGAAACTTGCTAACCAGAAATGATGCGAGGAACTCTCTATTTTTGAATTCAATAATTAATATCAATAAGAAATCCAATTCGAAATCAAGGACTCCATTGTTTGTTAAATTGAATGAATTCATCTTATAGATGGTCCATGGGCATTTTTTTCATAATGAATATAGTTATTAAGAAAGAATCAAAAGTTAATTTCAAGGTTATTGCATGAAAAATAGTCATGGTAAAAACAAGAGAAGCCTAATTAACATTAGGTGATTAGAATGTCTCATTATTTAGGAATTAAACAAGTTAACATTTGTACGAAGTGCAAACCATGATGAATGACACCATTTGCTGATGTATTGAAATAGATTTGGAGTTTTAATGGTGTCTATACTTCTTTGATTCAATTAATATACTAGGTTGTTTGCCACATGTGTTATATTTTATGATAAATGTATCAAAAATTGTGTTTTGGAATCAAAAGAGGAGGCTTGCTAGCCGAAAATGATGGGAGGAACTCTCTGTTTTTGAATTCTATAATTAATATCAATAAGAAATGCAATTCAAAATCAAGAAATCCATTGTTTGTTAAATTAAATGAATTCATGTAATTGATGGTCCACAGGCATTTTTTTCATAATGAATATAGTTATTAAGAAAGAAAGAAAAGTTAATTTCAAGGTTATTGCATGAAAAATAGTCCTTGCAACAACAAGAGGAGCCTAATTAACATCAGGTGATTAGAAATTCTCATTATTTAGGAATTAATCCAGTTAACATTTGGACGGAATGCAAACCATGATGAATCACCCGTTCGGCTGAAGGATTTAAATAGATTTGGAGTTTTAAACGTCTATATACTTGTTTGATTCAATTAATATACAAGGTTGTTTAGCCACATGTGTTATATTTCATGATCAATGTGTCAAAAAGTGTGTTTGGAATCAAAAGGAGATCCTTGTTAACCAAAAATGATGGGAGGAACTTTCTAATTTTGAATCCAACAGTTAATATCAATAAGTAATGCAATTCAAAATCAAGAACTCCATTGTTTGTTTAATTGAATGAATTCATCTTATAGATGGTCTAGGGCAATTGTTTCATAATGAATATAGTTATTAAGAAGGAAACAACAGTTAATTTCAAGGTTATTGCATGAAAAATAGTCCTCGTAACAACAAGAGGAGCCAAATTAACATGAGGTGTTTAGAAATTCTCATTATTTTTAAGAATTAAACCAGTTAACATTTGTACGGAATGCAAACCATAATGAATGACACTTTTGGCTGAAGGATTTAAATAGATTTGGAGTTTTTAATCGTGTATATACTTGTTTGATTCAATTAATATACTAGGTTGTTTAGCCACATGTATTATATTTCATGATCAATGTGTCAAAAAGTGTGTTTGGAATCAAAAGAGGAAACTTGCTAACCAGAAATGATGGGAGGAACTCTCTATTTTTGAATTGAACAATTAATATCAATAAGTAATGCAATTCAAAATCAAGAACTCCATTGTTTGTTAAATTGAAATGAATTCATCTTATAGATGGTCTAGGGGCAATTTTTTTCATAATGAATATAGTTATTAAGAAAGAAACAAATGTTAAATTCACAGTTATTGCATGAAAAATAGTCCTGGTAGCAACAAGAGGAGCCTAATTAACATGAGGTGATTAGAAATGCTCATTATTTAGAAATTAAACCAGTTAACATTTTTACGAAATGCAAACCATGATGAATCACCCGTTTGGCTGAAAAATTTAAATAGATTTGAAGTTTTAATCGTGTATATACTTGTTTGATTCAATTAATATACTAGGTTGTTTAGCCACATGTGTTATATTTCATGATCAATGTGTCAAAAAGTGTGTTTGGAATCAAAAGAGGAAACTTGCTAACCAGAAATGATGCGAGGAACACTCTATTTTTGAATTCAATAATTAATATCAATAAGAAATCCAATTCGAAATCAAGGACTCCATTGTTTGTTAAATTGAATGAATTCATCTTATAGATGGTGATTTTTTTCATAATGAATATAGTTATTAAGAAAGAATCAAAAGTTAATTTCAAGGTTATTGCATGAAAAATAGTCATGGTAAAAACAAGAGAAGCCTAATTAACATTAGGTGATTAGAATGTCTCATTATTTAGGAATTAAACCAGTTAACATTTGTACGAAGTGCAAACCATGATGAATGACACCATTTGCTGATGTATTGAAATAGATTTGGAGTTTTAATGGTGTATATACTTCTTTGATTCAATTAATATACTAGGTTGTTTAGACACATGTGTTATATTTTATGATAAATGTATCAAAAATTGTGTTTTGGAATCAAAAGAGGAGGCTTGCTAGCCGAAAATAATGGGAGGAACTCTCTGTTTTTGAATTCTATAATTAATATCAATAAGAAATGCAATTCAAAATCAAGAACTCCATTGTTTGTTAAATTAAATGAATTCATGTAATTGATGGTCCACGGGCATTTTTTTCATAATGAATATAGTTATTAAGAAAGAAAGAAAAGTTAATTTCAAGGTTATTGCATGAAAAATAGTCCTAGCAACAACAAGAGGAGCCTAATTAACATCAGGTGATTAGAAATTCTCATTATTTAGGAATTAATCCAGTTAACATTTGGACGGAATGCAAACCATGATGAATCACCCGTTCGGCTGAAGGATTTAAATAGATTTGGAGTTTTAAACGTCTATATACTTGTTTGATTCAATTAATATACAAGGTTGTTTAGCCACATGTGTTATATTTCATGATCAATGTGTCAAAAAGTGTGTTTGGAATCAAAAGGGGAGCCTTGTTAACCAAAAATGATGGGAGGAACTTTCTAATTTTGAATCCAACAGTTAATATCAATAAGTAATGCAATTCAAAATCAAGAACTCCATTGTTTGTTTAATTGAATGAATTCATCTTATAGATGGTCTAGGGCAAGTGTTTCATAATGAATATAGTTATTAAGAAGGAAACAACAGTTAATTTCAAGGTTATTGCATGAAAAATAGTCCTCGTAACAACAAGAGGAGCCAAATTAACATGAGGTGTTTAGAAATTCTCATTATTTAAGAATTAAACCAGTTAACATTTGTACGGAATGCAAACCATAATGAATGACACTTTTGGCTAAAGGATTTAAATAGATTTGGAGTTTTAATCGTGTATATACTTGTTTGATTCAATTAATATACTAGGTTGTTTAGCCACATGTATTATATTTCATGATCAATGTGTCAAAAAGTGTGTTTGGAATCAAAAGAGGAAACTTGCTAACCAGAAATGATGGGAGGAACTCTCTATTTTTGAATTGAACAATTAATATCAATAAGTAATGCAATTCAAAATCAAGAACTCCATTGTTTGTTAAATTGAATGAATTCATCTTATAGATGGTCTAGGGACAATTTTTTCATAATGAATATAGTTATTAAGAAAGAAACAAATATTAAATTCACAGTTATTGCATGAAAAATAGTCCTGGTAGCAACAAGAGGAGCCTAATTAACATGAGGTGATTAGAAATGCTCATTATTTAGAAATTAAACCAGTTAACATTTTACGAAATGCAAACCATGATTAATCACCCGTTTGGCTGAAAAATTTAAATAGATTTGAAGTTTTAATCGTGTATATACTTGTTTGATTCAATTAATATACTAGGTTGTTTAGCCACATGTATTATATTTCATGATCAATGTGTCAAAAAGTGTGTTTGGAATCAAAAGAGGAAACTTGCTAACCAGAAATGATGGGAGGAACTCTCTATTTTTGAATTGAACAATTAATATCAATAAGTAATGCAATTCAAAATCAAGAGCTCCATTGTTTGTTAAATTGAATGAATTCATCTTATAGATGGTCTAGGGACAATTTTTTCATAATGAATATAGTTATTAAGAAAGAAACAAATATTAAATTCACAGTTATTGCATGAAAAATAGTCCTGGTAGCAACAAGAGGAGCCTAATTAACATGAGGTGATTAGAAATGCTCATTATTTAGAAATTAAACCAGTTAACATTTTACGAAATGCAAACCATGATTAATCACCCGTTTGGCTGAAAAATTTAAATAGATTTGAAGTTTTAATCGTGTATATACTTGTTTGATTCAATTAATATACTAGGTTGTTTAGCCACATGTGTTATATTTCATGATCAATGTGTCAAAAAGTGTGTTTGGAATCAAAAGAGGAAACTTGCTAACCAGAAATGATGCGAGGAACTCTCTATTTTTGAATTCAATAATTAATATCAATAAGAAATCCAATTCGAAATCAAGGACCCCATTGTTTGTTAAATTGAATGAATTCATCTTATAGATGGTCCATGGGCATTTTTTTCATAATGAATATAGTTATTAAGAAAGAATCAAAAGTTAATTTCAAGGTTATTGCATGAAAAATAGTCATGGTAAAAACAAGAGAAGCCTAATTAACATTAGGTGATTAGAATGTCTCATTATTTAGGAATTAAACCAATTAACATTTGTACGAAGTGCAAACCATGATGAATGACACCATTTGCTGATGTATTGAAATAGATTTGGAGTTTTAACTTCTTTGATTCAATTAATATACTAGGTTGTTTAGACACATGTGTTATATTTTATGATAAATGTATCAAAAATTGTGTTTTGGAATCAAAAGAGGAGGCTTGCTAGCCGAAAATAATGGGAGGAACTCTCTGTTTTTGAATTCTATAATTAATATCAATAAGAAATGCAATTCAAAATCAAGAACTCCATTGTTTGTTAAATTAAATGAATTCATGTAATTGATGGTCCACGGGCATTTTTTTCATAATGAATATAGTTATTAAGAAAGAAAGAAAAGTTAATTTCAAGGTTATTGCATGAAAAATAGTCCTAGCAACAACAAGAGGAGCCTAATTAACATCAGGTGATTAGAAATTCTCATTATTTAGGAATTAATCCAGTTAACATTTGGACGGAATGCAAACCATGATGAATCACCCGTTCGGCTGAAGGATTTAAATAGATTTGGAGTTTTAAACGTCTATATACTTGTTTGATTCAATTAATATACAAGGTTGTTTAGCCACATGTGTTATATTTCATGATCAATGTGTCAAAAAGTGTGTTTGGAATCAAAAGGGGAGCCTTGTTAACCAAAAAAATGATGATGGGAGGAACTTTCTAATTTTGAATCCAACAGTTAATATCAATAAGTAATGCAATTCAAAATCAAGAACTCCATTGTTTGTTTAATTGAATGAATTCATCTTATAGATGGTCTAGGGCAATTGTTTCATAATGAATATAGTTATTAAGAAGGAAACAACAGTTAATTTCAAGGTTATTGCATGAAAAATAGTCCTCGTAACAACAAGAGGAGCCAAATTAACATGAGGTGTTTAGAAATTCTCATTATTTAAGAATTAAACCAGTTAACATTTGTACGGAATGCAAACCATAATGAATGACACTTTTGGCTGAAGGATTTAAATAGATTTGGAGTTTTAATCGTGTATATACTTGTTTGATTCAATTAATATACTAGGTTGTTTAGCCACATGTGTTATATTTCATGATCAATGTGTCAAAAAGTGTGTTTGGAATCAAAAGAGGAAACTTGCTAACCAGAAATGATGGGAGGAACTCTCTATTTTTGAATTGAACAATTAATATCAATAAGTAATGCAATTCAAAATCAAGAACTCCATTGTTTGTTAAATTGAATGAATTCATCTTATAGATGGTCTAGGGGCAATTTTTTCATAATGAATATAGTTATTAAGAAAGAAACAAATGTTGAATTCACAGTTATTGCATGAAAAATAGTCCTGGTAGCAACAAGAGGAGCCTAATTAACATGAGGTGATTAGAAATGCTCATTATTTAGAAATTAAACCAGTTAACATTTTTACGAAATGCAAACCATGATGAATCACCCGTTTGGCTGAAAAATTTAAATAGATTTGAAGTTTTAATCGTGTATATACTTGTTTGATTCAATTAATATACTAGGTTGTTTAGCCACATGTGTTATATTTCATGATCAATGTGTCAAAAAGTGTGTTTGGAATCAAAAGAGGAAACTTGCTAACCAGAAATGATGCGAGGAACTCTCTATTTTTGAATTCAATAATTAATATCAATAAGAAATCCAATTCGAAATCAAGGACCCCATTGTTTGTTAAATTGAATGAATTCATCTTATAGATGGTCCATGGGCATTTTTTTCATAATGAATATAGTTATTAAGAAAGAATCAAAAGTTAATTTCAAGGTTATTGCATGAAAAATAGTCATGGTAAAAAAGAGAAGCCTAATTAACATTAGGTGATTAGAATGTCTCATTATTTTTAGGAATTAAACCAGTTAACATTTGTACGAAGTGCAAACCATGATGAATGACACCATTTGCTGATGTATTGAAATAGATTTGGAGTTTTAAATGGTGTATATACTTCTTTGATTCAATTAATATACTAGGTTGTTTAGCCACATGTGTTATATTTTTATGATAAATGTATCAAAAATTTGTGTTTTGGAATCAAAAGAGGAGGCTTGCTAGCCGAAAATAATGGGAGGAACTCTCTGTTTTTGAATTCTATAATTAATATCAATAAGAAATGCAATTCAAAATCAAGAACTCCATTGTTTGTTAAATTAAATGAATTCATGTAATTGATGGTCCACGGGCATTTTTTTCATAATGAATATAGTTATTAAGAAAGAAAGAAAAGTTAATTTCAAGGTTATTGCATGAAAAATAGTCCTAGCAACAACAAGAGGAGCCTAATTAACATCAGGTGATTAGAAATTCTCATTATTTAGGAATTAATCCAGTTAACATTTGGACGGAATGCAAACCATGATGAATCACCCGTTCGGCTGAAGGATTTAAATAGATTTGGAGTTTTAAACGTCTATATACTTGTTTGATTCAATTAATATACAAGGTTGTTTAGCCACATGTGTTATATTTCATGATCAATGTGTCAAAAAGTGTGTTTGGAATCAAAAGGGGAGCCTTGTTAACCAAAAATGATGGGAGGAACTTTCTAATTTTGAATCCAACAGTTAATATCAATAAGTAATGCAATTCAAAATCAAGAACTCCATTGTTTGTTTAATTGAATGAATTCATCTTATAGATGGTCTAGGGCAATTGTTTCATAATGAATATAGTTATTAAGAAGGAAACAACAGTTAATTTCAAGGTTATTGCATGAAAAATAGTCCTCGTAACAACAAGAGGAGCCAAATTAAACATGAGGTGTTTTAGAAATTCTCATTATTTAAGAATTAAACCAGTTAACATTTGTACGGAATGCAAACCATAATGAATGACACTTTTGGCTGAAGGATTTAAATAGATTTGGAGTTTTAATCGTGTATATACTTGTTTGATTCAATTAATATACTAGGTTGTTTAGCCACATGTGTTATATTTCATGATCAATGTGTCAAAAAGTGTGTTTGGAATCAAAAGAGGAAACTTGCTAACCAGAAATGATGGGAGGAACTCTCTATTTTTGAATTGAACAATTAATATCAATAAGTAATGCAATTCAAAATCAAGAACTCCATTGTTTGTTAAATTGAATGAATTCATCTTATAGATGGTCTAGGGGCAATTTTTTCATAATGAATATAGTTATTAAGAAAGAAACAAATGTTGAATTCACAGTTATTGCATGAAAAATAGTCCTGGTAGCAACAAGAGGAGCCTAATTAACATGAGGTGATTAGAAATGCTCATTATTTAGAAATTAAACCAGTTAACATTTTTACGAAATGCAAACCATGATGAATATCACCCGTTTGGCTGAAAAGTTTTAAATAGATTTGAAGTTTTAATCGTGTATATACTTGTTTGATTCAATTAATATACTAGGTTGTTTAGCCACATGTGTTATATTTCATGATCAATGTGTCAAAAAGTGTGTTTGGAATCAAAAGAGGAAACTTGCTAACCAGAAATGATGCGAGGAACTCTCTATTTTTGAATTCAATAATTAAATATCAATAAGAAATCCAATTCGAAATCAAGGACCCCATTGTTTGTTAAATTGAATGAATTCATCTTATAGATGGTCCATGGGCATTTTTTTCATAATGAATATAGTTATTAAGAAAGAATCAAAAGTTAATTTCAAGGTTATTGCATGAAAAATAGTCATGGTAAAAACAAGAGAAGCCTAATTAACATTAGGTGATTAGAATGTCTCATTATTTAGGAATTAAACCAGTTAACATTTGTACGAAGTGCAAACCATGATGAATGACACCATTTGCTGATGTATTGAAATAGATTTGGAGTTTTAACTTCTTTGATTCAATTAATATACTAGGTTGTTTAGCCACATGTGTTATATTTTATGATAAATGTATCAAAAATTGTGTTTTGGAATCAAAAGAGGAGGCTTGCTAGCCGAAAATAATGGGAGGAACTCTCTGTTTTTGAATTCTATAATTAATATCAACAAGAAATGCAATTCAAAATCAAGAACTCCATTGTTTGTTAAATTAAATGAATTCATGTAATTGATGGTCCACGGGCATTTTTTTCATAATGAATATAGTTATTAAGAAAGAAAGAAAAGTTAATTTCAAGGTTATTGCATGAAAAATAGTCCTAGCAACAACAAGAGGAGCCTAATTAACATCAGGTGATTAGAAATTCTCATTATTTAGGAATTAATCCAGTTAACATTTGGACGGAATGCAAACCATGATGAATCACCCGTTCGTTCGGCTGAAGGATTTAAATAGATTTGGAGTTTTAAACGTCTATATACTTGTTTGATTCAATTAATATACAAGGTTGTTTAGCCACATGTGTTATATTTCATGATCAATGTGTCAAAAAGTGTGTTTGGAATCAAAAGGGGAGCCTTGTTAAACAAAAAATGATGGGAGGAACTTTCTAATTTTGAATCCAACAGTTAATATCAATAAGTAATGCAATTCAAAATCAAGAACTCCATTGTTTGTTTAATTGAATGAATTCATCTTATAGATGGTCTAGGGCAATTGTTTCATAATGAATATAGTTATTAAGAAGGAAACAACAGTTAATTTCAAGGTTATTGCATGAAAAATAGTCCTCGTAACAACAAGAGGAGCCAAATTAACATGAGGTGTTTAGAAATTCTCATTATTTAAGAATTAAACCAGTTAACATTTGTACGGAATGCAAACCATAATGAATGACACTTTTGGCTGAAGGATTTAAATAGATTTGGAGTTTTAATCGTGTATATACTTGTTTGATTCAATTAATATACTAGGTTGTTTAGCCACATGTGTTATATTTCATGATCAATGTGTCAAAAAAGTGTGTTTGGAATCAAAAGAGGAAACTTGCTAACCAGAAAATGATGGGAGGAACTCTCTATTTTTGAATTGAACAATTAATATCAATAAGTAATGCAATTCAAAATCAAGAACTCCATTGTTTGTTAAATTGAATGAATTCATCTTATAGATGGTCTAGGGGCAATTTTTTCATAATGAATATAGTTATTAAGAAAGAAACAAATGTTGAATTCACAGTTATTGCATGAAAAATAGTCCTGGTAGCAACAAGAGGAGCCTAATTAACATGAGGTGATTAGAAATGCTCATTATTTAGAAATTAAACCAGTTAACATTTTTACGAAATGCAAACCATGATGAATCACCCGTTTGGCTGAAAAATTTAAATAGATTTGAAGTTTTAATCGTGTATATACTTGTTTGATTCAATTAATATACTAGGTTGTTTAGCCACATGTGTTATATTTCATGATCAATGTGTCAAAAAGTGTGTTTGGAATCAAAAGAGGAAACTTGCTAACCAGAAATGATGCGAGGAACTCTCTATTTTTGAATTCAATAATTAATATCAATAAGAAATCCAATTCGAAATCAAGGACCCCATTGTTTGTTAAATTGAATGAATTCATCTTATAGATGGTCCATGGGCATTTTTTTCATAATGAATATAGTTATTAAGAAAGAATCAAAAGTTAATTTCAAGGTTATTGCATGAAAAATAGTCATGGTAAAAACAAGAGAAGCCTAATTAACATTAGGTGATTAGAATGTCTCATTATTTAGGAATTAAACCAGTTAACATTTGTACGAAGTGCAAACCATGATGAATGACACCATTTGCTGATGTATTGAAATAGATTTGGAGTTTTAATGGTGTATATACTTCTTTGATTCAATTAATATACTAGGTTGTTTAGCCACATGTGTTATATTTTATGATAAATGTATCAAAAATTGTGTTTTGGAATCAAAAGAGGAGGCTTGCTAGCCGAAAATAATGGGAGGAACTCTCTGTTTTTGAATTCTATAATTAATATCAATAAGAAATGCAATTCAAAATCAAGAACTCCATTGTTTGTTAAATTAAATGAATTCATGTAATTGATGGTCCACGGGCATTTTTTTCATAATGAATATAGTTATTAAGAAAGAAAGAAAAGTTAATTTCAAGGTTATTGCATGAAAAATAGTCCTAGCAACAACAAGAGGAGCCTAATTAACATCAGGTGATTAGAAATTCTCATTATTTAGGAATTAATCCAGTTAACATTTGGACGGAATGCAAACCATGATGAATCACCCGTTCGGCTGAAGGATTTAAATAGATTTGGAGTTTTAAACGTCTATATACTTGTTTGATTCAATTAATATACAAGGTTGTTTAGCCACATGTGTTATATTTCATGATCAATGTGTCAAAAAGTGTGTTTGGAATCAAAAGGGGAGCCTTGTTAACCAAAAAATGATGGGAGGAACTTTCTAATTTTGAATCCAACAGTTAATATCAATAAGTAATGCAATTCAAAATCAAGAACTCCATTGTTTGTTTAATTGAATGAATTCATCTTATAGATGGTCTAGGGCAATTGTTTCATAATGAATATAGTTATTAAGAAGGAAACAACAGTTAATTTCAAGGTTATTGCATGAAAAATAGTCCTCGTAACAACAAGAGGAGCCAAATTAACATGAGGTGTTTAGAAATTCTCATTATTTAAGAATTAAACCAGTTAACATTTGTACGGAATGCAAACCATAATGAATGACACTTTTGGCTGAAGGATTTAAATAGATTTGGAGTTTTAATCGTGTATATACTTGTTTGATTCAATTAATATACTAGGTTGTTTAGCCACATGTGTTATATTTCATGATCAATGTGTCAAAAAGTGTGTTTTGGAATCAAAAGAGGAAACTTGCTAACCAGAAATGATGGGAGGAACTCTCTATTTTTGAATTGAACAATTAATATCAATAAGTAATGCAATTCAAAATCAAGAACTCCATTGTTTGTTAAATTGAATGAATTCATCTTATAGATGGTCTAGGGGCAATTTTTTCATAATGAATATAGTTATTAAGAAAGAAACAAATGTTGAATTCACAGTTATTGCATGAAAAATAGTCCTGGTAGCAACAAGAGGAGCCTAATTAACATGAGGTGATTAGAAATGCTCATTATTTAGAAATTAAACCAGTTAACATTTTTACGAAATGCAAACCATGATGAATCACCCGTTTGGCTGAAAAATTTAAATAGATTTGAAGTTTTAATCGTGTATATACTTGTTTGATTCAATTAATATACTAGGTTGTTTAGCCACATGTGTTATATTTCATGATCAATGTGTCAAAAAGTGTGTTTGGAATCAAAAGAGGAAACTTGCTAACCAGAAATGATGCGAGGAACTCTCTATTTTTGAATTCAATAATTAATATCAATAAGAAATCCAATTCGAAATCAAGGACCCCATTGTTTGTTAAATTGAATGAATTCATCTTATAGATGGTCCATGGGCATTTTTTTCATAATGAATATAGTTATTAAGAAAAGAATCAAAAGTTAATTTCAAGGTTATTGCATGAAAAATAGTCATGGTAAAAAACAAGAGAAGCCTAATTAACATTAGGTGATTAGAATGTCTCATTATTTAGGAATTAAAACCAGTTAACATTTGTACGAAGTGCAAACCATGATGAATGACACCATTTGCTGATGTATTGAAATAGATTTGGAGTTTTAATGGTGTATATACTTCTTTGATTCAATTAATATACTAGGTTGTTTAGCCACATGTGTTATATTTTATGATAAATGTATCAAAAAATTGTGTTTTGGAATCAAAAGAGGAGGCTTGCTAGCCGAAAATAATGGGAGGAACTCTCTGTTTTTTGAATTCTATAATTAATATCAATAAGAAATGCAATTCAAAATCAAGAACTCCATTGTTTGTTAAATTAAATGAATTCATGTAATTGATGGTCCACGGGCATTTTTTTCATAATGAATATAGTTATTAAGAAAGAAAGAAAAGTTAATTTCAAGGTTATTGCATGAAAAATAGTCCTAGCAACAACAAGAGGAGCCTAATTAACATCAGGTGATTAGAAATTCTCATTATTTAGGAATTAATCCAGTTAACATTTGGACGGAATGCAAACCATGATGAATCACCCGTTCGGCTGAAGGATTTAAATAGATTTGGAGTTTTAAACGTCTATATACTTGTTTGATTCAATTAATATACAAGGTTGTTTAGCCACATGTGTTATATATTTCATGATCAATGTGTCAAAAAAGTGTGTTTGGAATCAAAAGGGGAGCCTTGTTAACCAAAAATGATGGGAGGAACTTTCTAATTTTGAATCCAACAGTTAATATCAATAAGTAATGCAATTCAAAATCAAGAACTCCATTGTTTGTTTAATTGAATGAATTCATCTTATAGATGGTCTAGGGCAATTGTTTCATAATGAATATAGTTATTAAGAAGGAAACAACAGTTAATTTCAAGGTTATTGCATGAAAAATAGTCCTCGTAACAACAAGAGGAGCCAAATTAACATGAGGTGTTTAGAAATTCTCATTATTTAAGAATTAAACCAGTTAACATTTGTACGGAATGCAAACCATAATGAATGACACTTTTGGCTGAAGGATTTAAATAGATTTGGAGTTTTTAATCGTGTATATACTTGTTTTGATTCAATTAATATACTAGGTTGTTTAGCCACATGTGTTATATTTCATGATCAATGTGTCAAAAAGTGTGTTTGGAATCAAAAGAGGAAACTTGCTAACCAGAAATGATGGGAGGAACTCTCTATTTTTGAATTGAACAATTAATATCAATAAGTAATGCAATTCAAAATCAAGAACTCCATTGTTTGTTAAATTGAATGAATTCATCTTATAGATGGTCTAGGGGCAATTTTTTCATAATGAATATAGTTATTAAGAAAGAAACAAATGTTGAATTCACAGTTATTGCATGAAAAATAGTCCTGGTAGCAACAAGAGGAGCCTAATTAACATGAGGTGATTAGAAAAATGCTCATTATTTAGAAATTAAACCAGTTAACATTTTTACGAAATGCAAACCATGATGAATCACCCCGTTTGGCTGAAAAGTTTAAATAGATTTGAAGTTTTAATCGTGTATATACTTGTTTGATTCAATTAATATACTAGGTTGTTTAGCCACATGTGTTATATTTCATGATCAATGTGTCAAAAAGTGTGTTTGGAATCAAAAGAGGAAACTTGCTAACCAGAAATGATGCGAGGAACTCTCTATTTTTGAATTCAATAATTAATATCAATAAGAAATCCAATTCGAAATCAAGGACCCCATTGTTTGTTAAATTGAATGAATTCATCTTATAGATGGTCCATGGGCATTTTTTTTCATAATGAATATAGTTATTAAGAAAGAATCAAAAGTTAATTTCAAGGTTATTGCATGAAAAATAGTCATGGTAAAAACAAGAGAAGCCTAATTAACATTAGGTGATTAGAATGTCTCATTATTTAGGAATTAAACCAGTTAACATTTGTACGAAGTGCAAACCATGATGAATGACACCATTTGCTGATGTATTGAAATAGATTTGGAGTTTTAACTTCTTTGATTCAATTAATATACTAGGTTGTTTAGCCACATGTGTTATATTTTATGATAAATGTATCAAAAATTGTGTTTTGGAATCAAAAGAGGAGGCTTGCTAGCCGAAAATGATGGGAGGAACTCTCTGTTTTTGAATTCTATAATTAATATCAATAAGAAATGCAAGTCAAAATCAAGAACTCCATTGTTTGTTAAATTAAATGAATTCATGTAATTGATGGTCCACGGGCATTTTTTTCATAATGAATATAGTTATTAAGAAAGAAAGAAAAGTTAATTTCAAGGTTATTGCATGAAAAATAGTCATAGCAACAACAAGAGGAGCCTAATTAACATCAGGTGATTAGAAATTCTCATTATTTAGGAATTAATCCAGTTAACATTTGGAAGGAATGCAAACCATGATGAATCACCCGTTTGGCTGAAGGATTTAAATAGATTTGGAGTTTTAAACGTCTATATACTTGTTTGATTCAATTAATATACTAGGTTGTTTCGTCATATGTGTTACATTTCATGATCAATGTGTCAAAAAGTGTGTTTGGAATCAAAAGGGGAGCATTGTTAACCAAAAATGATGGGAAGAACTTTCTAATTTTCAATTCAACAATTAATATCAATAAGTAATGCAATTCAAAATCAAGAACTCCATTGTTTGTTTAATTGAATGAATTCATTTTATAGATGGTCTAGGGCAATTTTTTGATAACGAATATAGTTATTAAGAAGGAAACAAAAGTTAATTTCAAGGTTATTGCATGAAAAATAGTCCTCGTAACAACAAGAGGAGCCAAATTAACATGAGGTGTTTAGAAATTCTCATTATTTAAGAATTAAACCAGTTAACATTTGTACGGAATGCAAACCATAATGAATGACACTTTTGGCTGAAGGATTTAAATAGATTTGGAGTTTTAATCGTGTATATACTTGTTTGATTCAATTAATATACCAGGTTGCTTAGCCACATGTGTTATATTTCATGATCAATGTGTCAAAAAGTGTGTTTGGAATCAAAAGAGGAAAACTTGCTAACCAGAAATGATGGGAGGAACTCTCTATTTTTTTGAATTGAACAATTAATATCAATAAGTAATGCAATTCAAAATCAAGAACTCCATTGTTTGTTAAATTGAATGAATTCATCTTATAGATGGTCTAGGGGCAATTTTTTCATAATGAATATAGTTATTAAGAAAGAAACAAATGTTAAATTCACGGTTATTGCATGAAAAATAGTCCTGGTAGCAACAAGAGGAGCCTAATTAACATGAGGTGATTAGAAATGCTCATTATTTAGAAATTAAACCAGTTAACATTTTTACGAAATGCAAACCATGATGAATCACCCGTTTGGCTGAAAAATTTAAATAGATTTGAAGTTTTAATCGTGTATATACTTGTTTGATTCAATTAATATAATACTAGGTTGTTTAGCCACATGTGTTATATTTCATGATCAATGTGTCAAAAAGTGTGTTTGGAATCAAAAGAGGAAACTTGCTAACCAGAAATGATGCGAGGAACTCTCTATTTTTGAATTCAATAATTAATATCAATAAGAAATCCAATTCGAAATCAAAGACTCCATTGTTTGTTAAATTGAATGAATTCATCTTATAGATGGTCCATGGGCATTTTTTTCATAATGAATATAGTTATTAAGAAAGAATCAAAAGTTAATTTCAAGGTTATTGCATGAAAAATAGTCATGGTAAAAACAAGAGAAGCCTGATTAACATTAGGTGATTAGAATGTCTCATTATTTAGGAATTAAACTAGTTAACATTTGTACGAAGTGCAAACCGTGATGAATGACACCATTTGCTGATGTATTGAAATAGATTTGGAGTTTTAATGGTGTATATACTTCTTTGATTCAATTAATATACTAGGTTTGTTTAGCCACATGTGTTATATTTTATGATAAATGTATCAAAAAAAATTGTGTTTTGGAAATCAAAAGAGGAGGCTTGCTAGCCGAAAATGATGGGAGGAACTCTCTGTTTTTGAATTCTATAATTAATATCAATAAGAAATGCAATTCAAAATCAAGAACTCCATTGTTTGTTAAATTGAATGAATTCATATAATTGATGGTCCACGGTCATTTTTTTCCATATTGATTATAATTATTAAGAAAGAAACAAAAGTTAATTTCAAGGTTATTGCATGAAAAATAGTCTTGGTAAGAACAAAAGGAGCCTAATTAACATGAGGTAATTAGAAGTTTTCATTATTAAGGAATTAAACTAGTTAACATTTGTACGGAATGCAAACCATGATGAAAAACACTTTTGGCTGATGGATTTAAATAGATTTGGAGTTTTAATCGTGTATAGAATTGTTTGATTCAATTAATATACTAGGTTGTGTCGCCACATGTGTTATATTTCATGATCAATGTAACAAAAAGTGTGCTTGGAATCAAAAGAGGAAACTTGCTAACCAGAAATGATGGGAAGAACTCTCTATTGTTGAATTCCATAATTAATATCAATAAGAAATGCAATTCAAAATCTAGGACTCCATTGTAAGTTAAATTGAATGAATTCATCTTATAGATGGTCCATGGGCATTTTTTTCATAATGAATATAGTTATTAGGAAAGAATCAAAAGTTAATTTCAAGGTTATTGCATGAAAAATAGTCATGGTAAAAACAAAAGAAGCCTAATTAACATTTGGTGATTAGAATGTCTCTTTATTTAGGAGTTAAACCAGTTAACATTTGTACGAAATGTAAACCATGATGAATGACACTATTTGCTAATGGATTTAAATAGATTTGGAGTTTTAATGGTGTATATACTTGGTTGATTCAATTAATTTACTAGGTTGTTTAGGCACATGTGTTATGTTTTACGATAAATGTATCAAAAATTGTGTTTTCGAATCAAAAGAGGAGTCTTGCTAGCCGAAAATGATGGGAGGAACTCTCTGTTTTTGAATTCTATAATTAATATCAATAAGAAATGCAATTCAAAATCAAGAACTCCATTGTTTGTTAAATTGAATGAATTCATATAATTGATGGTCCACGGTCATTTTTTTCCATATTGATTATAATTATTAAGAAAGAAACAAAAGTTAATTTCAAGGTTATTGCATGAAAAATAGTCCTGGTAAGAACAAAAGGAGTCTAATTAACATGAGGTAATTAAAAGTTCTCATTATTAAGGAATTAAACCAGTTAACATTTGTACGGAATGCAAACCATGATGAAAAACACTTTTGGCTGATGGATGTAAATAGAATTGGAGTTTTAATCGTGTATAGAATTATTTGATTCAATTAATATACTAGGTTGTTTCGCCACATGTGTTATATTTCATGATCAATATAACAAAAAGTGTGTTTGGAATCAAAAGAGGAAACTTGCTAACCAAAAATGATGGGAAGAACTCTCCATTGTTGAATTCCATAATTAATATCAATAAGAAATGCAATTCAAAATCTAGGACTCCATTGTAAGTTAAATTGAATGAATTCATCTTATAGATGGTCCATGGGCATTTTTTTTATAATGAATATAGTTATTAGGAAAGAATCAAAAGTTAATTTCAAGGTTATTGCATGAAAAATAGTCATGGTAACAACAAGAGGAGCCTAATTAACATGAGGTGATTAGAAATTCTGATTATTTAGGAATTAAACCAGTTAACATTTGTACGGAATGCAAACCATGATGAATCACCCATTTGGCTGAAGGATTTAAATAGATTTGGAGTTTTAATAGTGTATATACTTGTTTGATTCAATTAATATACTAGCTTGTTTAGCCACATGTATTATATTTCATGATCAATGTGTCAAAAAGTGTGTTTGGAATCAAAAGAGGAAACTTGCTAACCAGAAATGATGCGAGGAACTCTCTATTTTTGAATTCAATAATTAATATCAATAAGAAATCCAATTCGAAATCAAGGACTCCATTGTTTGTTAAATTGAATGAATTCATCTTATAGGTGGTCCATGGGCATTTTTTTCATAATGAATATAGTTATTAAGAAAGAATCAAAAGTTAATTTCAAGGTTACTGCATGAAAAATAGTCATCGTAAAAACAAGAAAAGCCTAATTAACATTAGGTGATTAGAATGTCTCATTATTTAGTAATTAAACCTGTTAACATTTGTACGAAGTGCAAACCATGATGAATGACACCATTTGCTGATGTATTGAAATAGATTTGGAGTTTTAATGGTGTATATACTTGATTGATTCAATTAATATACTAGGTTGTTTAGCCACATGTGTTATATTTTATGATAAATGTATCAAAAATTGTGTTTTGGAATCAAAAGAGGAGGCTTGCTAGCCGAAAATGATGGGAGGAACTCTCTAGTTTTGAATTCTATAATTAATATCAATAAGAAATGCAATTCAAAATCAAGAACTCCATTGTTTGTTAAATTGAATGAATCTGTGTGATTCGTCCACGGGCATTTTTTTCGTAATGAATATAGTTATTAAGACAAAAACAAAAGTTAATTTCAAGTTTATTGCATGAAAAAAAGTTATGGCAAAAAGAAGAGAAGCCTAATTAACATGAGGTGATTAGAATGTCTCATTATTTAGCAATTTAACCAGTTAACATTTGTACGAAATGCAAACTATGATGAATGACACGATTAGCTGATGGATTTAAATATATTTGGAGTTTTAATGGTGTATATACTTGTTTGATTCAATTAATATACTAGGTTGTTTAGCCACATGTGTTATATTTTATGATAAATGTATCAAAAATTGTGTTTTGGAATCAAAAGAGGAGGCTTGCTAGCCGAAGATGATGGGAGGAACTCTCTGTTTTTGAATTCTATAATTAATATCAATAAGAAATGCAATTCAAAATCAAGAACTCCATTGTTTGTTAAATTGAATGAATTCATATAATTGATGGTCCACGGTCATTTTTTTCCATATTGATTATAATTATTAAGACAGAAACAAAAGTTAATTTCAAGGTTATTGCATGAAAAATAGTCCTGGTATGAACAAAAGGAGCCTAATTAACATGAGGTAATTAGAAGTTTTCATTATTAAGGAATTAAACTAGTTAACATTTGTACGGAATGCAAACCATGATGAAAAACACTTTTGGCTGATGGATTTAAATAGATTTGGAGTTTTAATCATGTATAGAATTGTTTGATTCAATTAATATACTCGGTTGTTTCGCCACATGTGTTATATTTCATGATCAATGTAACAAAAAGTGTGTTTGGAATCAAAAGAGGAAACTTGCTAACCAGAAATGATGGGAAGAACTCTCTATTGTTGAATTCCATAATTAATATCAATAAGAAATGCAATTCAAAATCTAGGACTCCATTGTAAGTAAAATTTAATGAATTCATCTTATAGATGGTCCATGGGCATTTTTTTCATAATGAATATAGTTATTAGGAAAGAATCAAAAGTTAATTTCAAGGTTATTGCATGAAAAATAGTCATGGTAAAAACAAGAGAAGCCTAATTAACATTAGGTGATTAGAATGTCTCTTTATTTAGGAATTAAACCAGTTAACATTTGTACAAAATGTAAACCATGATGAATGACACTATTTGCTGATGGATTTAAATAGATTTGGAGTTTTAATGGTGTATATACTTGGTTGATTCAATTAATATACTAGGTTGTTTAGGCACATGTGTAATGTTTTACGATAAATGTATCAAAAATTGTGTTTTCGAATCAAAAGAGGAGTCTTGCTAGCCGAAAATGATGGGAGGAACTTTCTGTTTTTGAATTCTATAATTAATATCAATAAGAAATGCAATTCAAAATCAACAACTCTATTGTTTGTTAAATTGAATGAATTCATATAATTGATGGTCCACGGTCATTTTTTTCCATATTGATTATAATTATTAAGAAAGAAACAAAAGTTAATTTCAAGGTTATTGCATGAAAAATAGTCCTGGTAAGAACAAAAGGAGTCTAATTAACATGAGGTAATTAAAAGTTCTCATTATTAAGGAATTAAACCAGTTAACATTTGTACGGAATGCAAACCATGATGAAAAACACTTTTGGCTGATGGATGTAAATAGAATTGGAGTTTTAATCGTGTATAGAATTATTTGATTCAATTAATATACTAGGTTGTTTCGCCACATGTGTTATATTTCATGATCAATATAACAAAAAGTGTGTTTGGAATCAAAAGAGGAAACTTGCTAACCAAAAATGATGGGAAGAACTCTCCATTGTTGAATTCCATAATTAATATCAATAAGAAATGCAATTCAAAATCTAGGACTCCATTGTAAGTTAAATTGAATGAATTCATCTTATAGATGGTCCATGGGCATTTTTTTTTTATAATGAATATAGTTATTAGGAAAGAATCAAAAGTTAATTTCAAGGTTATTGCATGAAAAATAGTCATGGTAACAACAAGAGGAGCCTAATTAACATGAGGTGATTAGAAATTCTGATTATTTAGGAATTAAACCAGTTAACATTTGTACGGAATGCAAACCATGATGAATCACCCATTTGGCTGAAGGATTTAAATAGATTTGGAGTTTTAATAGTGTATATACTTGTTTGATTCAATTAATATACTAGCTTGTTTAGCCACATGTATTATATTTCATGATCAATGTGTCAAAAAGTTTGTTTGGAATCAAAAGAGGAAACTTGCTAACCAGAAATGATGCGAGGAACTCTCTATTTTTGAATTCAATAATTAATATCAATAAGAAATCCAATTCGAAATCAAGGACTCCATTGTTTGTTAAATTGAATGAATTCATCTTATAGATGATCCATGGGCATTTTTTTCATAATGAATATAGTTATTAAGAAAGAATCAAAAGTTAATTTCAAGGTTATTGCATGAAAAATAGTCATGGTAAAAACAAGAGAAGCCTAATTAACATTAGGTGATTAGAATGTCTCATTATTTAGGAATTAAACCAGTTAACATTTGGACGAAGTGCAAACCATGATGAATGACACCATTTGCTGATGTATTGAAATAAATTTGGAGTTTTAATGGTGTATATACTTGTTTGATTCAATTAATATACTAGGTTGTTTAGCCACATGTGTTACATTTTATGATAAATGTATCAAAAATTGTGTTTTGGAATCAAAAGAGGAGGCTTGCTAGCCGAAAATGATGGGAGGAACTCTCTATTTTTGAATTCTATAATTAATATCAATAAGAAATGCAATTCAAAATCAAGAACTCCATTGTTTGTTAAATTAAATGAATTCATGTAATTGATGGTCCACGAGCATTTTTTTCGTAATGAATATACTTGCTAAGAAAGAAACAAAAGTTAATTTCAAGGTTATTGCATGAAAAATAGTCCTAGTAACAACAAGAGGAGCCTAATTAACATGAGGTGATTAGAAATTCTCATTATTTAAGAATTAAACTAGTTAACATTTGTACGGAATGCAAACCATGATGAATGACACTTTTGGCTGATGGATTTAAATAGATTTGGAGTTGTAATGGTGTATATACTTGGTTGATTCAATTAATATACTAGGTTGTTTAGCCACATGTGTTATATTTCATGATCAATGTGTCAAAAAGTGTGTTTGGAATCAAAAGAGGAAATTTGCTAACCAGAAATGATGGGAAGAACTCTCTATTGTTGAATTCCACAATTAATATCAATAAAAAATGCAATTCAAAATCAAGGACTCCATTGTTTGTTAAATTGAATGAATTCATCTTATAGATGGTCCATGGGCATTTTTTTCATAATGAATATAGTTATTAAGAAAGAATCAAAAGTTAATTTCAAGGTTATTGCATGAAAAATAGTTTTGGTAACAACAAGAGGAGCCTAATTAACATGAGGTGATTAGAAATTCTCATTATTTAGGAATTAAACCAGTTAACATTTGTACGAAATGCAAACCATGATGAATGATACCATTTGCTGATGTATTGAAATAGATTTGGAGTTTTAATGGTGTATATACTTCTTTGATTCAATTAATATACTAGGTTATTGTTTAGCCACATGTGTTATATTTTATGATAAATGCATCAAAAATTGTGTTTTCGAATCAAAAGAGGAGGCTTCCTAGCCGAAAATGATGGGAGGAACTCTCTAGTTTTGAATTCTATAATTAATATCAATAAGAAATGCAATTCAAAATCAAGAACTCCATTGTTTGTTAAATTGAATGAATTTGTGTGATTCATCCATGTGCATTTTTTTCGTAATGAATATAGTTATTAAGAAAAAAACAAATGTTAATTTCAAGTTTATTGCATGAAAAAAAGTTATGGTAAAAAGAATAGAAGCCTAATTAACATTAGGTGATTAGAATGTCTCATTATTTTGGAATTTAACCAGTTAACATTTGTACGAAATGCAAACTATGATGAATGCCACGATTTGCTGATGGATTTAAATAGATTTGGAGTTTTAATGGTGTATATACTTGTTTGATTCAATTAATATACTAGGTTGTTTAGCCACATGTGTTATATATTTTATGATAAATGTATCAAACATTGTGTTTTGGAATCAAAAGAGGAGGCTTGCTAGCTGAAAGTGATGGGAGGAAACTCTCTATTTTTTGAATTCAATAATTAATATCAATAAGAAATGCAATTCAAAATCAAGAACTCCATTGTTTCTTAAATTGAATGAATTTATATAATTAATGGTCCACGGTCATTTTTTTTCATATTGATTATAATTATTAAGAAAAAAACAAAAGTCAATTTCAAGGTTATTGCATGAAAAATAGTCCTGGTAAGAACAAAAGGAGCCTAATTAACATGAGGTAATTAAAAGTTCTCATTATTAAGGAATTAAACCAGTTAACATTTGTACGGAATGCAAACCATGATGAAAAACACTTTTGGCTGATGGATGTAAATAGATTTGGAGTTTTAATCGTGTATAAAATTATTTGATTCAATTAATATACTAGGTTGTTTCGCCACATGTGTTATATTTCATGATCAATGTAATAAAAAGTGTGTTTGGAATCAAAAGAGGAAATTTGCTAACCAGAAATGATGGGAAGAACTCTCTATTGTTGAATTCCACAATTAATATCAATAAAAAATGCAATTCAAAATCAAGGACTCCATTGTTTGTTAAATTGAATGAATTCATCTTATAGATGGTCCATGGGCATTTTTTTCATAATGAATATAGTTATTAAGAAAGAATCAAAAGTTAATTTCAAGGTTATTGCATGAAAAATAGTTTTGGTAACAACAAGAGGAGCCTAATTAACATGAGGTGATTAGAAATTCTCATTATTTAGGAATTAAACCAGTTAACATTTGTACGAAATGCAAACCATGATGAATGATACCATTTGCTGATGTATTGAAATAGATTTGGAGTTTTAATGGTGTATATACTTCTTTGATTCAATTAATATACTAGGTTATTGTTTAGCCACATGTGTTATATTTTATGATAAATGCATCAAAAATTGTGTTTTCGAATCAAAAGAGGAGGCTTCCTAGCCGAAAATGATGGGAGGAACTCTCTAGTTTTGAATTCTATAATTAATATCAATAAGAAATGCAATTCAAAATCAAGAACTCCATTGTTTGTTAAATTGAATGAATTTGTGTGATTCATCCATGTGCATTTTTTTCGTAATGAATATAGTTATTAAGAAAAAAACAAATGTTAATTTCAAGTTTATTGCATGAAAAAAAGTTATGGTAAAAAGAATAGAAGCCTAATTAACATTAGGTGATTAGAATGTCTCATTATTTTGGAATTTAACCAGTTAACATTTGTACGAAATGCAAACTATGATGAATGCCACGATTTGCTGATGGATTTAAATAGATTTGGAGTTTTAATGGTGTATATACTTGTTTGATTCAATTAATATACTAGGTTGTTTAGCCACATGTGTTATATTTTATGATAAATGTATCAAACATTGTGTTTTGGAATCAAAAGAGGAGGCTTGCTAGCTGAAAGTGATGGGAGGAACTCTCTATTTTTGAATTCAATAATTAATATCAATAAGAAATGCAATTCAAAATCAAGAACTCCATTGTTTCTTAAATTGAATGAATTTATATAATTAATGGTCCACGGTCATTTTTTTCCATATTGATTATAATTATTAAGAAAAAAACAAAAGTCAATTTCAAGGTTATTGCATGAAAAATAGTCCTGGTAAGAACAAAAGGAGCCTAATTATCATGAGGTAATTAAAAGTTCTCATTATTAAGGAATTAAACCAGTTAACATTTGTACGGAATGCAAACCATGATGAAAAACACTTTTGGCTGATGGATGTAAATAGATTTGGAGTTTTAATCGTGTATAAAATTATTTGATTCAATTAATATACCAGGTTGTTTCGCCACATGTGTTATATTTCATGATCAATGTAATAAAAAGTGTGTTTGGAATCAAAAGAGGAAATTTGCTAACCAGAAATGATGGGAAGAACTCTCTATTGTTGAATTCCACAATTAATATCAATAAAAAATGCAATTCAAAATCAAGGACTCCATTGTTTGTTAAATTGAATGAATTCATCTTATAGATGGTCCATGGGCATTTTTTTCATAATGAATATAGTTATTAAGAAAGAATCAAAAGTTAATTTCAAGGTTATTGCATGAAAAATAGTTTTGTAACAACAAGAGGAGCCTAATTAACATGAGGTGATTAGAAATTCTCATTATTTAGGAATTAAACCAGTTAACATTTGTACAAAATGCAAACCATGATGAATGATACCATTTGCTGATGTATTGAAATAGATTTGGAGTTTTAATGGTGTATATACTTCTTTGATTCAATTAATATACTAGGTTGTTGTTTAGCCACATGTGTTATATTTTATGATAAATGTATCAAAAATTGTGTTTTCGAATCAAAAGAGGAGGCTTCCTAGCCGAAAATAATGGGAGGAACTCTCTAGTTTTGAATTCTATAATTAATATAAATAAGAAATGCAATTCAAAATCAAGAACTCCATTGTTTGTTAAATTGAATGAATTTGTGTGATTCGTCCACGTGCATTTTTTTCGTAATGAATATAGTTATTAAGACAAAAACAAATGTTAATTTCAAGTTTATTGCATGAAGAAAAGTTATGGTAAAAAGAATAGAAGCCTAATTAACATTAGGTGATTAGAATGTCTCATTATTTTGGAATTTAACCAGTTAACATTTGTACGAAATGCAAACTATGATGAATGCCACGATTTGCTGATGGATTTAAATAGATTTGGAGTTTTAATGGTGTATATACTTGTTTGATTCAATTAATATACTAGGTTGTTTAGCCACATGTGTTATATTTTATGATAAATGTATCAAACATTGTGTTTTGGAATCAAAAAAGGAGGCTTGCTAGCTGAAAGTGATGGGAGGAACTCTCTGTTTTTGAATTCAATAATTAATATCAATAAGAAATGCAATTCAAAATCAAGAACTCCATTGTTTCTTAAATTGAATGAATTTATATAATTAATGGTCCACGGTCATTTTTTTCCATATTGATTATAATTATTAAGAAAAAAACAAAAAAGTCAATTTCAAGGTTATTGCATGAAAAATAGTCCTGGTAAGAACAAAAGGAGCCTAATTATCATGAGGTAATTAAAAGTTCTCATTATTAAGGAATTAAACCAGTTAACATTTGTACGGAATGCAAACCATGATGAAAAACACTTTTGGCTGATGGATGTAAATAGATTTGGAGTTTTAATCGTGTATAAAATTATTTGATTCAATTAATATACCAGGTTGTTTCGCCACATGTGTTATATTTCATGATCAATGTAATAAAAAGTGTGTTTGGAATCAAAAGAGGAAATTTGCTAACCAGAAATGATGGGAAGAACTCTCTATTGTTGAATTCCACAATTAATATCAATAAAAAATGCAATTCAAAATCAAGGACTCCATTGTTTGTTAAATTGAATGAATTCATCTTATAGATGGTCCATGGGCATTTTTTTCATAATGAATATAGTTATTAAGAAAGAATCAAAAGTTAATTTCAAGGTTATTGCATGAAAAATAGTTTTGTAACAACAAGAGGAGCCTAATTAACATGAGGTGATTAGAAATTCTCATTATTTAGGAATTAAACCAGTTAACATTTGTACAAAATGCAAACCATGATGAATGATACCATTTGCTGATGTATTGAAATAGATTTGGAGTTTTAATGGTGTATATACTTCTTTGATTCAATTAATATACTAGGTTGTTGTTTAGCCACATGTGTTATATTTTATGATAAATGTATCAAAAATTGTGTTTTCGAATCAAAAGAGGAGGCTTCCTAGCCGAAAATAATGGGAGGAACTCTCTAGTTTTGAATTCTATAATTAATATAAATAAGAAATGCAATTCAAAATCAAGAACTCCATTGTTTGTTAAATTGAATGAATTTGTGTGATTCGTCCACGTGCATTTTTTTCGTAATGAATATAGTTATTAAGACAAAAACAAATGTTAATTTCAAGTTTATTGCATGAAGAAAAGTTATGGTAAAAAGAATAGAAGCCTAATTAACATTAGGTGATTAGAATGTCTCATTATTTTGGAATTTAACCAGTTAACATTTGTACGAAATGCAAACTATGATGAATGCCACGATTTGCTGATGGATTTAAATAGATTTGGAGTTTTAATGGTGTATATACTTGTTTGATTCAATTAATATACTAGGTTGTTTAGCCACATGTGTTATATTTTATGATAAATGTATCAAACATTGTGTTTTGGAATCAAAAAAGGAGGCTTGCTAGCTGAAAGTGATGGGAGGAACTCTCTGTTTTTGAATTCAATAATTAATATCAATAAGAAATGCAATTCAAAATCAAGAACTCCATTGTTTCTTAAATTGAATGAATTTATATAATTAATGGTCCACGGTCATTTTTTTCCATATTGATTATAATTATTAAGAAAGAAACAAAAGTCAATTTCAAGGTTATTGCATGAAAAATAGTCATGGTAAGAACAAAAGGAGCCTAATTAACATGAGGTAATTAACAGTTCTCATTATTAAGGAATTAAACCAGTTAACATTTGTACGGAATGCAAACCATGATGAAAAACACTTTTGGCTGATGGATGTAAATAGATTTGGAGTTTTAATCGTGTATAAAATTATTTGATTCAATTAATATACTAGGTTGTTTCGCCACATGTGTTATATTTCATGATCAATGTAATAAAAAGTGTGTTTGGAATCAAAAGAGGAAACTTGCTAACCAGAAATGATGGGAGGAAACTCTCTATTTTTTGAATTCAATAATTAATATCAATAAGAAATCCAATTCAAAATCAAGAACTCCATTGTTTGTTAAATTGAATGAATTCATCTTATAGATGGTCCATGGGCATTTCTTTCATAATGAATATAGTTATTAACAAAAGAATCAAAACTTAATTTCAAGGTTATTGCATGAAAAATAGTCATGGTAAAAACAAGAGAAGCGTAATTAACATTAGGTGATTAGAATGTCTCATTATTTAGGAATTAAACCAGTTAACATTTGTACGAAATGCAAACCATGATGAATGACACCATTTGCGGATGTAATGAAATAGATTTAGAGTTTTAATGGTGTATATACTTGTTTGATTCAATTAATATACTAGGTTGTTTAGCCACATGTGTTATATTTTATGATAAATGTATCAAAAATTGTGTTTTGGAATCAAAAAGAAGAGGCTTGCTAGCCGAAAAATGATGGGAGGAAACTCTCTATTTTTTGAATTCTATAATTAATATCAATAAGAAATGAAATTCAAAATCAAGAACTCCATTGTTTGTTAAATTAAATGAATTCATGTAATTGATGCTCCACGGGCAGTTTTTTTCATAATGAATATACTTATTAAGAAAGAAACAAAAGTTAATTTCAAGGTTATTGCATGAAAAATAGTGCTAGTAACAACAAGAGGAGCCTAATTAACATGAGGTGATTTGAAATTCTCATTATTTAGGAATTAAACCAGTTAACATTTGTACGGAATGCAAACCATGATGAATGACACTTTTGGCTGAAGGATTTAAATAGATTTGGAGTTTTAATGGTGTATATACTTGATTGATTCAATTAATATACTAGGTTGTTTAGCCACATGTGTTATATTTCATGATCAATGTGTCAAAAAGTGTGTTTGGAATCAAAAGAGGAAACTTGCTAACCAGAAATGATGGGAAGAACTCTCTATTGTTTAATTCCATAATTAATATCAATAAGAAATGCAATTCAAAATCTAGGACTCCATTGTATGTTAAATTTGAATGAATTCATCTTATAGATGGTCCATGGGCATTTTTTTCACAATGAATATAGTTATTAAGAAAGAATCAAAAGTTAATTTCAAGGTTATTGCATGAAAAATAGTCAGGGTAGCAATAAGAGGAGCCTAATTAACATGAGGTGATTAGAAATGCTCATTATTTAGGAATTAAACCAGTTAACATTTTTTCGGAATGCAAACCATGTTGAATCACCCGTTTGGCTGAATGATTTAAATAGATTTGGAGTTTTAATTATGTATATACTTGTTTGATTCAAGTATTATACTAGGTTGTTTAGCCACATGTGTTATATTTCATGATCAATGTGTCAAAAAGTGTATTTGGAATCAAAAGAGGAAACTTGCTAACCAAAAATGATGGGAGGAACTCTCTATTTTTGAATTCAATAATTAATATCAATAAGAAATCCAATTCGAAATCAAGGACTCCATTGTTTGTTAAATTGAATGAATTCATCTTATAGATGGTCCATGGGCATTTTTTTTCATAATGAAATATAGTTGTTAAGAAAGAATCAAAAGTTAATTTTCAAAGTTATTGCATGAAAAATAGTCATGATAGCAATAAGAGGAGCCTAATTAAAATGAGGTGATTGGAAATGCTCATTATTTTGAATTTAAACCAGTTAACATTTTTATGGAATGCAAACCATGATGAATCACCCGTTTGGCTGAAGGATTTAAATAGATTTGGAGTTTTAATTGTGTATATACTTGTTTGATTCAATTAATATACTAGGTTGTTTGGCCACATGTGTTTATATTTCATGATCAATGTGTTAAAAAAGTGTGTTTTGGAATCAAAAGAGGAAACTTGCTAACCAAAAATGATGGGAGGAACTCTCTATCTCTAAATTCAATAATTAATATCAATAAGAAATCCAATTCGAAATCAAGGACTCCATTGTTTGTTAAATTGAATGAATTCATGTTATAGATGGTCCATGGGCTTTTTTTTTCATAATGAATATAGTTATTAAGAAAGAATCAAAAGTTAATTTCAAGGTTACTGCATGAAAAAATAGTCATGGTAAAAACAAGAGAAGCCTAATTAACATTAGGTGATTAGAATGCCTCATTATTTAGGAATTAAAACAGTTAACATTTGTACGAAATGCAAACCATGATGAATGACACCATTTGCTGATGTATTGAAATAGATTTGGAGTTTTAATGGTGTATATACTTGTTTGATTCAATTAATATACTAGGTTGTTTAGCCACATGTGTTATATTTTATGATAAATGTATCAAACATTGTGTTTTGGAATCAAAAAAGGAGGCTTGCTAGCTGAAAGTGATGGGAGGAACTCTCTGTTTTTGAATTCAATAATTAATATCAATAAGAAATGCAAATCAAAATCAAGAACTCCATTGTTTCTTAAATTGAATGAATTTATATAATTAATGGTCCACGGTCATTTTTTTCCATATTGATTATAATTATTAAGAAAAAACAAAAGTCAATTTCAAGGTTATTGCATGAAAAATAGTCATGGTAAGAACAAAAGGAGACTAATTAACATGAGGTAATTAACAGTTCTCATTATTAAGGAATTAAACCAGTTAACATTTGTACGGAATACAAACCATGATGAAAAACACTTTTGGCTGATGGATGTAAATAGATTTGGAGTTTTAATCGTGTATAAAATTATTTGATTCAATTAATATACTAGGTTGTTTCGCCACATGTGTTATATTTCATGATCAATGTAATAAAAAGTGTGTTTGGAATCAAAAGAGGAAACTTGCTAACCAGAAATGATGGGAGGAACTCTCTATTTTTGAATTCAATAATTAATATCAATAAGAAATCCAATTCAAAATCAAGAACTCCATTGTTTGTTAAATTGAATGAATTCATCTTATAGATGGTCCATGGGCATTTCTTTCATAATGAATATAGTTATTAACAAAATAATCAAAAGTTAATTTCAAGGTTATTGCATGAAAAATAGTCATGGTAAAAACAAGCGAAGCGTAATTAACATTAGGTGATTAGAATGTCTCATTATTTAGGAATTAAACCAGTTAACATTTGTACGAAATGCAAACCATGATGAATGACACCATTTGCGGATGTAATGAAATAGATTTAGAGTTTTAATGGTGTATATACTTGTTTGATTCAATTAATATACTAGGTTGTTTAGCCACATGTGTTATATTTTATGATAAATGTATCAAAAATTGTGTTTTGGAATCAAAAGAAGAGGCTTGCTAGCCGAAAATGATGGGAGGAACTCTCTATTTTTGAATTCTATAATTAATATCAATAAGAAATGAAATTCAAAATCAAGAACTCCATTGTTTGTTAAATTAAATGAATTCATGTAATTGATGCTCCACGGGCAGTTTTTTTCATAATGAATATACTTATTAAGAAAGAAACAAAAGTTAATTTCAAGGTTATTGCATGAAAAATAGTGCTAGTAACAACAAGAGGAGCCTAATTAACATGAGGTGATTTGAAATTCTCATTATTTAGGAATTAAACCAGTTAACATTTGTACGGAATGCAAACCATGATGAATGACACTTTTGGCTGATGGATTTAAATAGATTTGGAGTTTTAATGGTGTATATACTTGATTGATTCAATTAATATACTAGGTTGTTTAGCCACATGTGTTATATTTCATGATCAATGTGTCAAAAAGTGTGTTTGGAATCAAAAGAGGAAACTTGCTAACCAGAAATGATGGGAAGAACTCTCTATTGTTTAATTCCATAATTAATATCAATAAGAAATGCAATTCAAAATCTAGGACTCCATTGTATGTTAAATTGAATGAATTCATCTTATAGATGGTCCATGGGCATTTTTTTCACAATGAATATAGTTATTAAGAAAGAATCAAAAGTTAATTTCAAGGTTATTGCATGAAAAATAGTCAGGGTAGCAATAAGAGGAGCCTAATTAACATGAGGTGATTAGAAATGCTCATTATTTAGGAATTAAACCAGTTAACATTTTTTCGGAATGCAAACCATGTTGAATCACCCGTTTGGCTGAATGATTTAAATAGATTTGGAGTTTTAATTGTGTATATACTTGTTTGATTCAAGTATTATACTAGGTTGTTTAGCCACATGTGTTATATTTCATGATCAATGTGTCAAAAAGTGTATTTGGAATCAAAAGAGGAAACTTGCTAACCAAAAATGATGGGAGGAACTCTCTATTTTTGAATTCAATAATTAATATCAATAAGAAATCCAATTCGAAATCAAGGACTCCATTGTTTGTTAAATTGAATGAATTCATCTTATAGATGGTCCATGGGCATTTTTTTTCATAATGAATATAGTTGTTAAGAAAGAATCAAAAGTTAATTTCAAAGTTATTGCATGAAAAATAGTCATGATTGCAATAAGAGGAGCCTAATTAAAATGAGGTGATTGGAAATGCTCATTATTTTGAATTTAAACCAGTTAACATTTTTATGGAATGCAAACCATGATGAATCACCCGTTTGGCTGAAGGATTTAAATAGATTTGGAGTTTTAATTGTGTATATACTTGTTTGATTCAATTAATATACTAGGTTGTTTGGCCACATGTGTTATATATTTCATGATCAATGTGTTAAAAAGTGTGTTTGGAATCAAAAGAGGAAACTTGCTAACCAAAAATGATGGGAGGAACTCTCTATCTCTAAATTCAATAATTAATATCAATAAGAAATCCAATTCGAAATCAAGGACTCCATTGTTTGTTAAATTGAATGAATTCATGTTATAGATGGTCCATGGGCTTTTTTTTTTTCATAATGAATATAGTTATTAAGAAAGAATCAAAAGTTAATTTCAAGGTTACTGCATGAAAAAATAGTCATGGTAAAAACAAGAGAAGCCTAATTAACATTAGGTGATTAGAATGCCTCATTATTTAGGAATTAAAACAGTTAACATTTGTACGAAATGCAAACCATGATGAATGACACCATTTGCTGATGTATTGAAATAGATTTGGAGTTTTAATGGTGTATATACTTGTTTGATTCAATTAATATACTAGGTTGTTTAGCCACATGTGTTATATTTTATGATAAATGTATCAAACATTGTGTTTTGGAATCAAAAAAGGAGGCTTGCTAGCTGAAAGTGATGGGAGGAACTCTCTGTTTTTGAATTCAATAATTAATATCAATAAGAAATGCAATTCAAAATCAAGAACTCCATTGTTTCTTAAATTGAATGAATTTATATAATTAATGGTCCACGGTCATTTTTTTCCATATTGATTATAATTATTAAGAAAGAAACAAAAGTCAATTTCAAGGTTATTGCATGAAAAATAGTCATGGTAAGAACAAAAGGAGACTAATTAACATGAGGTAATTAACAGTTCTCATTATTAAGGAATTAAACCAGTTAACATTTGTACGGAATACAAACCATGATGAAAAAACACTTTTGGCTGATGGATGTAAATAGATTTGGAGTTTTAATCGTGTATAAAATTATTTGATTCAATTAATATACTAGGTTGTTTCGCCACATGTGTTATATTTCATGATCAATGTAATAAAAAGTGTGTTTGGAATCAAAAGAGGAAACTTGCTAACCAGAAATGATGGGAGGAACTCTCTATTTTTGAATTCAATAATTAATATCAATAAGAAATCCAATTCAAAATCAAGAACTCCATTGTTTGTTAAATTGAATGAATTCATCTTATAGATGGTCCATGGGCATTTCTTTCATAATGAATATAGTTATTAACAAAATAATCAAAAGTTAATTTCAAGGTTATTGCATGAAAAATAGTCATGGTAAAAACAAGCGAAGCGTAATTAACATTAGGTGATTACAATGTCTCATTATTTAGGAATTAAACCAGTTAACATTTGTACGAAATGCAAACCATGATGAATGACACCATTTGCGGATGTATTGAAATAGATTTAGAGTTTTAATGGTGTATATACTTGTTTGATTCAATTAATATACTAGGTTGTTTAGCCACATGTGTTATATTTTATGATAAATGTATCAAAAATTGTGTTTTGGAATCAAAAGAAGAGGCTTGCTAGCCGAAAATGATGGGAGGAACTCTCTGTTTTTGAATTCTATAATTAATATCAATAAGAAATGAAATTCAAAATCAAGAACTCCATTGTTTGTTAAATTAAATGAATTCATGTAATTGATGGTCCACGGGCAGTTTTTTTCATAATGAATATACTTATTAAGAAAGAAACAAAAGTTAATTTCAAGGTTATTGCATGAAAAATAGTGCTAGTAACAACAAGAGGAGCCTAATTAACATGAGGTGATTTGAAATTCTCATTATTTAGGAATTAAACCAGTTAACATTTGTACGGAATGCAAACCATGATGAATGACACTTTTGGCTGATGGATTTAAATAGATTTGGAGTTTTAATGGTGTATATACTTGATTGATTCAATTAATATACTAGGTTGTTTAGCCACATGTGTTATATTTCATGATCAATGTGTCAAAAAGTGTGTTTGGAATCAAAAGAGGAAACTTGCTAACCAGAAATGATGGGAAGAACTCTCTATTGTTTAATTCCATAATTAATATCAATAAGAAATGCAATTCAACATCTAGGACTCCATTGTATGTTAAATTGAATGAATTCATCTTATAGATGGTCCATGGGCATTTTTTTCACAATGAATATAGTTATTAAGAAAGAATCAAAAGTTAATTTCAAGGTTATTGCATGAAAAATAGTCAGGGTAGCAATAAGAGGAGCCTAATTAACATGAGGTGATTAGAAATGCTCATTATTTAGGAATTAAACCAGTTAACATTTTTTCGGAATGCAAACCATGTTGAATCACCCGTTTGGCTGAATGATTTAAATAGATTTGGAGTTTTAATTGTGTATATACTTGTTTGATTCAAGTATTATACTAGGTTGTTTAGCCACATGTGTTATATTTCATGATCAATGTGTCAAAAAGTGTATTTGTAATCAAAAGAGGAAACTTGCTAACCAAAAATGATGGGAGGAAGGAACTCTCTATTTTTGAATTCAATAATTAATATCAATAAGAAATCCAATTCGAAATCAAGGACTCCATTGTTTGTTAAATTGAATGAATTCATCTTATAGATGGTCCATGGGCATTTTTTTTCATAATGAATATAGTTGTTAAGAAAGAATCAAAAGTTAATTTCAAAGTTATTGCATGAAAAATAGTCATGATTGCAATAAGAGGAGCCTAATTAAAATGAGGTGATTGGAAATGCTCATTATTTTGAATTTAAACCAGTTAACATTTTTATGGAATGCAAACCATGATGAATCACCCGTTTGGCTGAAGGATTTAAATAGATTTGGAGTTTTAATTGTGTATATACTTGTTTGATTCAATTAATATACTAGGTTGTTTGGCCACATGTGTTATATTTCATGATCAATGTGTTAAAAAGTGTGTTTGGAATCAAAAGAGGAAACTTGCTAACCAAAAATGATGGGAGGAACTCTCTATCTTTAAATTCAATAATTAATATCAATAAGAAATCCAATTCGAAATCAAGGACTCCATTGTTTGTTAAATTGAATGAATTCATGTTATAGATGGTCCATGGGCATTTTTTTTCATAATGAATATAGTTATTAAGAAAGAATCAAAAGTTAATTTCAAGGTTACTGCATGAAAAAATAGTCATGGTAAAAACAAGAGAAGCCTAATTAACATTAGGTGATTAGAATGCCTCATTATTTAGGAATTAAAACAGTTAACATTTGTACGAAATGCAAACCATGATGAATGACACCATTTGCTGATGTATTGAAATAGATTTGGAGTTTTAATGGTGTATATACTTGTTTGATTCAATTAATATACTAGGTTGTTTAGCCACATGTGTTATATTTTATGATAAATGTATCAAACATTGTGTTTTGGAATCAAAAAAGGAGGCTTGCTAGCTGAAAGTGATGGGAGGAACTCTCTGTTTTTGAATTCAATAATTAATATCAATAAGAAATGCAATTCAAAATCAAGAACTCCATTGTTTCTTAAATTGAATGAATTTATATAATTAATGGTCCACGGTCATTTTTTTCCATATTGATTATAATTATTAAGAAAGAAACAAAAGTCAATTTCAAGGTTATTGCATGAAAAATAGTCATGGTAAGAACAAAAGGAGACTAATTAACATGAGGTAATTAACAGTTCTCATTATTAAGGAATTAAACCAGTTAACATTTGTACGGAATACAAACCATGATGAAAAACACTTTTGGCTGATGGATGTAAATAGATTTGGAGTTTTAATCGTGTATAAAATTATTTGATTCAATTAATATACTAGGTTGTTTCGCCACATGTGTTATATTTCATGATCAATGTAATAAAAAGTGTGTTTGGAATCAAAAGAGGAAACTTGCTAACCAGAAATGATGGGAGGAACTCTCTATTTTTGAATTCAATAATTAATATCAATAAGAAATCCAATTCAAAATCAAGAACTCCATTGTTTGTTAAATTGAATGAATTCATCTTATAGATGGTCCATGGGCATTTCTTTCATAATGAATATAGTTATTAACAAAATAATCAAAAGTTAATTTCAAGGATGGGAGGAACTCTCTGTTTTTGAATTCTATAACTAATATCAATAAGAAATGCAATTCAAAATCTAAGACTCCATTGTATGTTAAATTGAATGAATTCATCTTATAGATGGCCCATGGGCATTTTTTCATAACCAATATAGTTTTTAAGAAAGAAACAAAAGTTAATTTCAAGGTTACTGCATGAAAAATAGTCATGGTAAAAACAAGAGAAGCCTAATTAACATTAGGTGATTGGAATGTCTCATTATTTAGGAATTAAACCAGTTAACATTTGTACGGAATGCAAACCATGATGAATGACACTTTTGGCTGATGGATTTAAATAGATTTGGAGTTTTAATGGTGTATATACTTGATTGATTCAATTAATATACTAGGTTGTTTAGCCACATGTGTTATATTTCATGATCAATGTGTCAAAAAGTGTGTTTGGAATCAAAAGAGGAAACTTGCTAACCAGAAATGATGGGAAGAACTCTCTATTGTTTAATTCCATAATTAATATCAATAAGAAATGCAATTCAAAATCTAGGACTCCATTGTATGTTAAATTGAATGAATTCATCTTATAGATGGTCCATGGGCATTTTTTTCACAATGAATATAGTTATTAAGAAAGAATCAAAAGTTAATTTCAAGGTTATTGCATGAAAAATAGTCAGGGTAGCACTAAGAGGAGCCTAATTAACATTAGGTGATTAGAAATGCTCATTATTTAGGAATTAAACCAGTTAACATTTTTTCGGAATGCAAACCATGTTGAATCACCCGTTTGGCTGAATGATTTAAATAGATTTGGAGTTTTAATTGTGTATATACTTGTTTGATTGAAGTATTATACTAGGTTGTTTAGCCACATGTGTTATATTTCATGATCAATGTGTCAAAAAGTGTATTTGGAATCAAAAGAGGAAACTTGCTAACCAAAAATGATGGGAGGAACTCTCTATTTTTGAATTCAATAATTAATATCAATAAGAAATCCAATTCAAAATCAAGAACTCCATTGTTTGTTAAATTGAATGAATTCATCTTATAGATGGTCCATGGGCATTTCTTTCATAATGAATATAGTTATTAACAAAATAATCAAAAGTTAATTTCAAGGTTATTGCATGAAAAATAGTCATGGTAAAAACAAGAGAAGCGTAATTAACATTAGGTGATTAGAATGTCTCATTATTTAGGAATTAAACCAGTTAACATTTGTACGAAATGCAAACCATGATGAATGACACCATTTGCGGATGTATTGAAATAGATTTAGAGTTTTAATGGTGTATATACTTGTTTGATTCAATTAATATACTAGGTTGTTTAGCCATATGTGTTATATTTTATGATAAATGTATCAAAAATTGTGTTTTGGAATCAAAAGAAGAGGCTTGGTAGCCGAAAATGATGGGAGGAACTCTCTGTTTTTGAATTCTATAATTAATATCAATAAGAAATGAAATTCAAAATCAAGAACTCCATTGTTTGTTAAATTAAATGAATCCATGTAATTGATGGTCCACGGGCAGTTTTTTTCATAATGAATATACTTATTAAGAAAGAAACAAAAGTTAATTTCAAGGTTATTGCATGAAAAATAGTGCTAGTAACAACAAGAGGAGCCTAATTAACATGAGGTGATTTGAAATTCTCATTATTTAGGAATTAAACCAGTTAACATTTGTACGGAATGCAAACCATGATGAATGACACTTTCGGCTGATGGATTTAAATAGATTTGGAGTTTTAATGGTGTATATACTTGATTGATTCAATTAATATACTAGGTTGTTTAGCCACATGTGTTATATTTCATGATCAATGTGTCAAAAAGTGTGTTTGGAATCAAAAGAGGAAACTTGCTAACCAGAAATGATGGGAAGAACTCTCTATTGTTTAATTCCATATTTAATATCAATAAGAAATGCAATTCAAAATCTAGGACTCCATTGTATGTTAAATTGAATGAATTCATCTTATAGATGGTCCATGGGCATTTTTTTCACAATGAATATAGTTATTAAGAAAGAATCAAAGTTAATTTCAAGGTTATTGCATGAAAAATAGTCAGGGTAGCAATAAGAGGAGCCTAATTAACATGAGGTGATTAGAAATGCTCATTATTTAGGAATTAAACCAGTTAACATTTTTTCGGAATGCAAACCATGTTGAATCACCCGTTTGGCTGAATGATTTGAATAGATTTGGAGTTTTAATTGTGTATATACTTGTTTGATTCAAGTATTATACTAGGTTGTTTAGCCACATGTGTTATATTTCATGATCAATGTGTCAAAAAGTGTATTTGGAATCAAAAGAGGAAACTTGCTAACCAAAAATGATGGGAGGAACTCTCTATCTTTAAATTCAATAATTAATATCAATAAGAAATCCAATTCGAAATCAAGGACTCCATTGTTTGTTAAATTGAATGAATTCATGTTATAGATGGTCCATGGGCATTTTTTTTTCATAATGAATATAGTTATTAAGAAAGAATCAAAAGTTAATTTCAAGGTTACTGCATGAAAAAAAATAGTCATGGTAAAAACAAGAGAAGCCTAATTAACATTAGGTGATTAGAATGCCTCATTATTTAGGAATTAAAACAGTTAACATTTGTACGAAATGCAAACCATGATGAATGACACCATTTGCTGATGTATTGAAATAGATTTGGAGTTTGAATGGTGTATATACTTGTTTGATTCAATTAATATACTAGGTTGTTTAGCCACATGTGTTATATTTTATGATAAATTTATCAAAAATTGTGTTTTGGAATCAGAAGAGGAGGCTTGCTATCCGACAAGGATGGGAGGAACTCTCTGTTTTTTTGAATTCTATAACTAATATCAATAAGAAATGCAATTCAAAATCTAGGACTCCATTGTATGTTAAATTGAATGAATTCATCTTATAGATGGCCCATGGGCATTTTTTCATAACCAATATAGTTATTAAGAAAGAAACAAAAGTTAATTTCAAGGTTACTGCATGAAAAATAGTCATGGTAAAAACAAGAGAAGCCTAATTAACATTAGGTGATTGGAATGTCTCATTATTTAGGAATTAAACCAGTTAACATTTGTACGAAATGCAAACCATGATGAATGACACTATTTGCTGATGGATTTAAATAGATTTGGAGTTTTAATGGTGTATATATACTTGGTTGATTCAATTAATATAATAGGTTGTTTAGCCACATGTGTTATATTTCATGATGAATGTGTCAAAAAGTGTGTTTGGAATCAAAAAAGGAAATTTGCTAACCAGAAATGATGGGAGGAACTCTCTATTGTTGAAATCCATAAATTAATATCAATAAGAAATGCAATTCAAAATCTAGGACTCCATTGTATGTTAAATGGAATGAATTCATCTTATAGATGGTCCATAGGCATTTTTTTCACAATGAATATAGTTATTAAGAAAGAATCAAAAGTTAATTTCAAGGTTATTGCATGAAAAATATAGTCATGGTAGCAACAAGAGGAGCCTAATTAACATGAGGTGATTAGAAATGCTCATTATTTAGAAATTAAAATAGTTAAACATTTTTACGGAATGCAAACCATGATGAATCACCGGTTTGGCTGAAGGATTTAAATAGATTTGGAGTTTTAATCGTGTACATACTTGTTTGATTCAATTAATATACTAGGTTGTTTAGCCACATGTGTTATATTTCATGATCAATGTGTCAAAAAGTGTGTTTGGAATCAAAAGAAGAAACTTGCTAACCAGAAATGATGGGAGGAACTCTCTATTTTTGAATTCAATAATTACTATCAATAAGAAATCCATTTCAAAAGCAAGGACTCCATTGTTTGTTAAATTGAATGAATTCATCTTATAGATGGTCCATTGGCATTTTTTTCATAATGAATATAGTTATTAAGAAAGAATCAAAAGTTAATTTTCACAAGGTTATTGCATGAAAAAAAAGTCATGGTAAAAACAAGAGAAGCCTAATTAACATTAGGTGATTAGAATGTCTCATTATTTAGGAATTAAAACCAGTTAACATTTGTATGGAATGCAAACCATGATGAATGACACTTTTGGCTGATGGATTTAAATAGATTTGAAGTTTTAATGGTGTATATACTTGATTGATTCAATTAATATACTAGGTTGTTTAGCTACATGTGTTATATTTCATGATCAATGTGTCAAAAAGTGTGTTTGGAATCAAAAGAGGAAACTTGCTAACCAGAAATGATGGGAAGAACTCTCTATTGTTTAATTCCATAATTAATATGAATAAGAAATGCAATTCAAAATCTAGGACTCCATTGTATGTTAAATTGAATGAATTCATCTTATAGATGGTCCATGGGCATTTTTTTCACAATGAATATAGTTATTAAGAAAGAATCAAAAGTTAATTTCAAGGTTATTGTATGAAAAATAGTCAGGGTAGCAATAAGAGGAGCCTAATTAACATGAGGTGATTGGAAATGCTCATTATTTTGAATTTAAACCAGTTAACATTTTTATGGAATGCAAACCATGATGAATCACCTGTTTGGCTGAAGGATTTAAATAGATTTGGAGTTTTAATTGTGTATATACTTGTTTGATTCAATTAATATACTAGGTTGTTTGGCCACATGTGTTATATTTCATGATCAATGTGTTAAAAAAGTGTGTTTGGAATCAAAAGAGGAAACTTGCTAACCAAAAATGATGGGAGGAACTCTCTATCTTTAAATTCAATAATTAATATCAATAAGAAATCCAATTCGAAATCAAGGACTCCATTGTTTGTTAAATTGAATGAATTCATGTTATAGATGGTCCATGGGCATTTTTTTTTCATAATGAATATAGTTATTAAGAAAGAATCAAAAGTTAATTTCAAGGTTACTGCATGAAAAAAATAGTCATGGTAAAAACAAGAGAAGCCTAATTAACATTAGGTGATTAGAATGCCTCATTATTTAGGAATTAAAACAGTTAACATTTGTACAAAATGCAAACCATGATGAATGACACCATTTGCTGATGTATTGAAATAGATTTGGAGTTTTAATGGTGTATATACTTGTTTGATTCAATTAATATACTAGGTTGTTTAGCCACATGTGTTATATTTTATGATAAATTTATCAAAAATTGTGTTTTGGAATCAGAAGAGGAGGCTTGCTATCCGACAAGGATGGGAGGAACTCTCTGTTTTTGAATTCTATAACTAATATCAATAAGAAATGCAATTCAAAATCTAGGACTCCATTGTATGTTAAATTGAATGAATTCATCTTATAGATGGCCCATGGGCATTTTTTCATAACCAATATAGTTATTAAGAAAGAAACAAAAGTTAATTTCAAGGTTACTGCATGAAAAATAGTCATGGTAAAAACAAGAGAAAGCCTAATTAACATTAGGTGATTGGAATGTCTCATTATTTACGAATTAAACCAGTTAACATTTGTACGAAATGCAAACCATGATGAATGACACTATTTGCTGATGGATTTAAAATAGATTTGGAGTTTTAATGGTGTATATACTTTGGTTGATTCAATTAATATAATAGGTTGTTTAGCCACATGTGTTATATTTCATGATGAATGTGTCAAAAAGTGTGTTTGGAATCAAAAAAGGAAATTTGCTAACCAGAAATGATGGGAGGAACTCTCTATTGTTGAAATCCATAATTAATATCAATAAGAAATGCAATTCAAAATCTAGGACTCCATTGTATGTTAAATGGAATGAATTCATCTTATAGATGGTCCATAGGCATTTTTTTCACAATGAATATAGTTATTAAGAAAGAATCAAAAGTTAATTTCAAGGTTATTGCATGAAAAATAGTCATGGTAGCAACAAGAGGAGCCTAATTAAACATGAGGTGATTAGAAATGCTCATTATTTAGAAATTAAAATAGTTAACATTTTTACGGAATGCAAACCATGATGAATCACCGGTTTGGCTGAAGGATTTAAATAGATTTGGAGTTTTAATCGTGTACATACTTGTTTGATTCAATTAATATACTAGGTTGTTTAGCCACATGTGTTATATTTCATGATCAATGTGTCAAAAAGTGTGTTTGGAATCAAAAGAAGAAACTTGCTAACCAGAAATGATGGGAGGAACTCTCTATTTTTGAATTCAATAATTACTATCAATAAGAAATCCATTTCAAAAGCAAGGACTCCATTGTTTGTTAAATTGAATGAATTCATCTTATAGATGGTCCATTGGCATTTTTTTCATAATGAATATAGTTATTAAGAAAGAATCAAAAGTTAATTTCAAGGTTATTGCATGAAAAAAAAGTCATGGTAAAAACAAGAGAAGCCTAATTAACATTAGGTGATTAGAATGTCTCATTATTTAGGAATTAAACCAGTTAACATTTGTATGGAATGCAAACCATGATGAATGACACTTTTGGCTGATGGATTTAAATAGATTTGAAGTTTTAATGGTGTATATACTTGATTGATTCAATTAATATACTAGGTTGTTTAGCTACATGTGTTATATTTCATGATCAATGTGTCAAAAAGTGTGTTTGGAATCAAAAGAGGAAACTTGCTAACCAGAAATGATGGGAAGAACTCTCTATTGTTTAATTCCATAATTAATATGAATAAGAAATGCAATTCAAAATCTAGGACTCCATTGTATGTTAAATTGAATGAATTCATCTTATAGATGGTCCATGGGCATTTTTTTTCACAATGAATATAGTTATTAAGAAAGAATCAAAAGTTAATTTCAAGGTTATTGTATGAAAAATAGTCAGGGTAGCAATAAGAGGAGCCTAATTAACATGAGGTGATTGGAAATGCTCATTATTTTGAATTTAAACCAGTTAACATTTTTTATGGAATGCAAACCATGATGAATCACCTGTTTGGCTGAAGGATTTAAATAGATTTGGAGTTTTAATTGTGTATATACTTGTTTGATTCAATTAATATACTAGGTTGTTTGGCCACATGTGTTATATTTCATGATCAATGTGTTAAAAAGTGTGTTTGGAATCAAAAGAGGAAACTTGCTAACCAAAAATGATGGGAGGAACTCTCTATCTTTAAATTCAATAATTAATATCAATAAGAAATCCAATTCGAAATCAAGGACTCCATTGTTTGTTAAATTGAATGAATTCATGTTATAGATGGTCCATGGGCTTTTTTTTTCATAATGAATATAGTTATTAAGAAAGAATCAAAAGTTAATTTCAAGGTTACTGCATGAAAAAATAGTCATGGTAAAAACAAGAGAAGCCTAATTAACATTAGGTGATTAGAATGCCTCATTATTTAGGAATTAAAACAGTTAACATTTGTACGAAATGCAAACCATGATGAATGACACCATTTGCTGATGTATTGAAATAGATTTGGAGTTTGAATGGTGTATATACTTGTTTGATTCAATTAATATACTAGGTTGTGTTTAGCCACATGTGTTATATTTTATGATAAATTTATCAAAAATTGTGTTTTTGGAATCAGAAGAGGAGGCTTGCTATCCGACAAGGATGGGAGGAACTCTCTGTTTTTTGAATTCTATAACTAATATCAATAAGAAATGCAATTCAAAATCTAGGACTCCATTGTATGTTAAATTGAATGAATTCATCTTATAGATGGCCCATGGGCATTTTTTCATAACCAATATAGTTATTAAGAAAGAAACAAAAGTTAATTTCAAGGTTACTGCATGAAAAATAGTCATGGTAAAAACAAGAGAAGCCTAATTAACATTAGGTGATTGGAATGTCTCATTATTTACGAATTAAACCAGTTAACATTTGTACGAAATGCAAACCATGATGAATGACACTATTTGCTGATGGATTTAAATAGATTTGGAGTTTTAATGGTGTATATACTTGGTTGATTCAATTAATATAATAGGTTGTTTAGCCACATGTGTTATATTTCATGATGAATGTGTCAAAAAGTGTGTTTGGAATCAAAAAAGGAAATTTGCTAACCAGAAATGATGGGAGGAACTCTCTATTGTTGAAATCCATAATTAATATCAATAAGAAATGCAATTCAAAATCTAGGACTCCATTGTATGTTAAATGGAATGAATTCATCTTATAGATGGTCCATAGGCATTTTTTTCACAATGAATATAGTTATTAAGAAAGAATCAAAAGTTAATTTCAAGGTTATTGCATGAAAAATAGTCATGGTAGCAACAAGAGGAGCCTAATTAACATGAGGTGATTAGAAATGCTCATTATTTAGAAATTAAAATAGTTAACATTTTTACGGAATGCAAACCATGATGAATCACCGGTTTGGCTGAAGGATTTAAATAGATTTGGAGTTTTAATCGTGTACATACTTGTTTGATTCAATTAATATACTAGGTTGTTTAGCCACATGTGTTATATTTCATGATCAATGTGTCAAAAAGTGTGTTTGGAATCAAAAGAAGAAACTTGCTAACCAGAAATGATGGGAGGAACTCTCTATTTTTGAATTCAATAATTACTATCAATAAGAAATCCATTTCAAAAGCAAGGACTCCATTGTTTGTTAAATTGAATGAATTCATCTTATAGATGGTCCATTGGCATTTTTTTCATAATGAATATAGTTATTAAGAAAGAATCAAAAGTTAATTTCAAGGTTATTGCATGAAAAAAAAGTCATGGTAAAAACAAGAGAAGCCTAATTAACATTAGGTGATTAGAATGTCTCATTATTTAGGAATTAAACCAGTTAACATTTGTATGGAATGCAAACCATGATGAATGACACTTTTGGCTGATGGATTTAAATAGATTTGAAGTTTTAATGGTGTATATACTTGATTGATTCAATTAATATACTAGGTTGTTTAGCTACATGTGTTATATTTCATGATCAATGTGTCAAAAAGTGTGTTTGGAATCAAAAGAGGAAACTTGCTAACCAGAAATGATGGGAAGAACTCTCTATTGTTTAATTCCATAATTAATATGAATAAGAAATGCAATTCAAAATCTAGGACTCCATTGTATGTTAAATTGAATGAATTCATCTTATAGATGGTCCATGGGCATTTTTTTTTCACAATGAATATAGTTATTAAGAAAGAATCAAAAGTTAATTTCAAGGTTATTGTATGAAAAATAGTCAGGGTAGCAATAAGAGGAGCCTAATTAACATGAGGTGATTGGAAATGCTCATTATTTTTTGAATTTAAACCAGTTAACATTTTTATGGAATGCAAACCATGATGAATCACCTGTTTGGCTGAAGGATTTAAATAGATTTGGAGTTTTAATTGTGTATATACTTGTTTGATTCAATTAATATACTAGGTTGTTTGGCCACATGTGTTATATTTTCATGATCAATGTGTTTAAAAAGTGTGTTTGGAATCAAAAGAGGAAACTTGCTAACCAAAAATGATGGGAGGAACTCTCTATCTTTAAATTCAATAATTAATATCAATAAGAAATCCAATTCGAAATCAAGGACTCCATTGTTTGTTAAATTGAATGAATTCATGTTATAGATGGTCCCATGGGCATTTTTTTTCATAATGAATATAGTTATTAAGAAAGAATCAAAAGTTAATTTCAAGGTTACTGCATGAAAAAATAGTCATGGTGGTAAAACAAGAGAAGCCTAATTAACATTAGGTGATTAGAATGCCTCATTATTTAGGAATTAAAACAGTTAACATTTGTACGAAATGCAAACCATGATGAATGACACCATTTGCTGATGTATTGAAATAGATTTGGAGTTTTAATGGTGTATATACTTGTTTGATTCAATTAATATACTAGGTTGTTTAGCCACATGTGTTATATTTTATGATAAATTTATCAAAAATTGTGTTTTGGAATCAGAAGAGGAGGCTTGCTATCCGACAAGGATGGGAGGAACTCTCTGTTTTTGAATTCTATAACTAATATCAATAAGAAATGCAATTCAAAATCTAGGACTCCATTGTATGTTAAATTGAATGAATTCATCTTATAGATGGCCCATGGGCATTTTTTCATAACCAATATAGTTATTAAGAAAGAAACAAAAGTTAATTTCAAGGTTACTGCATGAAAAATAGTCATGGTAAAAACAAGAGAAGCCTAATTAACATTAGGTGATTAGAAATGTCTCATTATTTAGGAATTAAACCAGTTAAACATTTGTACGAAATGCAAACCATGATGAATGACACTATTTGCTGATGGATTTAAAATAGATTTGGAGTTTTAATGGTGTATATACTTGGTTGATTCAATTAATATAATAGGTTGTTTAGCCACATGTTGTTATATTTCATGATGAATGTGTCAAAAAGTGTGTTTGGAATCAAAAAAGGAAATTTGCTAACCAGAAATGATGGGAGGAACTCTCTATTGTTGAAATCCATAATTAATATCAATAAGAAATGCAATTCAAAATCTAGGACTCCATTGTATGTTAAATGGAATGAATTCATCTTATAGATGGTCCATAGGCATTTTTTTCACAATGAATATAGTTATTAAGAAAGAATCAAAAGTTAATTTCAAGGTTATTGCATGAAAAATAGTCATGGTAGCAACAAGAGGAGCCCTAATTAACATGAGGTGATTAGAAATGCTCATTATTTAGAAATTAAAATAGTTAACATTTTTACGGAATGCAAACCATGATGAATCACCGGTTTGGCTGAAGGATTTAAATAGATTTGGAGTTTTAATCGTGTACATACTTGTTTGATTCAATTAATATACTAGGTTGTTTAGCCACATGTGTTATATTTTCATGATCAATGTGTCAAAAAGTGTGTGTTTGGAATCAAAAGAAGAAACTTGCTAACCAGAAATGATGGGAGGAACTCTCTATTTTTGAATTCAATAATTACTATCAATAAGAAATCCATTTCAAAAGCAAGGACTCCATTGTTTGTTAAATTGAATGAATTCATCTTATAGATGGTCCATTGGCATTTTTTTCATAATGAATATAGTTATTAAGAAAGAATCAAAAGTTAATTTCAAGGTTATTGCATGAAAAAAAAGTCATGGTAAAAACAAGAGAAGCCTAATTAACATTAGGTGATTAGAATGTCTCATTATTTAGGAATTAAACCAGTTAACATTTGTATGGAATGCAAACCATGATGAATGACACTTTTGGCTGATGGATTTAAATAGATTTGAAGTTTTAATGGTGTATATACTTGATTGATTCAATTAATATACTAGGTTGTTTAGCTACATGTGTTATATTTCATGATCAATGTGTCAAAAAGTGTGTTTGGAATCAAAAGAGGAAACTTGCTAACCAGAAATGATGGGAAGAACTCTCTATTGTTTAATTCCATAATTAATATGAATAAGAAATGCAATTCAAAATCTAGGACTCCATTGTATGTTAAATTGAATGAATTCATCTTATAGATGGTCCATGGGCATTTTTTTCACAATGAATATAGTTATTAAGAAAGAATCAAAAGTTAATTTCAAGGTTATTGTATGAAAAATAGTCAGGGTAGCAATAAGAGGAGCCTAATTAACATGAGGTGATTGGAAATGCTCATTATTTTGAATTTAAACCAGTTAACATTTTTATGGAATGCAAACCATGATGAATCACCTGTTTGGCTGAAGGATTTAAATAGATTTGGAGTTTTAATTGTGTATATACTTGTTTGATTCAATTAATATACTAGGTTGTTTGGCCACATGTGTTATATTTCATGATCAATGTGTTAAAAAGTGTGTTTGGAATCAAAAGAGGAAACTTGCTAACCAAAAATGATGGGAGGAACTCTCTATCTTTAAATTCAATAATTAATATCAATAAGAAATCCAATTCGAAATCAAGGACTCCATTGTTTGTTAAATTGAATGAATTCATGTTATAGATGGTCCATGGGCATTTTTTTTTCATAATGAATATAGTTATTAAGAAAGAATCAAAAGTTAATTTCAAGGTTACTGCATGAAAAAAATAGTCATGGTAAAAACAAGAGAAGCCTAATTAACATTAGGTGATTAGAATGCCTCATTATTTAGGAATTAAAACAGTTAACATTTGTACGAAATGCAAACCATGATGAATGACACCATTTGCTGATGTATTGAAATAGATTTGGAGTTTTAATGGTGTATATACTTGTTTGATTCAATTAATATACTAGGTTGTTTAGCCACATGTGTTATATTTTATGATAAATTTATCAAAAATTGTGTTTTGGAATCAGAAGAGGAGGCTTGCTATCCGACAAGGATGGGAGGAACTCTCTGTTTTTGAATTCTATAACTAATATCAATAAGAAATGCAATTCAAAATCTAGGACTCCATTGTATGTTAAATTGAATGAATTCATCTTATAGATGGCCCATGGGCATTTTTTCATAACCAATATAGTTATTAAGAAAGAAACAAAAGTTAATTTCAAGGTTACTGCATGAAAAATAGTCATGGTAAAAACAAGAGAAGCCTAATTAACATTAGGTGATTGGAATGTCTCATTATTTACGAATTAAACCAGTTAACATTTGTACGAAATGCAAACCATGATGAATGACACTATTTGCTGATGGATTTAAATAGATTTGGAGTTTTAATGGTGTATATACTTGGTTGATTCAATTAATATAATAGGTTGTTTAGCCACATGTGTTATATTTCATGATGAATGTGTCAAAAAGTGTGTTTGGAATCAAAAAAGGAAATTTGCTAACCAGAAATGATGGGAGGAACTCTCTATTGTTGAAATCCATAATTAATATCAATAAGAAATGCAATTCAAAATCTAGGACTCCATTGTATGTTAAATGGAATGAATTCATCTTATAGATGGTCCATAGGCATTTTTTTCACAATGAATATAGTTATTAAGAAAGAATCAAAAGTTAATTTCAAGGTTATTGCATGAAAAATAGTCATGGTAGCAACAAGAGGAGCCTAATTAACATGAGGTGATTAGAAATGCTCATTATTTAGAAATTAAAATAGTTAACATTTTTACGGAATGCAAACCATGATGAATCACCGGTTTGGCTGAAGGATTTAAATAGATTTGGAGTTTTAATCGTGTACATACTTGTTTGATTCAATTAATATACTAGGTTGTTTAGCCACATGTGTTATATTTCATGATCAATGTGTCAAAAAGTGTGTTTGGAATCAAAAGAAGAAACTTGCTAACCAGAAATGATGGGAGGAACTCTCTATTTTTTGAATTCAATAATTACTATCAATAAGAAATCCATTTCAAAAGCAAGGACTCCATTGTTTGTTAAATTGAATGAATTCATCTTATAGATGGTCCATTGGCATTTTTTTTCATAATGAATATAGTTATTAAGAAAGAATCAAAAGTTAATTTCAAGGTTATTGCATGAAAAAAAAGTCATGGTAAAAACAAGAGAAGCCTAATTAACATTAGGTGATTAGAATGTCTCATTATTTAGGAATTAAACCAGTTAACATTTGTATGGAATGGAATGCAAACCATGATGAATGACACTTTTGGCTGATGGATTTAAATAGATTTGAAGTTTTAATGGTGTATATACTTGATTGATTCAATTAATATACTAGGTTGTTTAGCTACATGTGTTATATTTCATGATCAATGTGTCAAAAAGTGTGTTTTTGGAATCAAAAGAGGAAACTTGCTAACCAGAAATGATGGGAAGAACTCTCTATTGTTTAATTCCATAATTAATATGAATAAGAAATGCAATTCAAAATCTAGGACTCCATTGTATGTTAAATTGAATGAATTCATCTTATAGATGGTCCATGGGCATTTTTTTCACAAATGAATATAGTTATTAAGAAAGAATCAAAAGTTAATTTCAAGGTTATTGTATGAAAAATAGTCAGGGTAGCAATAAGAGGAGCCTAATTAACATGAGGTGATTGGAAATGCTCATTATTTTGAATTTAAACCAGTTAACATTTTTATGGAATGCAAACCATGATGAATCACCTGTTTGGCTGAAGGATTTAAATAGATTTGGAGTTTTAATTGTGTATATACTTGTTTGATTCAATTAATATACTAGGTTGTTTGGCCACATGTGTTATATTTCATGATCAATGTGTTAAAAAGTGTGTTTTTGGAATCAAAAGAGGAAACTTGCTAACCAAAAATGATGGGAGGAACTCTCTATCTTTAAATTCAATAATTAATATCAATAAGAAATCCAATTCGAAATCAAGGACTCCATTGTTTGTTAAATTGAATGAATTCATGTTATAGATGGTCCATGGGCATTTTTTTTCATAATGAATATAGTTATTAAGAAAGAATCAAAAGTTAATTTCAAGGTTACTGCATGAAAAAATAGTCATGGTAAAAACAAGAGAAGCCTAATTAACATTAGGTGATTAGAATGCCTCATTATTTAGGAATTAAAAAAACAGTTAACATTTGTACGAAATGCAAACCATGATGAATGACACCATTTGCTGATGTATTGAAATAGATTTGGAGTTTTAATGGTGTATATGCTTGTTTGATTCAATTAATATACTAGGTTGTTTAGCCACATGTGTTATATTTTATGATAAATTTATCAAAAATTGTGTTTTGGAATCAGAAGAGGAGGCTTGCTATCCGACAAGGATGGGAGGAACTCTCTGTTTTTGAATTCTATAACTAATATCAATAAGAAATGCAATTCAAAATCTAGGACTCCATTGTATGTTAAATTGAATGAATTCATCTTATAGATGGCCCATGGGCATTTTTTCATAACCAATATAGTTATTAAGAAAGAAACAAAAGTTAATTTCAAGGTTACTGCATGAAAAATAGTCATGGTAAAAACAAGAGAAGCCTAATTAACATTAGGTGATTAGAATGTCTCATTATTTAGGAATTAAACCAGTTAACATTTGTACGAAATGCAAACCATGATGAATGACACTATTTGCTGATGGATTTAAATAGATTTGGAGTTTTAATGGTGTATATACTTGGTTGATTCAATTAATATAATAGGTTGTTTAGCCACATTTGTTATATTTCATGATGAATGTGTCAAAAAGTGTGTTTGGAATCAAAAAAGGAAATTTGCTAACCAGAAATGATGGGAGGAACTCTCTATTGTTGAAATCCATAATTAATATCAATAAGAAATGCAATTCAAAATCTAGGACTCCATTGTATGTTAAATGGAATGAATTCATCTTATAGATGGTCCATAGGCATTTTTTTCACAATGAATATAGTTATTAAGAAAGAATCAAAAGTTAATTTCAAGGTTATTGCATGAAAAATAGTCATGGGTAGCAACAAGAGGAGCCTAATTAACATGAGGTGATTAGAAATGCTCATTATTTAGAAATTAAAATAGTTAACATTTTTACGGAATGCAAACCATGATGAATCACCGGTTTGGCTGAAGGATTTAAATAGATTTGGAGTTTTAAATCGTGTACATACTTGTTTGATTCAATTAATATACTAGGTTGTTTAGCCACATGTGTTATATTTCATGATCAATGTGTCAAAAAGTGTGTTTGGAATCAAAAGAAGAAACTTGCTAACCAGAAATGATGGGAGGAACTCTCTATTTTTGAATTCAATAATTACTATCAATAAGAAATCCATTTCAAAAGCAAGGACTCCATTGTTTGTTAAATTGAATGAATTCATCTTATAGATGGTCCATTGGCATTTTTTTCATAATGAATATAGTTATTAAGAAAGAATCAAAAGTTAATTTCAAGGTTACTGCATGAAAAAATAGTCATGGTAAAAACAAGAGAAGCCTAATTAACATTAGGTGATTAGAATGCCTCATTATTTAGGAATTAAAACAGTTAACATTTGTACAAAATGCAAACCATGATGAATGACACCATTTGCTGATGTATTGAAATAGATTTGGAGTTTTAATGGTGTATATACTTGTTTGATTCAATTAATATACTAGGTTGTTTAGCCACATGTGTTATATTTTATGATAAATTTATCAAAAATTGTGTTTTTGGAATCAGAAGAGGAGGCTTGCTATCCGACAAGGATGGGAGGAACTCTCTGTTTTTGAATTCTATAACTAATATCAATAAGAAATGCAATTCAAAATCTAGGACTCCATTGTATGTTAAATTGAATGAATTCATCTTATAGATGGCCCATGGGCATTTTTTCATAACCAATATAGTTATTAAGAAAGAAACAAAAGTTAATTTCAAGGTTACTGCATGAAAAATAGTCATGGTAAACACAAGAGAAGCCTAATTAACATTAGGTGATTGGAATGTCTCATTATTTAGGAATTAAACCAGTTAACATTTGTACGGAATGCAAACCATGATGAATGACACTTTTGGCTGATGGATTTAAATAGATTTGGAGTTTTAATGGTGTATATACTTGATTGATTCAATTAATATACTAGGTTCTTTAGCCACATGTGTTATATTTCATGATCAATGTGTCAAAAAGTGTGTTTGGAATCAAAAGAGGAAACTTGCTAACCAGAAATGATGGGAAGAACTCTCTATTGTTTAATTCCATAATTAATATCAATAAGAAATGCAATTCAAAATCTAGGACTCCATTGTATGTTAAATTGAATGAATTCATCTTATAGATGGTCCATGGGCATTTTTTTCACAATGAATATAGTTATTAAGAAAGAATCAAAAGTTAATTTCAAGGTTATTGCATGAAAAATAGTCAGGGTAGCAATAAGAGGAGCCTAATTAACATGAGGTGATTGGAAATGCTCATTATTTTGAATTTAAACCAGTTAACATTTTTATGGAATGCAAACCATGATGAATCACCCGTTTGGCTGAAGGATTTAAATAGATTTGGAGTTTTAATTGTGTATATACTTGTTTGATTCAATTAATATACTAGGTTGTTTGGCCACATGTGTTATATTTCATGATCAATGTGTTAAAAAGTGTGTTTGGAATCAAAAGAGGAAACTTGCTAAGCAAAAATGATGGGAGGAACTCTCTATCTTTAAATTCAATAATTAATATCAATAAGAAATCCAATTTGAAATCAAGGACTCCATTGTTTGTTAAATTGAATGAATTCATGTTATAGATGGTCCATGGGCATTTTTTTTCATAATGAATATAGTTATTAAGAAAAAATCAAAAGTTAATTTCAAGGTTACTGCATGAAAAAATAGTCATGGTAAAAACAAGAGAAGCCTAATTAACATTAGGTGATTAGAATGCCTCATTATTTAGGAATTAAAACAGTTAACATTTGTACGAAATGCAAACCATGATGAATGACACCATTTGCTGATGTATTGAAATAGATTTGGAGTTTGAATGGTGTATATACTTGTTTGATTCAATTAATATACTAGGTTGTTTAGCCACATGTGTTATATTTTATGATAAATTTATCAAAAATTTGTGTTTTGGAATCAGAAGAGGAGGCTTGCTATCCGACAAGGATGGGAGGAACTCTCTGTTTTTGAATTCTATAACTAATATCAATAAGAAATGCAATTCAAAATCTAGGACTCCATTGTATGTTAAATTGAATGAATTCATCTTATAGATGGCCCATGGGCATTTTTTCATAACCAATATAGTTATTAAGAAAGAAACAAAAGTTAATTTCAAGGTTACTGCATGAAAAATAGTCATGGTAAAAAACAAGAGAAGCCTAATTAACATTAGGTGATTGGAATGTCTCATTATTTAGGAATTAAACCAGTTAACATTTGTACGAAATGCAAACCATGATGAATGACACTTTTGGCTGATGGATTTAAATAGATTTGGAGTTTTAATGGTGTATATACTTGATTGATTCAATTAATATACTAGGTTGTTTAGCCACATGTGTTATATTTCATGATCAATGTGTCAAAAAGTGTGTTTGGAATCAAAAGAGGAAACTTGCTAACCAGAAATGATGGGAAGAACTCTCTATTTTTTAATTCCATAATTAATATCAATAAGAAATGCAATTCAAAATCTAGGACTCCATTGTATGTTAAATTGAATGAATTCATCTTATAGATGGTCCATGGGCATTTTTTTCACAATGAATATAGTTATTAAGAAAGAATCAAAGTTAATTTCAAGGTTATTGCATGAAAAATAGTCAGGGTAGCAATAAGAGGAGCCTAATTAACATGAGGTGATTAGAAATGCTCATTATTTAGGAATTAAACCAGTTAACATTTTTTCGGAATGCAAACCATGTTGAATCACCCGTTTGGCTGAATGATTTAAAGATTTGGAGTTTTAATTGTGTATATACTTGTTTGATTCAAGTATTATACTAGGTTGTTTAGCCACATGTGTTATATTTCATGATCAATGTGTCAAAAAGTGTATTTGGAATCAAAAGAGGAAACTTGCTAACCAAAAATGATGGGAGGAACTCTCTATCTTTAAATTCAATAATTAATATCAATAAGAAATCCAATTCGAAATCAAGGACTCCATTGTTTGTTAAATTGAATGAATTCATGTTATAGATGGTCCATGGGCATTTTTTTTCATAATGAATATAGTTATTAAGAAAGAATCAAAAGTTAATTTCAAGGTTACTGCATGAAAAAATAGTCATGGTAAAAACAAGAGAAGCCTAATTAACATTAGGTGATTAGAATGCCTCATTATTTAGGAATTAAAACAGTTAACATTTGTACGAAATGCAAACCATGATGAATGACACCATTTGCTGATGTATTGAAATAGATTTGGAGTTTTAATGGTGTATATACTTGTTTGATTCAATTAATATACTAGGTTGTTTAGCCACATGTGTTATATTTTATGATAAATTTATCAAAAATTGTGTTTTGGAATCAGAAGAGGAGGCTTGCTATCCGACAAGGATGGGAGGAACTCTCTGTTTTTGAATTCTATAACTAATATCAATAAGAAATGCAATTCAAAATCTAGGACTCCATTGTATGTTAAATTGAATGAATTCATCTTATAGATGGCCCATGGGCATTTTTTCATAACCAATATAGTTATTAAGAAAGAAACAAAAGTTAATTTCAAGGTTACTGCATGAAAAATAATCATGGTAAAAACAAGAGAAGCCTAATTAACATTAGGTGATTAGAATGTCTCATTATTTAGGAATTAAACCAGTTAACATTTGTACGAAATGCAAACCATGATGAATGACACTATTTGCTGATGGATTTAAATAGATTTGGAGTTTTAATGGTGTATATACTTGGTTGATTCAATTAATATAATAGGTTGTTTAGCCACATGTGTTATATTTCATGATCAATGTGTCAAAAAGTGTGTTTGGAATCAAAAGAGGAAATTTGCTAACCAGAAATGATGGGAAGAACTCTCTATTGTTTAATTCCATAATTAATATCAATAAGAAATGCAATTCAAAATCTAGGACTCCATTGTATGTTAAATTGAATGAATTCATCTTATAGATGGTCCATGGGCATTTTTTTCACAATGAATATAGTTATTAAGAAAGAATCAAAAGTTAATTTCAAGGTTATTGCATGAAAAATAGTCAGGGTAGCAATAAGAGGAGCCTAATTAACATGAGGTGATTGGAAATGCTCATTATTTTGAATTTAAACCAGTTAACATTTTTATGGAATGCAAACCATGATGAATCACCTGTTTGGCTGAAGGATTTTAATAGATTTGGAGTTTTAATTGTGTATATACTTGTTTGATTCAATTAATATACTAGGTTGTTTGGCCACATGTGTTATATTTCATGATCAATGTGTTAAAAAGTGTGTTTGGAATCAAAAGAGGAAACTTGCTAACCAAAAATGATGGGAGGAACTCTCTATCTTTAAATTCAATAATTAATATCAATAAGAAATCCAATTCGAAATCAAGGACTCCATTGTTTGTTAAATTGAATGAATTCATGTTATAGATGGTCCATGGGCATTTTTTTTTCATAATGAATATAGTTATTAAGAAAGAATCAAAAGTTAATTTCAAGGTTACTGCATATGAAAAAATAGTCATGGTAAAAAACAAGAGAAGCCTAATTAACATTAGGTGATTAGAATGCCTCATTATTTAGGAATTAAAACAGTTAACATTTGTACGAAAAATGCAAACCATGATGAATGACACCATTTGCTGATGTATTGAAATAGATTTGGAGTTTGAATGGTGTATATACTTGTTTGATTCAATTAATATATACTAGGTTGTTTAGCCACATGTGTTATATTTTATGATAAATTTATCAAAAATTGTGTTTTGGAATCAGAAGAGGAGGCTTGCTATCCGACAAGGATGGGAGGAACTCTCTGTTTTTGAATTCTATAACTAATATCAATAAGAAATGCAATTCAAAATCTAGGACTCCATTGTATGTTAAATTGAATGAATTCATCTTATAGATGGCCCATGGGCATTTTTTCATAACCAATATAGTTATTAAGAAACAAAAGTTAATTTCAAGGTTACTGCATGAAAAATAGTCATGGTAAAAACAAGAGAAGCCTAATTAACATTAGGTGATTGGAATGTCTCATTATTTAGGAATTAAACCAGTTAACATTTGTACGGAATGCAAACCATGATGAATGACACTTTTGGCTGATGGATTTAAATAGATTTGGAGTTTTAATGGTGTATATACTTGATTGATTCAATTAATATACTAGGTTGTTTAGCCACATGTGTTATATTTCATGATCAATGTGTCAAAAAGTGTGTTTGGAATCAAAAGAGGAAACTTGCTAACCAGAAATGATGGGAAGAACTCTCTATTTTTTAATTCCATAATTAATATCAATAAGAAATGCAATTCAAAATCTAGGACTCCATTGTATGTTAAATTGAATGAATTCATCTTATAGATGGTCCATGGGCATTTTTTTCACAATGAATATAGTTATTAAGAAAGAATCAAAGTTAATTTCAAGGTTATTGCATGAAAAATAGTCAGGGTAGCAATAAGAGGAGCCTAATTAACATGAGGTGATTAGAAATGCTCATTATTTAGGAATTAAACCAGTTAACATTTTTTCGGAATGCAAACCATGTTGAATCACCCGTTTGGCTGAATGATTTAAATAGATTTGGAGTTTTAATTGTGTATATACTTGTTTGATTCAAGTATTATACTAGGTTGTTTAGCCACATGTGTTATATTTCATGATCAATGTGTCAAAAAGTGTATTTGGAATCAAAAGAGGAAACTTGCTAACCAAAAAATGATGGGAGGAACTCTCTATCTTTAAATTCAATAATTAATATCAATAAGAAATCCAATTCGAAATCAAGGACTCCATTGTTTGTTAAATTGAATGAATTCATGTTATAGATGGTCCATGGGCATTTTTTTTCATAATGAATATAGTTATTAAGAAAGAATCAAAAGTTAATTTCAAGGTTACTGCATGAAAAAATAGTCATGGTAAAAACAAGAGAAGCCTAATTAACATTAGGTGATTAGAATGCCTCATTATTTAGGAATTAAAACAGTTAACATTTGTACGAAATGCAAACCATGATGAATGACACCATTTGCTGATGTATTGAAATAGATTTGGAGTTTTAATGGTGTATATACTTGTTTGATTCAATTAATATACTAGGTTGTTTAGCCACATGTGTGTTATATTTTATGATAAATTTATCAAAAATTGTGTTTTTGGAATCAGAAGAGGAGGCTTGCTATCCGACAAGGATGGGAGGAACTCTCTGTTTTTGAATTCTATAACTAATATCAATAAGAAATGCAATTCAAAATCTAGGACTCCCATTGTATGTTAAATTGAATGAATTCATCTTATAGATGGCCCATGGGCATTTTTTCATAACCAATATAGTTATTAAGAAAGAAACAAAAGTTAATTTCAAGGTTACTGCATGAAAAATAATCATGGTAAAAACAAGAGAAGCCTAATTAACATTAGGTGATTAGAATGTCTCATTATTTAGGAATTAAACCAGTTAACATTTGTACGAAATGCAAACCATGATGAATGACACTATTTGCTGATGGATTTAAATAGATTTGGAGTTTTAATGGTGTATATACTTGGTTGATTCAATTAATATAATAGGTTGTTTAGCCACATGTGTTATATTTCATGATCAATGTGTCAAAAAGTGTGTTTGGAATCAAAAGAGGAAATTTGCTAACCAGAAATGATGGGAAGAACTCTCTATTGTTTAATTCCATAATTAATATCAATAAGAAATGCAATTCAAAATCTAGGACTCCATTGTATGTTAAATTGAATGAATTCATCTTATAGATGGTCCATGGGCATTTTTTTCACAATGAATATAGTTATTAAGAAAGAATCAAAAGTTAATTTCAAGGTTATTGCATGAAAAATAGTCAGGGTAGCAATAAGAGGAGCCTAATTAACATGAGGTGATTGGAAATGCTCATTATTTTGAATTTAAACCAGTTAACATTTTTATGGAATGCAAACCATGATGAATCACCTGTTTGGCTGAAGGATTTTAATAGATTTGGAGTTTTAATTGTGTATATACTTGTTTGATTCAATTAATATACTAGGTTGTTTGGCCACATGTGTTATATTTCATGATCAATGTGTGAAAAAGTGTGTTTGGAATCAAAAGAGGAAACTTGCTAATTAAAAATGATGGGAGGAACTCTCTATCTTTAAATTCAATAATTAATATCAATAAGAAATCCAATTCGAAATCAAGGACTCCATTGTTTGTTAAATTGAATGAATTCATGTTATAGATGGTCCATGGGCATTTTTTTTCATAATGAATATAGTTATTAAGAAAGAATCAAAAGTTAATTTCAAGGTTACTGCATGAAAAAATAGTCATGGTAAAAACAAGAGAAGCCTAATTAACATTAGGTGATTAGAATGCCTCATTATTTAGGAATTAAAACAGTTAACATTTGTACGAAATGCAAACCATGATGAATGACACCATTTGCTGATGTATTGAAATAGATTTGGAGTTTTAATGGTGTATATACTTGTTTGATTCAATTAATATACTAGGTTGTTTAGCCACATGTGTTATATTTTATGATAAATTTATCAAAAATTGTGTTTTGGAATCAGAAGAGGAGGCTTGCTATCCGACAAGGATGGGAGGAACTCTCTGTTTTTGAATTCTATAACTAATATCAATAAGAAATGCAATTCAAAATCTAGGACTCCATTGTATGTTAAATTGAATGAATTCATCTTATAGATGGCCCATGGGCATTTTTTCATAACCAATATAGTTATTAAGAAAGAAACAAAAGTTAATTTCAAGGTTACTGCATGAAAAATAGTCATGGTAAAAACAAGAGAAGCCTAATTAACATTAGGTGATTAGAATGTCTCATTATTTAGGAATTAAACCAGTTAACATTTGTACGAAATGCAAACCATGATGAATGACAATATTTGCTGATGGATTTAAATAGATTTGGAGTTTTAATGGTGTATATACTTGATTGATTCAATTAATATACTAGGTTGTTTAGCCACATGTGTTATATTTCATGATCAATGTGTCAAAAAGTGTGTTTGGAATCAAAAGAGGAAACTTGCTAACCAGAAATGATGGGAAGAACTCTCTATTGTTTAATTCCATAATTAATATCAATAAGAAATGCAATTCAAAATCTAGGACTCCATTGTATGTTAAATTGAATGAATTCATCTTATAGATGGTCCATGGGCATTTTTTTCACAATGAATATAGTTATTAAGAAAGAATCAAAGTTAATTTCAAGGTTATTGCATGAAAAATAGTCAGGGTAGCAATAAGAGGAGCCTAATTAACATGAGGTGATTAGAAATGCTCATTATTTAGGAATTAAACCAGTTAACATTTTTTCGGAATGCAAACCATGTTGAATCACCCGTTTGGCTGAATGATTTAAATAGATTTGGAGTTTTAATTGTGTATATACTTGTTTGATTCAAGTATTATACTAGGTTGTTTAGCCACATGTGTTATATTTCATGATCAATGTGTCAAAAAGTGTATTTGGAATCAAAAGAGGAAACTTGCTAACCAAAAATGATGGGAGGAACTCTCTAACTTTAAATTCAATAATTAATATCAATAAGAAATCCAATTCGAAATCAAGGACTCCATTGTTTGTTAAATTGAATGAATTCATGTTATAGATGGTCCATGGGCATTTTTTTTCATAATGAATATAGTTATTAAGAAAGAATCAAAAGTTAATTTCAAGGTTACTGCATGAAAAAATAGTCATGGTAAAAACAAGAGAAGCCTAATTAACATTAGGTGATTAGAATGCCTCATTATTTAGGAATTAAAACACAGTTAACATTTGTAGGAAATGCAAACCATGATGAATGACACCATTTGCTGATGTATTGAAATAGATTTGGAGTTTTAATGGTGTATATACTTGTTTGATTCAATTAATATACTAGGTTGTTTAGCCACATGTGTTATATTTTATGATAAATTTTATCAAAAATTGTGTTTTGGAATCAGAAGAGGAGGCTTGCTATCCGACAAGGATGGGAGGAACTCTCTGTTTTTGAATTCTATAACTAATATCAATAAGAAATGCAATTCAAAATCTAGGACTCCATTGTATGTTAAATTGAATGAATTCATCTTATAGATGGCCCATGGGCATTTTTTTCATAACCAATATAGTTATTAAGAAAGAAACAAAAGTTAATTTCAAGGTTACTGCATGAAAAATAGTCATGGTAAAAACAAGAGAAGCCTAATTAACATTAGGTGATTAGAATGTCTCATTATTTAGGAATTAAACCAGTTAACATTTGTACGAAATGCAAACCATGATGAATGACACTATTTGCTGATGGATTTAAATAGATTTGGAGTTTTAATGGTGTATATACTTGGTTGATTCAATTAATATAATAGGTTGTTTAGCCACATGTGTTATATTTCATGATGAATGTGTCAAAAAGTGTGTTTGGAATCAAAAAAGGAAATTTTGCTAACCAGAAATGATGGGAGGAACTCTCTATTGTTGAAATCCATAATTAATATCAATAAGAAATGCAATTCAAAATCTAGGACTCCATTGTATGTTAAAATGGAATGAATTCATCTTATAGATGGTCCATAGGCATTTTTTTCACAATGAATATAGTTATTAAGAAAGAATCAAAAGTTAATTTCAAGGTTATTGCATGAAAAATAGTCATGGTAGCAACAAGAGGAGCCTAATTAACATGAGGTGATTAGAAATGCTCATTATTTAGAAATTAAAAGAGTTAACATTTTTACGGAATGCAAACGATGATGAATCACCGGTTTGGCTGAAGGATTTAAATAGATTTGGAGTTTTAATCGTGTACATACTTGTTTGATTCAATTAATATACTAGGTTGTTTAGCCACATGTGTTATATTTCATGATCAATGTGTCAAAAAGTGTGTTTGGAATCAAAAGAAGAAACTTGCTAACCAGAAATGATGGGAGGAACTCTCTATTTTTGAATTCAATAATTACTATCAATAAGAAATCCATTTCAAAATCTAGGACTCCATTGTTTGTTAAATTGAATGAATTCATCTTATAGATGGTCCATGGGCATTTTTTTCACAATGAATATAGTTATTAAGAAAGCATCAAAAGTTAATTTCAAGGTTATTGCATGAAAAATAGTCAGGGTAGCAATAAGAGGAGCCTAATTAACATGAGGTGATTAGAAATGCTCATTATTTAGGAATTAAACTAGTTAACATTTTTTCGGAATGCAAACCATGTTGAATCACCCGTTTGGCTGAATGATTTAAATAGATTTGGAGTTTTAATTGTGTATATACTTGTTTGATTCAAGTATTATACTAGGTTGTTTAGCCACATGTGTTATATTTCATGATCAATGTGTCAAAAAGTGTATTTGGAATCAAAAGAGGAAACTTGCTAACCAAAAATGATGGGAGGAACTCTCTATTTTTGAATTCAATAATTAATATCAATAAGAAATCCAATTCAAAATCAAGAACTCCATTGTTTGTTAAATTGAATGAATTCATCTTATAGATGGTCCATGGGCATTTCTTTCATAATGAATATAGATATTAACAAAAGAATCAAAACTTAATTTCAAGGTTATTGCATGAAAAATAGTCATGGTAAAAACAAGAGAAGCGTAATTAACATTAGGTGATTAGAATGTCTCATTATTTAGGAATTAAACCAGTTAACATTTGTACGAAATGCAAACCATGATGAATGATACCATTTGCGGATGTATTGAAATAGAGTTAGAGTTTTAATGGTGTATATACTTGTTTGATTCAATTAATATACTAGGTTGTTTAGCCACATGTGTTATATTTTATGATAAATGTATCAAAAATTGTGTTTTGGAATCAAAAGAAGAGGCTTGCTAGCCGAAAATGATGGGAGGAACTCTCTGTTTTTGAATTCTATAATTAATATCAATAAGAAATGAAATTCAAAATCAAGAACTCCATTGTTTGTTAAATTAAATGAATTCATGTAATTGATGGTCCACGGGCAGTTTTTTTCATAATGAATATACTTATTAAGAAAGAAACAAAAGTTAATTTCAAGGCTATTGCATGAAAAATAGTGCTAGTAACAACAACAGGAGCCTAATTAACATGAGGTGATTTGAAATTCTCATTATTTAGGAATTAAACCAGTTAACATTTGTACGGAATGCAAACCATGATGAATGACACTTTTGGCTGATGGATTTAAATAGATTTGGAGTTTTAATGGTGTATATACTTGATTGATTCAATTAATATACTAGGTTGTTTAGCCACATGTGTTATATTTCATGATCAATGTGTCAAAAAGTGTGTTTGGAATCAAAAGAGGAAACTTGCTAACCAGAAATGATGGGAAGAACTCTCTATTTTTTAATTCCATAATTAATATCAATAAGAAATGCAATTCAAAATCTAGGACTCCATTGTATGTTAAATTGAATGAATTCATCTTATAGATGGTCCATGGGCATTGTTTTCACAATGAATATAGTTATTAAGAAAGAATCAAAAGTTAATTTCAAGGTTATTGCATGAAAAATAGTCAGGGTAGCAATAAGAGGAGCCTAATTAACATGAGGTGATTGGAAATGCTCATTATTTTGAATTTAAACCAGTTAACATTTTTATGGAATGCAAACCATGATGAATAACTCGTTTGGCTGAAGGATTTAAATAGATTTGGAGTTTTAATTGTGTATATACTTGTTTGATTCAATTAATATACTAGGTTGTTTGGCCACATGTGTTATATTTCATGATCAATGTGTTAAAAAGTGTGTTTGGAATCAAAAGAGGAAACTTGCTAACCAAAAATGATGGGAGGAACTCTCTAACTTTAAATTCAATAATTAATATCAATAAGAAATCCAATTCGAAATCAAGGACTCCATTGTTTGTTAAATTGAATGAATTCATGTTATAGATGGTCCATGGGCATTTTTTTTCATAATGAATATAGTTATTAAGAAAGAATCAAAAGTTAATTTCAAGGTTACTGCATGAAAAAATAGTCATGGTAAAAACAAGAGAAGCCTAATTAACATTAGGTGATTAGAATGCCTCATTATTTAGGAATTAAAACAGTTAACATTTGTATGAAATGCAAACCATGATGAATGACACCATTTGCTGATGTATTGAAATAGATTTGGAGTTTTAATGGTGTATATACTTGTTTGATTCAATTAATATACTAGGTTGTTTAGCCACATGTGTTATATTTTATGATAAATTTATCAAAAATTGTGTTTTGGAATCAGAAGAGGAGGCTTGCTATCCGACAAGGATGGGAGGAACTCTCTGTTTTTGAATTCTATAACTAATATCAATAAGAAATGCAATTCAAAATTTAGGACTCTATTGTATGTTAAATTGAATGAATTCATCTTATAGATGGCCCATGGGCATTTTTTCATAACCAATATAGTTATTAAGAAAGAAACAAAAGTTAATTTCAAGGTTACTGCATGAAAAATAGTCATGGTAAAAACAAGAGAAGCCTAATTAACATTAGGTGATTAGAATGTCTCATTATTTAGGAATTAAACCAGTTAACATTTGTACGAAATGCAAACCATGATGAATGACACTATTTGCTGATGGATTTAAATAGATTTGGAGTTTTAATGGTGTATATACTTGGTTGATTCAATTAATATAATAGGTTGTTTAGCCACATGTGTTATATTTCATGATCAATGTGTCAAAAAGTGTGTTTGGAATCAAAAGAGGAAATTTGCTAACCAGAAATGATGGGAGGAACTCTCTATTGTTGAAATCCATAACTAATATCAATAAGAAATGCAATTCAAAATCTAGGAATCCATTGTATGTTAAATGCAATGAATTCATCTTATAGATGGTCCATAGGCATTTTTTTCACAATGAATATAGTTATTAAGAAAGAATCAAAAGTTAATTTCAAGGTTATTGCATGAAAAATAGTCATGGTAGCAACAAGAGGAGCCTAATTAACATGAGGTGATTAGAAATGCTCATTATTTAGAAATTAAAAGAGTTAACATTTTTACGGAATGCAAACCATGATGAATCACCGCTTTGGCTAAAGGATTTAAATAGATTTGGAGTTTTAATCGTGTACATACTTGTTTGATTCAATTAATATACTAGGTTGTTTAGCCACATGTGTTATATTTCATGATCAATGTGTCAAAAAGTGTGTTTGGAATCAAAAGAAGAAACTTGCTAACCAGAAATGATGGGAGGAACTCTCTATTTTTGAATTCAATAATTACTATCAATAAGAAATCCATTTCAAAAGCAAGGACTCCATTGTTTGTTAAATTGAATGAATTCATCTTATAGATGGTCCATGGGCATTTTTTTCATAATGAATATAGTTATTATGAAAGAATCAAAAGTTAATTTCAAGGTTATTGCATGAAAAAAAGTCATCGTAAAAACAAGAGAAGCCTAATTAACATTAGGTGATTAGAATGTCTCATTATTTAGGAATTAAACCAGTTAACATTTGTACGAAGTGCAAACCATGATGAATGTCACCATTTGCTGATGTATTGAAATAGATTTGGAGTTTTAATGGTGTATATACTTGTTTGATTCAATTAATATACTAGGTTGTTTAGCCACATGTGTTATATTTTATGTTAAATGTATCAAAAATTGTGTTTTGGAATCAAAAGACGAGGCTTGCTAGCGGAAAATGATGAGAGGAACTCTCTATTTTTCAATTCTATAATTAATATTAATAAGAAATGAAATTCAAAATGAAGAACTCCATTGTTTGTTAAATTAAATGAATTCATGTAATTGATGGTCCACGTGCATTTTTTTCATAATGAATATAGTTATTAAGAAAGAAACAAAAGTTAATTTCAAGATTATTGAATAAAAAATAGTGCTAGTAACAACAAGAGGAGCCTAATTAACATGAGGTGATTAGAAATTCTCATTATTTAGGAATTAAACCAGTTAACATTTGTATGGGATGCAAACCATGATGAATCACCCGTTTGGCTGAAGGATTTAAATAGATTTGGAGTTTTAATCGTGTATATACTTGTTTGATTCAATTAATATACTAGGTTGTTTAGCCACGTGTGTTATATTTCATGATCAATGTGTCAAAAAGTGTGTTTGGAATCAAAAGAGGAAACTTGCTAACCAGAAATGATGGGAGGAACTCTCTATTTTTGAATTCAATAATTAATATCAATAAGAAATCCATTTCAAAAGCAAGGACTCCATTGTTTGTTAAATTGAATGAATTCATCTTATAGATTGTCCATGGGCATTTTTTTCATAATGAATATAGTTATTAAGAAAGAATCAAAAGTTAATTTCAAGGTTATTGCATGAAAAAAAAGTCATGGTAAAAACAAGAGAAGCCTAATTAACATTAGGTGATTAGAATGTCTCATTATTTAGGAATTAAACCAGTTAACATTTGTACGAAGTGCAAACCATGATGAATGACACCATTTGCTGATGTATTGAAATAGATTTGGAGTTTTAATGGTGTATATACTTGATTGATTCAATTAATATGCTAGGTTGTTTAGCCACATGTGTTATATTTTATGTTAAATGTATCAAAAATTGTGTTTTGGAATCAAAAGACGAGGCTTGCTAGCCGAAAATGATGGGAGGAACTCTCTATTTTTGAATTCTATAATTAATATCAATAAGAAATGAAATTCAAAATTAAGAACTCCATTGTATGTTAAATTGAATGAATTCATCTTATAGATGGTCCATAGGCATTTTTTTCACAATGAATATATTTATTAAGAAAGAATCAAAAGTTAATTTCAAGGTTATTGCATGAAAAATAGTCCTGGTAACAACAAGAGGAGACTAATTAACATGAGGTGATAAGAAATTCTCATTATTTAGGAATTAAACCAGTTAACATTTGTACGGGATGCAAACCATGATGAATCACCCGTTTGGCTGAAGGATTTAAATAGAGTTGGAGTTTTAATCGTGTATATACTTGTTTGATTCAATTAATATACTAGGTTGTTTAGCCACATGTGTTATATTTTATGATAAATGTATCAAAAATTGTGTTTTGGAATCAAAAGACGAGGCTTGCTTGCCGAAAATGATGGGAGGAACTCTCTATTTTTGAATTCTATAATTAATATCAATAAGAAATGAAATTCAAAATTAAGAATTCCATTGTATGTTAAATTGAATGAATTCATCTTATAGATGGTCCATAGGCATTTTTTTCACAATAAATATAGTTATTAAGAAAGAATCAAAAGTTAATTTCAAGGTTATTGCATGAAAAATAGTCCTGGTAACAACAAGAGGAGCCTAATTAACATGAGGTGATTAGAAATTCTCATTATTTAGGAATTAAACCAGTTAACATTTGTACGGAATGCAAACCATGATGAATCGCCCGTTTGGCTGAAGGATTTAAATAGATTTGGAGTTTTAATCGTGTATATACTTGTTTGATTCAATTAATATACTAGGTTGTTTAGCCACATGTGTTATATTTCATGATCAATGTGTCAAAAAGTGTGTTTGGAATCAAAAGAGCAGGCTTGCTAGCCAAAAATGATGGGAGGAACTCTCCATTTTTGAATTCTATAATTAATATCAATAGTTTGATTCAATTAATATACTAGGTTGTTTAGCCACATGTGTTATATTTCATGGTAAACCTATCGACAAGTGTGTTTTGGAATCAAAAGAGGAGGCTTGCTAGACAAAAATGATGGGAGGAACTCTCTATTTTTGAATTCTATAATTAATGTCAATAAGAAATATAATTAATATTCAAGAACTCCATTTTTTGTTAAATTGAATGAATTCATGTAATTGATGGTCCATAGGCATTTTTGTGAAAATGAATATATTTATTATGAAAGAAACAAAAGTTAATTTCAACATTATTGCATGGAAAATAGTCTTGTTAAAAACAAGAGGAGCCTAATTAACATGAAATGATTTGAAATTCTCGTTATTTACAAATTAAACCAATTAACATTTGTACCAAATGCAAACCATAACGAATGACACCTGTGCATAATGGACTAAAATAGATTTGGAGTTTTAATGGTGTATATACTTGTTTGATTCAATTAATATACTAGCTTGTTTAGCTAGATGTGTTGTATTTCATGATCACTGTATCAAAACTTGTATTTGGAATCAAAAGAGGAAACTTGCTAACCAAAAATGATGCGAGGAACTCTCTATTTTTGAATTCAACAATTAATATCTATAAGAAATGCAATTCCAAATCAAGGACTCCATTTGTTAGTTAAACTGAATGAATTCATCTTATAGATGGTCCATGGGCATTTTTTTTATAATGAATATAGTTATTAAGAAAGAAACAAAAGTTAATTTCAAGGTTATTGCATGAGAAATAGTCCTGGTAACAACAAGACGAGCCCAATTAACATGAGGTGATTAGAAATTCTCATTATTTAGGAATTAAACCAGTTAACATTTGTACGAAATGCAAACCATGATGAATGGCACCTTTGGCTGATGGATTTAAATAGATTTGGAGTTTTAATGGTGTATATACTTGTTTGATTCAATTAATATACTAGGTTGTTTAGCCACATGTGTCGTATTTAATGATCAAAGTATCAAAAAGTGGCTTTGCAATCAAAAGAGGAGACTTGTTAACCAAAAATGATGGGAGGAACTCTCTAATTTTGAATTCAATAATTAATATCAATAAGAAATGCATTTTAAAATCAAGGACTGAATTGTTTGTTAAATTGAACGAATTCAAGTAATTGATGGTCCACGGGCCTTTTTTTCATAATGAATATAGTTATGAAGAAAGAAACAACAGTTAATTTCAAGGTTATTGCATGAAAAATAGTCCTAGTAACAACAAGAGAATCCCAGTTAACATGAGGTGATTAAAAATTCTCATTATTTAGGAATTAAACGAGTTAACATTTGTACGAAATGCAACCCATGATAAAAGACACCTTTGGCTGATGGATTTAAATAGATTTGGACTTTTATTGGTGTTTATGCTTGTTTGATTCAATTAATATACTAGGTTGTTTAGCTACATATGTTTTATTTCATGATCACTGTATCAAAAAGTGTGTTTGGAATCAAAAGAGGAAACTTGTTAACCAAAAATGATGCGAGGAACTCTCTATTTTTGAATTCAAAAATTAATATCTATAAGAAATGCAATTCAAAATCAAGGACTCCATTGTTAGTTAAATTGAATGATTTCATCTTATAGATGGTCTATGAGCATTTTTTTTATAATGAATATAGTTATTAAGAAAGAAAAAAAAGTTAATTTCAAGGTTATTTCATGAGAAATAGTCCTGGTAACAACAAGAGGAGCCCAATTAAGATGAGGTGATTAAAAATTCTCATTATTTAGGAATTAAACAAGTTAACATTTGTACAAAATGCAACACATGATGAATGGCACCTTTGGCTGATGGATTAAATAGATTTGGAGTTTTAATGGTGTATATACTTGTTTGATTCAATTAATATACTAGGTTATTTAGCCACATGTGTTATATTTTATGATAAATGTATCAAACATTGTGTTTTGGAATCAAAAGAGGAGGCTTGCTAGCTGAAAGTGATGGGAGGAACTCTCTGTTTTTGAATTCAATAATTAATATCAATAAGAAATGCAATTCAAAATCAAGAACTCCATTGTTTCTTAAATTGAATGAATTCATATAATTAATGGTCCACGGTCATTGTTTTCCATATTGATTATAATTATTAAGAAAGAAACAAAAGTCAATTTCAAGGTTATTGCATGAAAAATTGTCCTGGTAAGAACAAAAGGAGCCTAATTAATATGAGGTAATTAAAAGTTCTCATTATTAAGGAATTAAAGCAGTTAACATTTGTACGGAATGCAAACCATGATGAAAAACACTTTTGGCTGATGGATGTAAATAGATTTGGAGTTTTAATCGTGTATAGAATTATTTGATTCAATTAATATACTAGGTTGTTTCGCCACATGTGTTATATTTCATGATCAATGTAATAAAAAGTGTGTTTGGAATCAAAAGAGGAAACTTGCTAACCAGAAATGATGAGAGGAACTCTCTATTTTTGAATTCAATAATTAATATCAATAAGAAATCCAATTCAAAATCAAGAACTCCATTGTTTGTTAAATTGAATGAATTCATCTTATAGATGGTCCATGGGCATTTCTTTCATAATAAATATAGTTATTAAGAAAGAATCAAAAGATAATTTCAAGGTTATTGCATGAAAAATAGTCATGGTAAAAACAAGAGAAGCGTAATTAACATTAGGTCATTAGAATGTCTCATTATTTAGGAATTAAACCAGTTAACATTTGTGCGAAGTGCAAACCATGATGAATGACACCATTTGCTGATGTATTGAAATAGATTTAGAGTTTTAATGGTATATATACTTGTTTGATTCAATTAATATACTAGGTTGTTTAGCCACATGTGTTATATTTTATGATAAATGTATCAAAAATTGTGTTTTGGAATCAAAAGAAGAGGCTTGCTAGCCGAAAATGATGGGAGGAACTCTCTGTTTTTGAATTCTATAATTAATATCAATAAGAAATGAAATTCAAAATCAAGAACTCCATTGTTTGTTAAATTAAATGAATTCATGTAATTGATGGTCCACGGGCAGTTTTTTTCATAATGAATATACTTATTAAGAAAGAAACAAAAGTTAATTTCAAGGTTATTGCATGAAAAATAGTGCTAGTAACAACAAGAGGAGCCTAATTAACATGAGGTGATTTGAAATTCTCATTATTTAGGAATTAAACCAGTTAACATTTGTACGGAATGAAAACCATGATGAATGACACTTTTGGCTAATGAATTTAAATAGATTTGGAGTTTTAATGGTGTATATACTTGGTTGATTCAATTAATATACTAGGTTGTTTAGCCACATGTGTTATATTTCATGATCAATGTGTCAAAAAGTGTGTTTGGAATCAAAAGAGGAAACTTGCTAACCAGAAATGATGGGAAGAACTCTCTATTGTTTAATTCCATAATTAATATCAATAAGAAATGCAATTCAAAATCTAGGACTCCAGTGTATGTTAAATTGAATGAATTCATCTTATAGATGGTCCATGGGCATTTTTTTCACAATGAATATAGTCATTAAGAAAGAATCAAAAGTTAATTTCAAGGTTATTGCATGAAAAATAGTCAGGGTAGCAATAAGAGGAGCCTAATTAACATAAGGTGATTAGAAATGCTCATTATTTAGGAATTAAACCAGTTAACATTTTTACAGAATGCAAACCATGTTGAATCACCCGTTTGGCTGAAGGATTTAAATAGATTTGGAGTTTTAATTGTGTATATACTTGTTTGATTCAAGTATTGTACTAGGTTGTTTAGCCACATGTGTTATATTTCATGATCAATGTGTCAAAAAGTGTATTTGGAATCAAAAGAGGAAACTTGCTAACCAAAAATGATGGGAGGAACTCTCTATTTTTGAATTCAATAATTAATATCAATAAGAAATCCAATTTGAAATCAAGGACTCCATTGTTTGTGAAATTGAATGAATTCATCTTATAGATGGTACATGGGCATTTTTTTTCATAATGAATATAGTTATTAAGAAAGAATCAAAAGTTAATTTCAAAGTTATTGCATGAAAAATAGTCATGGTTGCAACAAGAGGAGCCTAATTAAAATGAGGTGATTAGAAATGCTCATTATTTTGAAATTAAACCAGTTAACATTTTTATGGAATGCAAACCATGATGAATCACCCGTTTGGCTGAAGGATTTAAATAGATTTGGAGTTTTAATTGTCTATATACTTGTTTGATTCAATTAATATACTAGGTTGTTTGGCCACATGTGTTATATTTCATGATCAATGTGTTAAAAAGTGTGTTTGGAATCAAAAGAGGAAACTTGCTAACCAAAAATGATGGGAGGAACTCTCTATCTTTAAATTCAATAATTAATATCAATAAGAAATCCAATTCGAAATCAAGGACTCCATTGTTTGTTAAATTGAATGAATTCATGTTATAGATGGTCCATGGGCATTTTTTTTCATAATGAATATAGTTATTAAGAAAGAATCAAAAGTTAATTTCAAGGTTACTGCATGAAAAAATAGTCATGGTAAAAACAAGAGAAGCCTAATTAACATTAGGTGATTAGAATGCCTCATTATTTAGGAATTAAACCAGTTAACATTTGTACGAAATGCAAACCATGATGAATGACACCATTTGCTGATGTATTGAAATAGATTTGGAGTTTTAATGGGGTATATACTTGTTTGATTCAATTAATATACTAGGTTGTTTAGCCACATTTGTTATATTTTATGATAAATTTATCAAAAATTGTGTTTTGGAATCAAAAGAGGAGGCTTGCTAGCTGACAAGGATGGCAGGAACTCCCTGTTTTTGAATTCTATAACTAATATCAATAAGAAATGCAATTCAAAATCTAGGACTCCATTGTATGTTAAATTGAATGAATTCATCTTATAGATGGCCCATGGGCATTTTTTCATAACCAATATAGTTATTAAGAAAGAAACAAAAGTTAATTTCAAGGTTACTGCATGAAAAATAGTCATGGTAAAAACAAGAGAAGCCTAATTAACATTAGGTGATTAGAATGTCTCATTATTTAGGAATTAAACCAGTTAACATTTGTACGAAATGCAAACCATGATGAATAACACTATTTGCTGATGGATTTAAATAGATTTGGAGTTTTAATGGTATATATACTTGGTTGATTCATTTAATATAATAGGTTGTTTAGCCACATGTGTTATATTTCATGATCAATGTGTCAAAAAGTGTGTTTGGAATCAAAAGAGGAAACTTGCTTACCAGAAATGATGGGAGGAACTCTCTATTGTTGAATTCCATAATTAATATCAATAAGAAATGCAATTCAAAATCTAGGACTCCATTGTATGTTAAATTGAATGAATTCATCTTATAGATGGTCCATAGGCATTCTTTTCACAATGAATATAGTTATTAAGAAAGAATCAAAAGTTAATTTCAAGGTTATTGCATGAAAAATAGTCCTGGTAACAACAAGACGAGCCTAATTAACATGAGGTGATTAGAAATTCTCATTATTTAGGAATTAAACCAGTTAACAATTTTACGGAATGCAAATCATGATGAATCACCCGTTTGGCTGAAGGATTTAAATAGATTTGGTGTTTTAATCGTGTATATACTTGTTTGATTCAATTAATATACTAGGTTGTTTAGCCACATGTGTTATATTTCATGATCAATGTGTCAAAAAGTGTGTTTGGAATCAAAAGAGGAAACTTGCTAACCAGAAATGATGGGAGGAACTCTCTATTTTTGAATTCAATAATTAATATCAATAAGAAATCCAATTCGAAATCAAGGACTCCATTGTTTGTTAAATTGAATGAATTCATCTTATAGATGGTCCATGGGCATTTTTTCATAATGAATATAGTTATTAAGAAAGAATCAAAAGTAAATTTCAAGGTTATTCCATGAAAAATAGTCTTGGTAAAAACAAGAGAACCCTAATTAACATTAGGTGATTATAATGTCTCATCATTTAAGAATTAAACCAGTTAAGATTTGTACGAAATGCAAACCATGATGAATGACAATATTTGCTGATGGATTTAAATATATTTGGAGTTTTAATGTTGTATATACTTGGTTGATTCAATTAATATACTAGGTTGTTTAGCCACATGTGTTATATTTCATGATCAATGTGTCAAAAAGTGTGTTTGGAATCAAAAGAGGAAACTTGCTTACCAGAAATGATGGGAGGAACTCTCTATTGTTGAATTCCATAATTAATATCAATAAGAAATGCAATTCAAAATCTACGACTCCATTGTATGTTAAATTGAATGAATTCATCTTATAGATGGTCCATAGGCATTCTTTTCACAATGAATATAGTTATTAAGAAAGAATCAAAAGTAAATTTCAAGGTTATTGCATGAAAAATAATCCTGGTAACAACAAGACGAGCCTAATTAACATGAGGTGATTAGAAATTCTCATTATTTAGGAATTAAACCAGTTAACATTTTTACGGAATGCAAATCATGATGAATCACCCGTTTGGCTGAAGGATTTAAATAGATTTGAAGTTTTAATCGTGTATATACTTGTTTGATTCAATTAATATACTAGGTTGTTTAGCCACATGTGTTATATTTCATGATCAATGTGTCAAAAAGTGTGTTTGGAATCAAAAGAGCAGGCTTGCTAGCCAAAAATGATGGGAGGAACTCTCCATTTTTGAATTCTATAATTAATATCAATAAGAAATCCAATTCGAAATCAAGGACTCCATTGTTTGTTAAATTGAATGAATTCATCTTATAGATGGTCCATGGGCATTTTTTTCACAATGAATATAGTTATGAAGAAAGAATCAAAAGTTAATTTCAAGGTTATTGCATGAAAAATAGTCATGGTAGCAACAAGAGGAGCCTAATTAACATGAGGTGATTAGAAATGCTCATTATTTAGAAATTAAACCAGTTAACATTTTCACGGAATGCAAACCATGATGAATCACCCGTTTGGCTGAAGGATTTAAATAGATTTGGAGTTTTAATTGTGTATATACTTGTTTGATCCAATTAATATACTAGGTTGTTTAGCCACATGTGTTATATTTCATGATCAATGTGTCAAAAAGTGTGTTTGGAATCAAAAGAGGAAACTTGCTAACCAGAAATGATGGGAGGAACTCTCTATTTTTGAATTCAATAATTAATATCAATAAGAAATCCAATTCGAAATCAAGGACTCCATTGTTTGTTAAATTGAATGAATTCATCTTATAGATGGTCCATGGGCATTTTTTCATAATGAATATAGTTATTAAGAAAGAATCAAAAGTTAATTTCAAAGTTATTGCATGAAAAATAGTCATGGTTGCAACAAGAGGAGCCTAATTAAAATGAGGTGATTAGAAATGCTCATTATTTTGAAATTAAACCAGTTAACATTTTTATGGAATGCAAACCATGATGAATCACCCGTTTGGCTGAAGGATTTAAATAGATTTGGAGTTTTAATTGTCTATATACTTGTTTGATTCAATTAATATACTAGGTTGTTTGGCCACATGTGTTATATTTCATGATCAATGTGTTAAAAAGTGTGTTTGGAATCAAAAGAGGAAACTTGCTAACCAAAAATGATGGGAGGAACTCTCTATCTTTAAATTCAATAATTAATATCAATAAGAAATCCAATTCGAAATCAAGGACTCCATTGTTTGTTAAATTGAATGAATTCATGTTATAGATGGTCCATGGGCATTTTTTTTCATAATGAATATAGTTATTAAGAAAGAATCAAAAGTTAATTTCGAGGTTACTGCATGAAAAAATAGTCATGGTAAAAACAAGAGAAGCCTAATTAACATTAGGTGATTAGAATGCCTCATTATTTAGGAATTAAACCAGTTAACATTTGTACGAAATGCAAACCATGATGAATGACACCATTTGCTGATGTATTGAAATAGATTTGGAGTTTTAATGGGGTATATACTTGTTTGATTCAATTAATATACTAGGTTGTTTAGCCACATTTGTTATATTTTATGATAAATTTATCAAAAATTGTGTTTTGGAATCAAAAGAGGAGGCTTGCTAGCCGACAAGGATGGGAGGAACTCCCTGTTTTTGAATTCTATAACTAATATCAATAAGAAATGCAATTCAAAATCTAGGACTCCATTGTATGTTAAATTGAATGAATTCATCTTATAGATGGCCCATGGGCATTTTTTCATAACCAATATAGTTATTAAGAAAGAAACAAAAGTTAATTTCAAGGTTACTGCATGAAAAATAGTCATGGTAAAAACAAGAGAAGCCTAATTAACATTAGGTGATTAGAATGTCTCATTATTTAGGAATTAAACCAGTTAACATTTGTACGAAATGCAAACCATGATGAATAACACTATTTGCTGATGGATTTAAATAGATTTGGAGTTTTAATGGTGTATATACTTGGTTGATTCATTTAATATAATAGGTTGTTTAGCCACATGTGTTATATTTCATGATCAATGTGTCAAAAAGTGTGTTTGGAATCAAAAGAGGAAACTTGCTTACCAGAAATGATGGGAGGAACTCTCTATTGTTGAATTCCATAATTAATATCAATAAGAAATGCAATTCAAAATCTAGGACTCCATTGTATGTTAAATTGAATGAATTCATCTTATAGATGGTCCATAGGCATTCTTTTCACAATGAATATAGTTATTAAGAAAGAATCAAAAGTTAATTTCAAGGTTATTGCATGAAAAATAGTCCTGGTAACAACAAGACGAGCCTAATTAACATGAGGTGATTAGAAATTCTCATTATTTAGGAATTAAACCAGTTAACAATTTTACGGAATGCAAATCATGATGAATCACCCGTTTGGCTGAAGGATTTAAATAGATTTGGTGTTTTAATCGTGTATATACTTGTTTGATTCAATTAATATACTAGGTTGTTTAGCCACATGTGTTATATTTCATGATCAATGTGTCAAAAAGTGTGTTTGGAATCAAAAGAGCAGGCTTGCTAGCCAAAAATGATGGGAGGAACTCTCCATTTTTGAATTCTATAATTAATATCAATAAGAAATCCAATTCGAAATCAAGGACTCCATTGTTTGTTAAATTGAATGAATTCATCTTATAGATGGTCCATGGGCATTTTTTTCACAATGAATATAGTTATGAAGAAAGAATCAAAAGTTAATTTCAAGGTTATTGCATGAAAAATAGTCATGGTAGCAACAAGAGGAGCCTAATTAACATGAGGTGATTAGAAATGCTCATTATTTAGAAATTAAACCAGTTAACATTTTCACGGAATGCAAACCATGATGAATCACCCGTTTGGCTGAAGGATTTAAATAGATTTGGAGTTTTAATGGTGTGTATACTTGTTTGATTCAATTAATATACTAGGTTGTTTAGCCATATGTGTTATATTTCATGATCAATGTGTCAAAAAGTGTGTTTGGAATCAAAAGAGGAAACTTGCTAACCAGAAATGATGGGAGGAACTATCTATTTTTGAATTCAATAATTAATATCAATAAGAAATCCAATTCGAAATCAAGGACTCCATTGTTTGTTAAATTGAATGAATTCATCTTATAGATGGTCCATGGGCATTTTTTCATAATGAATATAGTTATTAAGAAAGAATCAAAAGTAAATTTCAAGGTTATTCCATGAAAAATAGTCTTGGTAAAAACAAGACAACCCTAATTAACATTAGGTGATTATAATGTCTCATCATTTAAGAATTAAACCAGTTAAGATTTGTACGAAATGCAAACCATGATGAATGACAATATTTGCTGATGGATTTAAATATATTTGGAGTTTTAATGTTGTATATACTTGGTTGATTCAATTAATATACTAGGTTGTTTAGCCACATGTGTTATATTTCATGATCAATGTGTCAAAAAGTGTGTTTGGAATCAAAAGAGGAAACTTGCTTACCAGAAATGATGGGAGGAACTCTCTATTGTTGAATTCCATAATTAATATCAATAAGAAATGCAATTCAAAATCTACGACTCCATTGTATGTTAAATTGAATGAATTCATCTTATAGATGGTCCATAGGCATTCTTTTCACAATGAATATAGTTATTAAGAAAGAATCAAAAGTAAATTTCAAGGTTATTGCATGAAAAATAATCCTGGTAACAACAAGACGAGCCTAATTAACATCAGGTGATTAGAAATTCTCATTATTTAGGAATTAAACCAGTTAACATTTTTACGGAATGCAAATCATGATGAATCACCCGTTTGGCTGAAGGATTTAAATAGATTTGGAGTTTTAATCGTGTATATACTTGTTTGATTCAATTAATATACTAGGTTGTTTAGCCACATGTGTTATATTTCATGATCAATGTGTCAAAAAGTGTGTTTGGAATCAAAAGAGGAAACTTGCTTACCAGAAATGATGGGAGGAACTCTCTATTGTTGAATTCCATAATTAATATCAATAAGAAATGCAATTCAAAATCTAGGACTCCATTGTATGTTAAATTGAATGAATTCATCTTATAGATGGTCCATAGGCATTCTTTTCACAATGAATATAGTTATTAAGAAAGAATCAAAAGTTAATTTCAAGGTTATTGCATGAAAAATAATCCTGGTAACAACAAGATGAGCCTAATTAACATGAGGTGATTAGAAATTCTCATTATTTAGGAATTAAACCAGTTAACATTTTTACGGAATGCAAATCATGATGAATCACCCGTTTGGCTGAAGGATTTAAATAGATTTGGAGTTTTAATCGTGTATATACTTGTTTGATTCAATTAATATACTAGGTTGTTTAGCCACATGTGTTATATTTCATGATCAATGTGTCAAAAAGTGTGTTTGGAATCAAAAGAGCAGGCTTGCTAGCCAAAAATGATGGGAGGAACTCTCCATTTTTGAATTCTATAATTAATATCAATAAGAAATCCAATTCGAAATCAAGGACTCCATTGTTTGTTAAATTGAATGAATTCATCTTATAGATGGTCCATGGGCATTTTTTTTCACAATGAATATAGTTATGAAGAAAGAATCAAAAGTTAATTTCAAGGTTATTGCATGAAAAATAGTCATGGTAGCAACAAGAGGAGCCTAATTAACATGAGGTGATTAGAAATGCTCATTATTTAGAAATTAAACCAGTTAACATTTTCACGGAATGCAAACCATGATGAATCATCCGTTTGGCTGAAGGATTTAAATAGATTTGGAGTTTTAATTGTGTATATACTTGTTTGATTCAATTAATATACTAGGTTGTTTAGCCACATGTGTTATATTTCATGATCAATGTGTCAAAAAGTGTATTTGGAATCAAAAGAGGAAACTTGCTAACCAGAAATGATGGGAGGAACTCTCTATTTTTGAATTCAATAATTAATATCAATAAGAAATCCAATTCGAAATCAAGGACTCCATTGTTTGTTAAATTGAATGAATTCATCTTATAGATGGTCCATGGGCATTTTTTCATAATGAATATAGTTATTAAGAAAGAATCAAAAGTTAATTTCAAGGTTATTCCATGAAAAATAGTCTTGGTAAAAACAAGAAAACGCTAATTAACATTAGGTGATTAGAATGTCTCATCATTTAGGAATTAAACCAGTTAAGATTTGTACGAAATGCAAACCATGATGAATGACACTATTTGCTGATGGATTTAAATATATTTGGAGTTTTAATGTTGTATATACTTGGTTGATTCAATTAATATACTAGGTTGTTTAGCCACATGTGTTATATATCATGATCAATGTGTCAAAAAGTGTGTTTGGAATCAAAAGAGGAAACTTGCTTACCAGAAATGATGGGAGGAACTCTCTATTGTTGAATTCCATAATTAATATCAATAAGAAATGCAATTCAAAATCTACGACTCCATTGTATGTTAAATTGAATGAATTCATCTTATAGATGGTCCATAGGCATTCTTTTCACAATGAATATAGTTATTAAGAAAGAATCAAAAGTTAATTTCAAGGTTATTGCATGAAAAATAGTCCTGGTAACAACAAGACGAGCCTAATTAACATGAGGTGATTAGAAATTCTCATTATTTAGGAATTAAACCAGTTAATATTTTTACGGAATGCAAATCATGATGAATCACCCCGTTTTGGCTGAAGGATTTAAATAGATTTGGAGTTTTAATCGTGTATATACTTGTTTGATTCAATTAATATACTAGGTTGTTTAGCCACATGTGTTATATTTCATGATCAATGTGTCAAAAAAGTGTGTTTGGAATCAAAAGAGCAGGCTTGCTAGCCAAAAATGATGGGAGGAACTCTCCATTTTTGAATTCTATAATTAATATCAATAAGAAATCCAATTCGAAATCAAGGACTCCATTGTTTGTTAAATTGAATGAATTCATCTTATAGATGGCCCATGGGCATTTTTTTCACAATGAATATAGTTATGAAGAAAGAATCAAAAGTTAATTTCAAGGTTATTGCATGAAAAATAGTCATGGTAGCAACAAGAGGAGCCTAATTAACATGAGGTGATTAGAAATGCTCATTATTTAGAAATTAAACCAGTTAACATTTTCACGGAATGCAAACCATGATGAATCACCCGTTTGGCTGAAGGATTTAAATAGATTTGGAGTTTTAATTGTGTATATACTTGTTTGATTCAATTAATATACTAGGTTGTTTAGCCACATGTGTTATATTTCATGATCAATGTGTCAAAAAGTGTGTTTTGGAATCAAAAGAGGAAACTTGCTAACCAGAAATGATGGGAGGAACTCTCTATTTTTGAATTCAATAATTAATATCAATAAGAAATCCAATTCGAAATCAAGGACTCCATTGTTTGTTAAATTGAATGAATTCATCTTATAGATGGTCCATGGGCATTTTTTCATAATGAATATAGTTATTAAGAAAGAATCAAAAGTTAATTTCAAGGTTATTCCATGAAAAATAGTCTTGGTAAAAACAAGAGAACGCTAATTAACATTAGGTGATTAGAATGTCTCATCATTTAGGAATTAAACCAGTTAAGATTTGTACGAAATGCAAACCATGATGAATGACACTATTTACTGATGGATTTAAATATATTTGGAGTTTTAATGTTGTATATACTTGGTTGATTCAATTAATATACTAGGTTGTTTAGCCACATGTGTTATATTTCATGATCAATGTGTCAAAAAGTGTGTTTGGAATCAAAAGAGGAAACTTGCTTACCAGAAATGATGGGAGGAACTCTCTATTGTTGAATTCCATAATTAATATCAATAAGAAATGCAATTCAAAATCTAGGACTCCATTGTATGTTAAATTGAATGAATTCATCTTATAGATGGTCCATAGGCATTCTTTTCACAATGAATATAGTTATTAAGAAAGAATCAAAAGTTAATTTCAAGGTTATTGCATGAAAAATAGTCCTGGTAACAACAAGACGAGCCTAATTCACATGAGGTGATTAGAAATTCTCATTATTTAGGAATTAAACCAGTTAATATTTTTACGGAATGCAAATCATGATGAATCACCCGTTTGGCTGAAGGATTTAAATAGATTTGGAGTTTTAATCGTGTATATACTTGTTTGATTCAATTAATATACTAGGTTGTTTAGCCACATGTGTTATATTTCATGATCAATGTGTCAAAAAGTGTGTTTGGAATCAAAAGAGCAAGCTTGCTAGCCAAAAATGATGGGAGGAACTCTCCATTTTTGAATTCTATAATTAATATCAATAAGAAATCCAATTCGAAATCAAGGACTCCATTGTTTGTTAAATTGAATGAATTCATCTTATAGATGGTCCATGGGCATTTTTTTCACAATGAATATAGTTATGAAGAAAGAATCAAAAGTTAATTTCAAGGTTATTGCATGAAAAATAGTCATGGTAGCAACAAGAGGAGCCTAATTAACATGAGGTGATTAGAAATGCTCATTATTTAGAAATTAAACCAGTTAACATTTTCACGGAATGCAAACCATGATGAATCATCCGTTTGGCTGAAGGATTTAAATAGATTTGGAGTTTTAATTGTGTATATACTTGTTTGATTCAATTAATATACTAGGTTGTTTAGCCACATGTGTTATATTTCATGATCAATGTGTCAAAAAGTGTATTTGGAATCAAAAGAGGAAACTTGCTAACCAGAAATGATGGGAGGAACTCTCTATTTTTGAATTCAATAATTAATATCAATAAGAAATCCAATTCGAAATCAAGGACTCCATTGTTTGTTAAATTGAATGAATTCATCTTATAGATGGTCCATGGGCATTTTTTCATAATGAATATAGTTATTAAGAAAGAATCAAAAGTTAATTTCAAGGTTATTCCATGAAAAATAGTCTTGGTAAAAACAAGAAAACGCTAATTAACATTAGGTGATTAGAATGTCTCATCATTTAGGAATTAAACCAGTTAAGATTTGTACGAAATGCAAACCATGATGAATGACACTATTTGCTGATGGATTTAAATATATTTGGAGTTTTAATGTTGTATATACTTGGTTGATTCAATTAATATACTAGGTTGTTTAGCCACATGTGTTATATATCATGATCAATGTGTCAAAAAGTGTGTTTGGAATCAAAAGAGGAAACTTGCTTACCAGAAATGATGGGAGGAACTCTCTATTGTTGAATTCCATAATTAATATCAATAAGAAATGCAATTCAAAATCTAGGACTCCATTGTATGTTAAATTGAATGAATTCATCTTATAGATGGTCCATAGGCATTCTTTTCACAATGAATATAGTTATTAAGAAAGAATCAAAAGTTAATTTCAAGGTTATTGCATGAAAAATAGTCCTGGTAACAACAAGACGAGCCTAATTAACATGAGGTGATTAGAAATTCTCATTATTTAGGAATTAAACCAGTTAATATTTTTACGGAATGCAAATCATGATGAATCACCCGTTTGGCTGAAGGATTTAAATAGATTTGGAGTTTTAATCGTGTATATACTTGTTTGATTCAATTAATATACTAGGTTGTTTAGCCACATGTGTTATATTTCATGATCAATGTGTCAAAAAGTGTGTTTGGAATCAAAAGAGCAGGCTTGCTAGCCAAAAATGATGGGAGGAACTCTCCATTTTTGAATTCTATAATTAATATCAATAAGAAATCCAATTCGAAATCAAGGACTCCATTGTTTGTTAAATTGAATGAATTCATCTTATAGATGGCCCATGGGCATTTTTTTCACAATGAATATAGTTATGAAGAAAGAATCAAAAGTTAATTTCAAGCTTATTGCATGAAAAATAGTCATGGTAGCAACAAGAGGAGCCTAATTAACATGAGGTGATTAGAAATGCTCATTATTTAGAAATTAAACCAGTTAACATTTTCACGGAATGCAAACCATGATGAATCACCCGTTTGGCTGAAGGATTTAAATAGATTTGGAGTTTTAATTGTGTATATACTTGTTTGATTCAATTAATATACTAGGTTGTTTAGCCACATGTGTTATATTTCATGATCAATGTGTCAAAAAGTGTGTTTGGAATCAAAAGAGGAAACTTGCTAACCAGAAATGATGGGAGGAACTCTCTATTTTTGAATTCAATAATTAATATCAATAAGAAATCCAATTCGAAATCAAGGACTCCATTGTTTGTTAAATTGAATGAATTCATCTTATAGATGGTCCATGGGCATTTTTTCATAATGAATATAGTTATTAAGAAAGAATCAAAAGTTAATTTCAAGGTTATTCCATGAAAAATAGTCTTGGTAAAAACAAGAGAACGCTAATTAACATTAGGTGATTAGAATGTCTCATCATTTAGGAATTAAACCAGTTAAGATTTGTACGAAATGCAAACCATGATGAATGACACTATTTACTGATGGATTTAAATATATTTGGAGTTTTAATGTTGTATATACTTGGTTGATTCAATTAATATACTAGGTTGTTTAGCCACATGTGTTATATTTCATGATCAATGTGTCAAAAAGTGTGTTTGGAATCAAAAGAGGAAACTTGCTTACCAGAAAATGATGGGAGGAACTCTCTATTGTTGAATTCCATAATTAATATCAATAAGAAATGCAATTCAAAATCTAGGACTCCATTGTATGTTAAATTGAATGAATTCATCTTATAGATGGTCCATAGGCATTCTTTTCACAATGAATATAGTTATTAAGAAAGAATCAAAAGTTAATTTCAAGGTTATTGCATGAAAAATAGTCCTGGTAACAACAAGACGAGCCTAATTCACATGAGGTGATTAGAAATTCTCATTATTTAGGAATTAAACCAGTTAATATTTTTTTACGGAATGCAAATCATGATGAATCACCCGTTTGGCTGAAGGATTTAAATAGATTTGGAGTTTTAATCGTGTATATACTTGTTTGATTCAATTAATATACTAGGTTGTTTAGCCACATGTGTTATATATTTCATGATCAATGTGTCAAAAAGTGTGTTTGGAATCAAAAGAGCAAGCTTGCTAGCCAAAAAATGATGGGAGGAACTCTCCATTTTTGAATTCTATAATTAATATCAATAAGAAATCCAATTCGAAATCAAGGACTCCATTGTTTGTTAAATTGAATGAATTCATCTTATAGATGGCCCATGGGCATTTTTTTTCACAATGAATATAGTTATGAAGAAAGAATCAAAAGTTAATTTCAAGCTTATTGCATGAAAAATAGTCATGGTAGCAACAAGAGGAGCCTAATTAACATGAGGTGATTAGAAATGCTCATTATTTAGAAATTAAACCAGTTAACATTTTCACGGAATGCAAACCATGATGAATCACCCGTTTGGCTGAAGGATTTAAATAGATTTGGAGTTTTAATTGTGTATATACTTGTTTGATTCAATTAATATACTAGGTTGTTTAGCCACATGTGTTATATTTCATGATCAATGTGTCAAAAAGTGTGTTTGGAATCAAAAGAGGAAACTTGCTAACCAGAAATGATGGGAGGAACTCTCTATTTTTGAATTCAATAATTAATATCAATAAGAAATCCAATTCGAAATCAAGGACTCCATTGTTTGTTAAATTGAATGAATTCATCTTATAGATGGTCCATGGGCATTTTTTCATAATGAATATAGTTATTAAGAAAGAATCAAAAGTTAATTTCAAGGTTATTCCATGAAAAATAGTCTTGGTAAAAACAAGAGAACGCTAATTAACATTAGGTGATTAGAATGTCTCATCATTTAGGAATTAAACCAGTTAAGATTTGTACGAAATGCAAACCATGATGAATGACACTATTTGCTGATGGATTTAAAGATATTTGGAGTTTTAATGTTGTATATACTTGGTTGATTCAATTAATATACTAGGTTGTTTAGCCACATGTGTTATATTTCATGATCAATGTGTCAAAAAGTGTGTTTGGAATCAAAAGAGGAAACTTGCTTACCAGAAATGATGGGAGGAACTCTCTATTGTTGAATTCCATAATTAATATCAATAAGAAATCCAATTCGAAATCAAGGACTCCATTGTTTGTTAAATTGAATGAATTCATCTTATAGATGGTCCATGGGCATTTTTTTCACAATGAATATAGTTATGAGGAAAGAATCAAAAGTTAATTTCAAGGTTATTGCATGAAAAATAGTCATGGTAGCAACAAGAGGAGCCTAATTAACATGAGGTGATTAGAAATTCTCATTATTTAGGAATTAAACCAGTTAACATTTTTACGGAATGCAAATCATGATGAATCACCCGTTTGGCTGAAGGATTTAAAAAGATTTGGAGTTTTAATCGTGTATATACTTGTTTGATTCAATTAATATACTAGGTTGTTTAGCCACATGTGTTATATTTCATGATCAATGTGTCAAAAAGTGTGTTTGGAATCAAAAGAGGAAACTTGCTAACCAGAAATGATGGGAGGAACTATCTATTTTTGAATTCAATAATTAATATCAATAAGAAATCCAATTCGAAATCAAGGACTCCATTGTTTGTTAAATTGAATGAATTCATCTTATAGATGGTCCATGGGCATTTTTTCATAATGAATATAATTATTAAGAAAGAATCAAAAGTTAATTTCAAGGTTATTCCATGAAAAATAGTCTTGGTAAAAACAAGAGAACCTTAATTAACATTAGGTGATTAGAATGTCTCATCATTTAGGAATTAAACCAGTTAAGATTTGTACGAAATGCAAACCATGATGAATGACACTATTTGCTGATGGATTTAAATATATTTGGAGTTTTAATGTTGTATATACTTGGTTGATTCAATTAATATACTAGGTTGTTTAGCCACATGTGTTATATTTCATGATCAATGTGTCAAAAAGTGTGTTTGGAATCAAAAGAGGAAACTTGCTTACCAGAAATGATGGGAGGAACTCTCTATTGTTGAATTCCATAATTAATATCAATAAGAAATGCAATTCAAAATCTAGGACTCCATTGTATGTTAAATTGAATGAATTCATCTTATAGATGGTCCATAGGCATTCCTTTCACAATGAATATAGTTATTAAGAAAGAATCAAAAGTTAATTTCAAGGTTATTGCATGAAAAATAGTCCTGGTAACAACAAGACGAGCCTAATTAACATGAGGTGATTAGAAATGCTCATTATTTAGAAATTAAACCAGTTAACATTTTCACGGAATGCAAACCATGATGAATCACCCGTTTGGCTGAAGGATTTAAATAGAATTGGAGTTTTAATTGTCTATATACTTGTTTGATTCAATTAATATACTAGGTTGTTTAGCCACATGTGTTATATTTCATGATCAATGTGTCAAAAAGTGTGTTTGGAATCAAAAGAGGAGACTTGCTAACCAGAAATGATGGGAGGAACTCTCTATTTTTGAATTCAATAATTAATATCAATAAGAAATCCAATTCGAAATCAAGGACTCCATTGTTTGTTAAATTGAATAAATTCATCTTATAGATGGTCCATGGGCATTTTTTTCACAATGAATATAGTTATGAAGAAAGAATCAAAAGTTAATTTCAAGGTTATTGCATGAAAAATAGTCATGGTAGCAACAAGAGGAGCCTAATTAACATGAGGTGATTAGAAATGCTCATTATTTAGAAATTAAACCAGTTAACATTTTCACGGAATGCAAACCATGATGAATCACCCGTTTGGCTGAAGGATTTAAATAGATTTGGAGTTTTAATTGTGTATATACTTGTTTGATTCAATTAATATACTAGGTTGTTTAGCCACATGTGTTATATTTCATGATCAATGTGTCAAAAAGTGTGTTTGGAATCAAAAGAGGAAACTTGCTTACCAGAAGTGATGGGAGGAACTCTCTATTTTTGAATTCAATAATTAATATCAATAAGAAATCCAATTCAAAATCAAGGACTCCATTGTTTGTTAAATTGAATGAATTCATCTTATAGATGGTCCATGGGCATTTTTTTCATAATGAATATAGTTATGAACAAAGAATCAAAAGTTAATTTCAAGGTTATTGCATGAAAAATAGTCATGGTAGCAACAAGAGGAGCCTAATTAACATGAGGTGATTAGAAATGCTCATTATTTAGAAATTAAACCAGTTAACATTTTCACGGAATGCAAACCATGATGAATCACCCGTTTGGCTGAAGGATTTAAATAGATTTGGAGTTTTAATCGTGTATATACTTGTTTGATTCAATTAATATACTAGGTTGTTTAGCCACATGTGTTATATTTCATGATCAATGTGTCAAAAAGTGTGTTTGGAATCAAAAGAGCAGGCTTGCTAGCCAAAAATGATGGGAGGAACTCTCCATTTTTGAATTCTATAATTAATATCAATAAGAAATCCAATTCGAAATCAAGGACTCCATTGTTTGTTAAATTGAATGAATTCATCTTATAGATGGTCCATGGGCATTTTTTTCACAATGAATATAGTTATGAAGAAAGAATCAAAAGTTAATTTCAAGGTTATTGCATGAAAAATAGTCATGGTAGCAACAAGAGGAGCCTAATTAACATGAGGTGATTAGAAATGCTCATTATTTAGAAATTAAACCAGTTAACATTTTTACGGAATGCAAACCATGATGAATCACCCGTTTGGCTGAAGGATTTAAATAGATTTGAAGATTTAATGGTGTATATACTTGTTTGATTCAATTAATATACTAGGTTGTTTAGCCATATGTGTTATATTTCATGATCAATGTGTCAAAAAGTGTGTTTGGAATCAAAAGAGGAAACTTGCTAACCAGAAATGATGGGAGGAACTATCTATTTTTGAATTCAATAATTAATATCAATAAGAAATCCAATTCGAAATCAAGGACTCCATTGTTTGTTAAATTGAATGAATTCATCTTATAGATGGTCCATCGGCATTTCTTCATAATGAATATAGTTATTAAGAAAGAATCAAAAGTTAATTTCAAGGTTATTCCATGAAAAATAGTCTTGGTAAAAACAAGAGAACCCTAATTAACATTAGGTGATTAGAATGTCTCATCATTTAGGAATTAAACCAGTTAAGATTTGTACGAAATGCAAACCATGATGAATGACACTATTTGCTGATGGATTTAAATATATTTGGAGTTTTAATGTTGTATATACTTGGTTGATTCAATTAATATACTAGGTTGTTTAGCCACATGTGTTATATTTCATGATCAATGTGTCAAAAAGTGTGTTTGGAATCAAAAGAGGAAACTTGCTTACCAGAAATGATGGGAGGAACTCTCTATTGTTGAATTCCATAATTAATATCAATAAGAAATCCAATTCGAAATCAAGGACTCCATTGTTTGTTAAATTGAATGAATTCATCTTATAGATGATCCATGGGCATTTTTTTCACAATGAATATAGTTATGAAGAAAGAATCAAAAGTTAATTTCAAGGTTATTGCATGAAAAATAGTCATGGTAGCAACAAGAGGAGCCTAATTAACATGAGGTGATTAGAAATTCTCATTATTTAGGAATTAAACCAGTTAACATTTTTACGGAATGCAAATCATGATGAATCACCCGTTTGGCTGAAGGATTTAAATAGATTTGGAGTTTTAATCGTGTATATACTTGTTTGATTCAATTAATATACTAGGTTGTTTAGCCACATGTGTTATATTTCATGATCAATGTGTCAAAAAAGTGTGTTTGGAATCAAAAGAGGAAACTTGCTAACCAGAAATGATGGGAGGAACTATCTATTTTTGAATTCAATAATTAATATCAATAAGAAATCCAATTCGAAATCAAGGACTCCATTGTTTGTTAAATTGAATGAATTCATCTTATAGATGGTCCATGGGCATTTTTTTTCATAATGAATATAATTATTAAGAAAGAATCAAAAGTTAATTTCAAGGTTATTCCATGAAAAATAGTCTTGGTAAAAACAAGAGAACCCTAATTAACATTAGGTGATTAGAATGTCTCATCATTTAGGAATTAAACCAGTTATGATTTGTACGAAATGCAAACCATGATGAATGACACTATTTACTGATGGATTTAAATATATTTGGAGTTTTAATGTTGTATATACTTGGTTGATTCAATTAATATACTAGGTTGTTTAGCCACATGTGTTATATTTTCATGATCAATGTGTCAAAAAGTGTGTTTGGAATCAAAAGAGGAAACTTGCTTACCAGAAATGATGGGAGGAACTCTCTATTTTTTTGAATTCAATAATTAATATCAATATGAAATCCAATTCAAATTCAAGGACTCCATTGTTTGTTAAATTGAATGAATTCATCTTATAGATGGTCCATGGGCATTTTTTTCATAATGAATATAGTTATGAAGAAAGAATCAAAAGTTAATTTCAAGGTTATTGCATGAAAAATAGTCATGGTAGCAACAAGAGGAGCCTAATTAACATGAGGTGATTAGAAATGCTCATTATTTAGAAATTAAACCAGTTAACATTTTCACGGAATGCAAACCATGATGAATCACCCGTTTGGCTGAAGGATTTAAATAGATTTGGAGTTTTAATCGTGTATATACTTGTTTTTGATTCAATTAATATACTAGGTTGTTTAGCCACATGTGTTATATTTCATGATCAATGTGTCAAAAAGTGTGTTTTGGAATCAAAAGACCAGGCTTGCTAGCCAAAAATGATGGGAGGAACTCTCCATTTTTGAATTCTATAATTAATATCAATAAGAAATCCAATTCGAAATAAAGGACTCCATTGTTTGTTAAATTGAATGAATTCATCTTATAGATGGTCCATGGGCATTTTTTTCACAATGAATATAGTTATGAAGAAACAATCAAAAGTTAATTTCAAGGTTATTGCATGAAAAATAGTCATGGTAGCAACAAGAGGAGCCTAATTAACATGAGGTGATTAGAAATGCTCATTATTTAGAAATTAAACCAGTTAACATTTTTACGGAATGCAAACCATGATGAATCACCCGTTTGGCTGAAGGATTTAAATAGATTTGGAGTTTTAATCGTGTATATACTTGTTTGATTCAATTAATATACTAGGTTGTTTAGCCACATGTGTTATATTTCATGATCAATGTGTCAAAAAGTGTGTTTGGAATCAAAAGAGGAAACTTGCTAACCAGAAATGATGGGAGGAACTCTCTATTTTTGAATTCAATAATTAATATCAATAAGAAATCCAATTCGAAATCAAGGACTCCATTGTTTGTTAAATTGAATGAATTCATCTTATAGATGGTCCATGGGCATTTTTTTCACAATGCATATAGTTATGAAGAAAGAATCAAAAGTTAATTTCAAGGTTATTGCATGAAAAATAGTCATGGTAGCAACAAGAGGAGCCTAATTAACATGAGGTGATTAGAAATGCTCATTATTTAGAAATTAAACCAGTTAACATTTTCACGAAATGCAAACCATGATGAATCACCCGTTTGGCTGAAGGATTTAAATAGATTTGGAGTTTTAATTGTGTATATACTTGTTTGATTCAATTAATATACTAGGTTGTTTAGCCACATGTGTTATATTTCATGATCAATGTGTCAAAAAGTGTGTTTGGAATCAAAAGAGGAAACTTGCTAACCAGAAATGATGGGAGGAACTCTCTATTTTTGAATTCAATAATTAATATCAATAAGAAATCCAATTCAAATTCAAGGACTCCATTGTTTGTTAAATTGAATGAATTCATCTTATAGATGGTCCATGGGCAATTTTTTCACAATGAATATAGTTATGAAGAAAGAATCAAAAGTTAATTTCAAGGTTATTGCATGAAAAATAGTCATGGTAGCAACAAGAGGAGCCTAATTAACATGAGGTGATTAGAAATGCTCATTATTTAGAAATTAAACCAGTTAACATTTTCACGGAATGCAAACCTTGATGAATCACCCGTTTGGCTGAAGGATTTAAATAGATTTGGAGTTTTAATTGTGTATATACTTGTTTGATTCAATTAATATACTAGGTTGTTTAGCCACATGTGTTATATTTCATGATCAATGTGTCAAAAAGTGTGTTTGGAATCAAAAGAGGAAACTTGCTTACCAGAAATGATGGGAGGAACTCTCTATTTTTGAATTCAATAATTAATATCAATATGAAATCCAATTCAAATTCAAGGACTCCATTGTTTGTTAAATTGAATGAATTCATCTTATAGATGGTCCATGGGCATTTTTTTCATAATGAATATAGTTATGAAGAAAGAATCAAAAGTTAATTTCAAGGTTATTGCATGAAAAATAGTCATGGTAGCAACAAGAGGAGCCTAATTAACATGAGGTGATTAGAAATGCTCATTATTTAGAAATTAAACCAGTTAACATTTTCACGGAATGCAAACCATGATGAATCACCCGTTTGGCTGAAGGATTTAAATAGATTTGGAGTTTTAATCGTGTATATACTTGTTTGATTCAATTAATATACTAGGTTGTTTAGCCACATGTGTTATATTTCATGATCAATGTGTCAAAAAGTGTGTTTGGAATCAAAAGACCAGGCTTGCTAGCCAAAAATGATGGGAGGAACTCTCCATTTTTGAATTCTATAATTAATATCAATAAGAAATCCAATTCGAAATAAAGGACTCCATTGTTTGTTAAATTGAATGAATTCATCTTATAGATGGTCCATGGGCATTTTTTTCACAATGAATATAGTTATGAAGAAACAATCAAAAGTTAATTTCAAGGTTATTGCATGAAAAATAGTCATGGTAGCAACAAGAGGAGCCTAATTAACATGAGGTGATTAGAAATGCTCATTATTTAGAAATTAAACCAGTTAACATTTTTACGGATTGCCAACCATGATGAATCACCCGTTTGGCTGAAGGATTTAAATAGATTTGGAGTTTTAATGGTGTATATACTTGTTTGATTCAATTAATATACTAGGTTGTTTAGCCATATGTGTTATATTTCATGATCAATGTGTCAAAAAGTGTGTTTGGAATCAAAAGAGGAAACTTGCTTACCAGAAATGATGGGAGGAACTCTCTATTGTTGAATTCCATAATTAATATCAATAAGAAATCCAATTCGAAATCAAGGACTCCATTGTTTGTTAAATTGAATGAATTCATCTTATAGATGGTCCATGGGCATTTTTTTCACAATGAATATAGTTATGAAGAAAGAATCAAAAGTTAATTTCAAGGTTATTGCATGAAAAATAGTCATGGTAGCAACAAGAGGAGCCTAATTAACATGAGGTGATTAGAAATTCTCATTATTTAGGAATTAAACCAGTTAACATTTTTACGGAATGCAAATCATGATGAATCACCCGTTTGGCTGAAGGATTTAAATAGATTTGGAGTTTTAATCGTGTATATACTTGTTTGATTCAATTAATATACTAGGTTGTTTAGCCACATGTGTTATATTTCATGATCAATGTGTCAAAAAGTGTGTTTGGAATCAAAAGAGGAAACTTGCTAACCAGAAATGATGGGAGGAACTATCTATTTTTGAATTCAATAATTAATATCAATAAGAAATCCAATTCGAAATCAAGGACTCCATTGTTTGTTAAATTGAATGAATTCATCTTATAGATGGTCCATGGGCATTTTTTCATAATGAATATAATTATTAAGAAAGAATCAAAAGTTAATTTCAAGGTTATTCCATGAAAAATAGTCTTGGTAAAAACAAGAGAACCCTAATTAACATTAGGTGATTAGAATGTCTCATCATTTAGGAATTAAACCAGTTATGATTTGTACGAAATGCAAACCATGATGAATGACACTATTTACTGATGGATTTAAATATATTTGGAGTTTTAATGTTGTATATACTTGGTTGATTCAATTAATATACTAGGTTGTTTAGCCACATGTGTTATATTTCATGATCAATGTGTCAAAAAGTGTGTTTGGAATCAAAAGAGGAAACTTGCTTACCAGAAATGATGGGAGGAACTCTCTATTTTTGAATTCAATAATTAATATCAATATGAAATCCAATTCAAATTCAAGGACTCCATTGTTTGTTAAATTGAATGAATTCATCTTATAGATGGTCCATGGGCATTTTTTTCATAATGAATATAGTTATGAAGAAAGAATCAAAAGTTAATTTCAAGGTTATTGCATGAAAAATAGTCATGGTAGCAACAAGAGGAGCCTAATTAACATGAGGTGATTAGAAATGCTCATTATTTAGAAATTAAACCAGTTAACATTTTCACGGAATGCAAACCATGATGAATCACCCGTTTGGCTGAAGGATTTAAATAGATTTGGAGTTTTAATCGTGTATATACTTGTTTGATTCAATTAATATACTAGGTTGTTTAGCCACATGTGTTATATTTCATGATCAATGTGTCAAAAAGTGTGTTTGGAATCAAAAGACCAGGCTTGCTAGCCAAAAATGATGGGAGGAACTCTCCATTTTTGAATTCTATAATTAATATCAATAAGAAATCCAATTCGAAATCAAGGACTCCATTGTTTGTTAAATTGAATGAATTCATCTTATAGATGGTCCATGGGCATTTTTTTCACAATGAATATAGTTATGAAGAAACAATCAAAAGTTAATTTCAAGGTTATTGCATGAAAAATAGTCATGGTAGCAACAAGAGGAGCCTAATTAACATGAGATGATTAGAAATGCTCATTATTTAGAAATTAAACCAGTTAACATTTTTACGGAATGCAAACCATGATGAATCACCCGTTTGGCTGAAGGATTTAAATAGATTTGGAGTTTTAATCGTGTATATACTTGTTTGATTCAATTAATATACTAGGTTGTTTAGCCACATGTGTTATATTTCATGATCAATGTGTGAAAAAGTGTGTTTGGAATCAAAAGAGGAAACTTGCTAACCAGAAATGATGGGAGGAACTCTCTATTTTTGAATTCAATAATTAATATCAATAAGAAATCCAATTCGAAATCAAGGACTCCATTGTTTGTTAAATTGAATGAATTCATCTTATAGATGGTCCATGGGCATTTTTTTCACAATGCATATAGTTATGAAGAAAGAATCAAAAGTTAATTTCAAGGTTATTGCATGAAAAATAGTCATGGTAGCAACAAGAGGAGCCTAATTAACATGAGGTGATTAGAAATGCTCATTATTTAGAAATTAAACCAGTTAACATTTTCACGAAATGCAAACGATGATGAATCACCCGTTTGGCTGAAGGATTTAAATAGATTTGGAGTTTTAATGGTGTATATACTTGTTTGATTCAATTAATATACTAGGTTGTTTAGCCACATGTGTTATATTGCATGATCAATGTGTCAAAAAGTGTGTTTGGAATCAAAAGAGGAAACTTGCTAACCAGAAATGATGGGAGGAACTCTCTATTTTTGAATTCAATAATTAATATCAATAAGAAATCCAATTCAAATTCAAGGACTCCATTGTTTGTTAAATTGAATGAATTCATCTTATAGATGGTCCATGGGCAATTTTTTCACAATGAATATAGTTATGAAGAAAGAATCAAAAGTTAATTTCAAGGTTATTGCATGAAAAATAGTCATGGTAGCAACAAGGGGAGCCTAAAAAACATGAGGTGATTAGAAATGCTCATTATTTAGAAATTAAACCAGTTAACATTTTCACGGAATGCAAACTATGATGAATCACCCGTTTGGCTGAAGGATTTAAATAGATTTGGAGTTTTAATCGTGTATATACTTGTTTGATTCAATTAATATACTAGGTTGTTTAGCCACATGTGTTATATTGCATGATCAATGTGTCAAAAAGTGTGTTTGGAATCAAAAGAGGAAACTTGCTAACCAGAAATGATGGGAGGAACTCTCTATTTTTGAATTCAATAATTAATATCAATAAGAAATCCAATTCGAAATCAAGGACTCCATTGTTTGTTAAATTGAATGAATTCATCTTATAGATGGTCCATAGGCATTCTTTTCACAATGAATATAGTTATTAAGAAAGAATCAAAAGTTAATTTCAAGGTTATTGCATGAAAAATAGTCATGGTAGCAACAAGGGGAGCCTAAAAAACATGAGGTGATTAGAAATGCTCATTATTTAGAAATTAAACCAGTTAACATTTTCACGGAATGCAAACTATGATGAATCACCCGTTTGGCTGAAGGATTTAAATAGATTTGGAGTTTTAATCGTGTATATACTTGTTTGATTCAATTAATATACTAGGTTGTTTAGCCACATGTGTTATATTTCATGATCAATGTGTCAAAAAGTGTGTTTGGAATCAAAAGAGGAAACTTGCTTACCAGAAATGATGGGAGGAACTCTCTATTGTTGAATTCCATAATTAATATCAATAAGAAATCCAATTCGAAATCAAGGACTCCATTGTTTGTTAAATTGAATGAATTCATCTTATAGATGGTCCATGGGCATTTTTTTCACAATGAATATAGTTATGAGGAAAGAATCAAAAGTTAATTTCAAGGTTATTGCATGAAAAATAGTCATGGTAGCAACAAGAGGAGCCTAATTAACATGAGGTGATTAGAAATTCTCATTATTTAGGAATTAAACCAGTTAACATTTTTACGGAATGCAAATCATGATGAATCACCCGTTTGGCTAAAGGATTTAAATAGATTTGGAGTTTTAATCGTGTATATACTTGTTTGATTCAATTAATATACTAGGTTGTTTAGCCACATGTGTTATATTTCATGATCAATGTGTCAAAAAGTGTGTTTGGAATCAAAAGAGGAAACTTGCTAACCAGAAATGATGGGAGGAACTCTCTATTTTTGAATTCAATAATTAATATCAATAAGAAATCCAATTCGAAATCAAGGACTCCATTGTTTGTTAAATTGAATGAATTCATCTTATAGATGGTCCATAGGCATTCTTTTCACAATGAATATAGTTATTAAGAAAGAATCAAAAGTTAATTTCAAGGTTATTGCATGAAAAATAGTCCTGGTAACAACAAGACGAGCCTAATTAACATGAGGTGATTAGAAATTCTCATTATTTAGGAATTAAACCAGTTAACATTTTTACGGAATGCAAATCATGATGAATCACCCGTTTGGCTGAAGGATTTAAATAGATTTGGAGTTTTAATCGTGTATATACTTGTTTGATTCAATTAATATACTAGGTTGTTTAGCCACATGTGTTATATTTCATGATCAATGTATCAAAAAGTGTGTTTGGAATCAAAAGAGCAGGCTTGCTAGCCAAAAATGATGGGAGGAACTCTCCATTTTTGAATTCTATAATTAATATCAATAAGAAATCCAATTCGAAATCAAGGACTCCATTGTTTGTTAAATTGAATGAATTCATCTTATAGATGGTCCATGGGCATTTTTTTCACAATGAATATAGTTATGAAGAAAGAATCAAAAGTTAATTTCAAGGTTATTGCATGAAAAATAGTCATGGTAGCAACAAGAGGAGCCTAATTAACATGAGGTGATTAGAAATGCTCATTATTTAGAAATTAAACCAGTTAACATTTTCACGGAATGCAAACCATGATGAATCACCCGTTTGGCTGAAGGATTTAAATAGATTTGGAGTTTTAATTGTGTATATACTTGTTTGATTCAATTAATATACTAGGTTGTTTAGCCATATGTGTTATATTTCATGATCAATGTGTCAAAAAGTGTGTTTGGAATCAAAAGAGGAAGCTTGCTAACCAGAAATGATGGGAGGAACTATCTATTTTTGAATTCAATAATTAATATCAATAAGAAATCCAATTCGAAATCAAGGACTCCATTGTTTGTTAAATTGAATGAATTCATCTTATAGATGGTCCATGGGCATTTTTTCATAATGAATATAGTTATTAAGAAAGAATCAAAAGTTAATTTCAAGGTTATTCCATGAAAAATAGTCTTGGTAAAAACAAGAGAACCCTAATTAACATTAGGTGATTAGAATGTCTCATCATTTAGGAATTAAACCAGTTAAGATTTGTACGAAATGCAAACCATGATGAATGACACTATTTGCTGATGGATTTAAATATATTTGGAGTTTTAATGTTGTATATACTTGGTTGATTCAATTAATATACTAGGTTGTTTAGTCACATGTGTTATATTTCATGATCAATGTGTCAAAAAGTGTGTTTGGAATCAAAAGAGGAAAGTTGCTTACCAGAAATGATGGGAGGAACTCTCTATTGTTGAATTCCATAATTAATATCAATAAGAAATGCAATTCAAAATCTAGGACTCCATTGTATGTTAAATTGAATGAATTCATCTTATAGATGGTCCATAGGCATTCTTTTCACAATGAATATAGTTATTAAGAAAGAATCAAAAGTTAATTTCAAGGTTATTGCATGAAAAATAGTCCTGGTAACAACAAGACGAGCCTAATTAACATGAGGTGATTAGAAATTCTCATTATTTAGGAATTAAACCAGTTAACATTTTTACGGAATGCAAATCATGATGAATCACCCGTTTGGCTGAAGGATTTAAATAGATTTGGAGTTTTAATCGTGTATATACTTCTTTGATTCAATTAATATACTAGGTTGTTTAGCCACATGTGTTATATTTCATGATCAATGTGTCAAAAAGTGTGTTTGGAATCAAAAGAGCAGGCTTGCTAGCCAAAAATGATGGGAGGAACTCTCCATTTTTGAATTCTATAATTAATATCAATAAGAAATCCAATTCAAAATCAAGGACTCCATTGTTTGTTAAATTGAATGAATTCATCTTATAGATGGTCCATGGGCATTTTTTTCACAATGAATATAGTTATGAAGAAAGAATCAAAAGTTAATTTCAAGGTTATTGCATGAAAAATAGTCATGGTAGCAACAAGAGGAGCCTAATTAACATGAGGTGATTAGAAATGCTCATTATTTAGAAATTAAACCAGTTAACATTTTCACGGAATGCAAACCATGATGAATCACCCGTTTGGCTGAAGGATTTAAATAGATTTGGAGTTTTAATGGTGTGTATACTTGTTTGATTCAATTAATATACTAGGTCGTTTAGCCATATGTGTTATATTTCATGATCAATGTGTCAAAAAGTGTGTTTGGAATCAAAAGAGGAAACTTGCTAACCAGAAATGATGGGAGGAACTATCTATTTTTGAATTCAATAATTAATATCAATAAGAAATCCAATTCGAAATCAAGGACTCCATTGTTTGTTAAATTGAATGAATTCATCTTATAGATGGTCCATGGGCATTTTTTCATAATGAATATAGTTATTAAGAAAGAATCAAAAGTTAATTTCAAGGTTATTCCATGAAAAATATTCTTCGTAAAAACAAGAGAACCCTAATTAACATTAGGTGATTAGAATGTCTCATCATTTAGGAATTAAACCAGTAAAGATTTGTACGAAATGCAAACCATGATGAATGACACTATTTGTTGATGGATTTAAATATATTTGGAGTTTTAATGTTGTATATACTTGGTTGATTCAATTAATATACTAGGTTGTTTAGCCATATGTGTTATATTTCATGATCAATGTGTCAAAAAGTGTGTTTGGAATCAAAAGAGGAAACTTGCTTACCAGAAATGATGGGAGGAACTCTCTATTGTTGAATTCCATAATTAATATCAATAAGAAATGCAATTCAAAATCTAGGACTCCATTGTATGTTAAATTGAATGAATTCATCTTATAGATGGTCCATAGGCATTCTTTTCACAATGAATATAGTTATTAAGAAAGAATCAAAAGTTAATTTCAAGGTTATTGCATGAAAAATAGTCCTGGTAACAACAAGACAAGCCTAATTAACATGAGGTGATTAGAAATTCTCATTATTTAGGAATTAAACCAGTTAACATTTTTACGGAATGCAAATCATGATGAATCACCCGTTTGGCTGAAGGATTTAAATAGATTTGGAGTTTTAATCGTGTATATACTTGTTTGATTCAATTAATATACTAGGTTGTTTAGCCACATGTGTTATATTTCATGATCAATGTGTCAAAAAGTGTGTTTGGAATCAAAAGAGCAGGCTTGCTAGCCAAAAATGATGGGAGGAACTCTCCATTTTTGAATTCTATAATTAATATCAATAATAAATCCAATTCGAAATCAAAGACTCCATTGTTTGTTAAATTGAATGAATTCATCTTATAGATGGTCCATGGGCATTTTTTTCACAATGAATATAGTTATGAAGAAAGAATCAAAAGTTAATTTCAAGGTTATTGCATGAAAAATAGTCATGGTAGCAACAAGAGGAGCCTAATTAACATGAGGTGATTAGAAATGCTCATTATTTAGATATTAAACCAGTTAACATTTTCACGGAATGCAAACCATGATGAATCACCCGTTTGGCTGAAGGATTTAAATAGATTTGGAGTTTTAATTGTGTATATACTTGTTTGATTCAATTAATATACTAGGTTGTTTAGCCACATGTGTTATATTTCATGATCAATGTGTCAAAAAGTGTGTTTGGAATCAAAAGAGGAAACTTGCTAACCAGAAATGATGAGAGGAACTCTCTATTTTTGAATTCAATAATTAATATCAATAAGAAATCCAATTGAAAATCAAGGACTCCATTGTTTGTTAAATTGAATGAATTCATCTTATAGATGGTCCATGGGCATTTTTTTCATAATGAATATAGTTATGAAGAAAGAATCAAAAGTTAATTTCAAGGTTATTACATGAAAAATAGTCATTGTAGCAACAAGAGGAGCCTAATTAACATGAGGTGATTAGAAATGCTCATTATTTAGAAATTAAACCAGTTAACATTTTCACGGAATGCAAACCATGATGAATCACCCGTTTGGCTGAAGGATTTAAATAGATTTGGAGTTTTAAGGGTGTGTATACTTGTTTGATTCAATTAATATACTACGTTGTTTAGCCATATGTGTTATATTTCATGATCAATGTGTCAAAAAGTGTGTTTGGAATCAAAAGAGGAAACTTGCTAACCAGAAATGATGGGAGGAACTATCTATTTTTGAATTCAATAATTAATATCAATAAGAAATCCAATTCGAAATCAAGGACTCCATTGTTTGTTAAATTGAATGAATTCATCTTATAGATGGTCCATGGGCATTTTTTCATAATGAATATAGTTATTAAGAAAGAATCAAAAGTTAATTTCAAGGTTATTCCATGAAAAATAGTCTTGGTAAAAACAAGAGAACCCTAATTAACATTAGGTGATTAGAATGTCTCATCATTTAGGAATTAAACCAGTTAAGATTTGTACGAAATGCAAACCATGATGAATGACACTATTTGCTGATGGATTTAAATATATTTGGAGTTTTAATGTTGTATATACTTGGTTGATTCAATTAATATACTAGGTTGTTTAGCCACATGTGTTATATTTCATGATCAATGTGTCAAAAAGTGTGTTTGGAATCAAAAGAGGAAACTTGCTTACCAGAAATGATGGGAGGAACTCTCTATTGTTGAATTCCATAATTAATATCAATAAGAAATGCAATTAAAAATCTGGGACTCCATTGTATGTTAAATTGAATGAATTCATCTTATAGATGGTCCATGGGCATTTTTGTTCATAATGAATATAGTTATTAAGAAAGAATCAATAGTTAATTTCATGGTTATTGCATGAAAAATAGTCCTCGTAACAACATTTGTACGAATTGCAAACCATGATGTATGGAACCTTTGACTTATGGATTTAAATAGATTTGGATTTTTATTGCTATTTATACCTGTTTGATTCAATTAATATACTAGGTTGTTTAGCCACATGTGTTATATTTCATCTTAAACCTATTGAAAAGTGTGTTTTGGAATCAAAAGAGGAGGCTTGCTAGACAAAAATGATGGGAGGAACTCTCTATTTTTGAATTCTATAATTAATATCAATAAGAAATGCAATTCAAAATCAAGAACTCCATTGTTTGTTAAATTGAATAAATTCATCTTACAGATGGTACAGGGGCATTTTTTTCATAATGAATATAGTTATTAAGAATGAAACAAAAGTTAATTTCAAGGTTATTGCATGTAAAATAGTCATGGTAAAAACGAGTGAAGCGTAATTAACATTTGGTGATTAGAATGTGTCATTGTTTATGAATTAAACTAGTTATCATTTGTATAAAATGCAAACCATGATGTCTGGCACCTTTGGATGATGGATTTTAATAGATTTGGACATTTATTGGTGTATATACTTGTTTGATTCAATTAATATACTAGGTTGTTTAGCCACATGTGTCATATTTAATGATCAAAGTATCAAAAAGTGGCTTTGCAATCAAAAGAGGAGACTTGTTAACCAAAAATGATGGGAGGAACTCTCTAATTTTGAATTCAATAATTAATATCAATAAGAAATGCATTTTAAAATCAAGGACTGAATTGTTTGTTAAATTGAATGAATTCAAGTAATTGATGGTCTACGGGCATTTTTTTCATAATGAATATAGTTATTAAAAAAGAAACAACAGTTAATTTCAAGGTTATTGCATGAAAAATAGTCCTGGTAACAACAAGAGAATCCCAATTAACATGAGGTGATTAAAAATTCTCATTATTTAGGAATTAAACAAGTTAACATTTGTACGAAATGCAACCCATGATGAAAGACACCTTTGGCTGATGGATTTAAATAGATTTGGACTTTTATTGGTTTTTATGCTTGTTTGATTCAATCAATATACTAGGTTGTTTAGCTACATGTGTTGTATTTCATGATCACTGTATCAAAAAGTGTGTTTGGAATCAAAAGGGAAAACTTGCTAACCAAAAATGATGCGAGGAACTCTCTATTTTTGAATTCAACAATTAATATTTATAAGAAATGCAATTCAAAATCAAGGACTCCATTGTTAGTTAAATTGAATGAATTCATCTTATAGATTGTCCATGGGCATTTTTTTTTATAATGAATATAGTTATTAAGAAAGAAACAAAAGTTAATTTCAAGATTATTGCATGAAAAAAAGTCCTGGTAACAACAAGAGGATCCCAATTAACATGAGGTGATTAGAAATTCTCTTTATTTAGGAATTAAACCAGTTAACATTTGTACGAAATGCAAACCATGATGTATGGCACCTTTGACTTATGGATTTAAATAGATTTGGATTTTTATTGCTATTTATACCTATTTGATTCAATTAATATAATAGGTTGTTTAGCCACATGTGTTATATTTCATGGTAAACCTCTCGAAAAGTGTGTTTTGGAATCAAAATAGGAAGCTTGCTAGACAAAAATGATGGGAGGAACTCTCTATTTTTGAATTCTATAATTAATATCAATAAGAAATGAAATTCAAAATCAAGAACTCCATTGTTTGTTAAATTGAATGAATTCATGTAATTGATGGTACACAGGCATTTTTGTGAAAATGAATATATTTATTATGAAAAAAACAAAAGTTAATTTCAAGATTATTGCATGAAAAATAGTCTTATCAAAAACAAGAGGAGCCTAATCAACATGAAATGTTTTGAAATTCTCAGTATTTACGAATGAAACCAATTAACATTTGTACCAAATGCAAAATATAATGAATGACACCTGTGGATGATGGACTAAAATAGATTTGGAGTTTTAACGGTGTATATACTTGTTTGTTTCAATTAATATACTAGGTTATTTAGCTAGATGTGTTGTATTTCATGATCACTGTATGAAAAAGTGTGTTCGGAATCAAAAGAGGAAACTTGCTAAACAAAAATGATGCGAGGAACTCTCTATTTTTGAATTCAACAATTAATATCTATAAGAAAAGCAATTCAAAATCAAGGACACCATTGTTAGTTAAAATGAATGAATTCATCTTATAGATGGTCCATGGGCATTTTTTTTTATAATGAATATAGTTATTAAGAAAGAAACAAAAGTTAATTTCAAGGTTATTGCATGAGAAATAGTCCCGGTAACAAGAAGAGGAGCCCAATTAACATGAGGTGATTAGAAATGATCATTATTTAGGAATTAAACCAGTTAACATTTGTACGAAATGCAAACCATGATGAATGGCACCTTTGGCTGATGGATTTAAATAGATTTGGACTTTTATTGGTGTTTATGCTTGTTTGATTCAATCAATATACTAGGTTGTTTAGCTAGATGTGTTGTATTTCATGATCACTGTATCAAAAAGTGTGTTTGGAATCAAAATAGGAAACTTGCTAACCAAAAATGATGCGAGGAACTCTCTATTTTTTAATTCAACAATTAATATCTATAAGAAATGCAATTCAAAATCAAGGACTCCATTGTTAGTTAAATTGAATGAATTCATCTTATAGATGGTCCACGGGCATTTTTTTTTATAATGAATATAGTTATTAAGAAAGAAACAAAAGTTAATTTCAAGGTTATTGCATGAGAAAGTCCTGGTAACAACAAGAGGAGCCCAATTAACATGAGGTGATTAGAAATGATCATTATTTAGGAATTAAACCAGTTAACATTTGTACGAAATGCAAACCACGATGAATGGCACCTTTGGCTGATGGATTTAAATAGATTTGGACTTTTATTGGTGTTTATGCTTGTTTGATTCAATCAATATACTAGGTTGTTTAGCTAGATGTGTTGTATTTCATGATCACTGTATCAAAAAGTGTGTTTGGAATCAAAACAGGAAACTTGCTAACCAAAAATGATGCGAGGAACTCTCTATTTTTGAATTCAACAATTAATATCAATAAGAAATGCAATTCAAAATCAAGGACTCCATTGTTAGTTAAATTGAATGAATTCATCTTATAGATGGTCCATAGGCATTTTTTTATAATGAATATAGTTATTAAGAAAGAAACAAAAGTTAATTTCAAGGTTATTGCATGAGAAATAGTCCTGGTAACAACAAGAGGAGCCCAATTAACATGAGGTGATTAGAAATGCTCATTATTTATGAATTGAACCAGTTAACATTTGTACAAAATGCAAACCATGATGAATGGCACCTTTGGCTGATGGATTTAAATAGATTTGGACTTTTATTGGTGTTTATGCTTGTTTGAATCAATCAATATACTAGGTTGTTTAGCTAGATGTGTTGTATTTCATGATCACTGTATCAAAAAGTGTGTTTGGAATCAAAAGTGGAAACTTGCTAACCAAAAATGATGCGAGGAACTCTCTATTTTTGAATTCAACAATTAATATCTATAAGAAATGCAATTCAAAATCAAGGACTCCATTATTAGTTAAATTGAATGAATTCATCTTATAGATTGTCCATGGGCATTTTTTTTTATAATGAATATAGTTATTAATAAAGAAACAAAAGTTAATTTCAAGGTTATTGCATGAAAAAAAGTCCTGGTAACAACAAGAGGATCCCAATTAACATGAGTTGATTAGAAATTCTCATTATTTAGGAATTAAACCAGTTAACATTTGTACGAAATGCAAACCATGATGTATGGCACCTTTGACTTATGGATTTAAATAGATTTGGATTTTTTTTGCTATTTATACCTATTTGATTCAATTAATATACTAGGTTGTTTAGCCACATGTGTTATATTTCATCTTAAACCTATCGAAAATTGGGTTTTGGAATCAAAAGAGGAGACTTGCTAGACAAAAATGATGGGAGGAATTCTCTATTTTTGAATTCTATAATTAATATCAATAAGAAATGCAATTCAAAATCAAGAACTCCATTGTTTGTTAAATTGAATAAATTCATCTTATAGAAGGTCTAGGGGCATTTTTTTCATAATGAATATAGTTATTAAGAATGAAACAAAAGTTAATTTCAAGGTTATTGCATGAAAAATAGTCATGGTAAAATCGAGTGAAGCGTAATTAACATTTGGTGATTAAAATCTCTCATTATTTATGAATTAAACTAGTTATCATTTGTATAAAATACAAACCATGATGTCTGGCACCTTTGGATGATGGATTTAAATAGATTTGGACATTTATTGGTGTATATACTTGTTTGATTCAATTAATTTACTAGGTTGTTTAGCCACATGTGTCATATTTAATGATCAAAGTATCAAAAAGTGGCTTTGCAATCAAAAGAGGAGACTTGTTAACCAAAAATGATGGGAGGAACTCTCTAATTTTGAATTCAATAATTAATATCAATAAGAAATGCAATTTAAAATCAAGGACTGAATTGTTTGTTAAATTGAACGAATTCAAGTAATTGATGGTCCACGGGCATTTTTTTCATAATGAATATAGTTATTAAGAAAGGAACAACAGTTAATTTCGAGGTTATTGCATGAAAAATAGTCCTGGTAACAACAAGAGGAGCGCAATTAAGATGAGGTGATTAAAAATTCTCATTATTTAAGAAATAAACAAGTTAACATTTGTACGAAATGCAACCCATGATGAATGGCACCTTTGGCTGATGGATTTAAATAGATTTGGACTTTTATTGGTATTTACGCTTGTTTGATTCAATCAATATACTAGGTTGTTTAGCTAGATGTGTTGTATTTCATGATCACTGTATCAAAAAGTGTGTTTGGAATCAAAAGAGGAAACTTGCTAACAAAAAATGATGCGAGGAACTCTCTATTTTTGAATTCAACAATTAATATCTATAAGAAATGAAATTCAAAATCAAGGACTCCATTGTTAGTTAAATTGAATGAATTCATCTTATAGATGGTCCATAGGCATTTTTTTTTATAATGAATATAGTTATTAAGAAAGAAACAAAAGTTAATTTCAAGGTTATTGCATGAGAAATAATCCTGGTAACAACAAGAGGAGCCCAATTAACATGAGGTGATTAGAAATTCTCATTATTTAGGAATTAAACCAGTTAACATTTGTACGAAATGCAAACCATGATGAATGGCACTTTTGGCTGATGGATTTAAATAGATTTGGACTGTTATTGGTGTTTACGCTTGTTTGATTAAATCAATATACTAGGTTGTTTAGCTAGATGTGTTGTATTTCATGATCACTGTATCAAAAAGTGTGTTTGGAATCCAAAGAGGAAACTCGCTAACCAAAAATTATGCGAGGAACTCTCTATTTTTGAATTCAACAATTAATATCTATAGGAAATGCAATTCAAAATCAAGGACTCCATTGTTAGTTAAATTGAATGAATTCATCTTATAGATGGTCCATGAGCATTTTTTTTATAATGAAAATAGTTATTAAGAAAGAAACAAAAGTGAATTTCAAGGTTATTCCATGAGAAAAAGTCCTGGTAACAACAAGATGAGCCCAATTAACATGAGGTGATTAGAAATTCTCATTATTTACGAATTAAACCAGTTAACATTTGTACGAAATGCAAACCATGATGATTGGCACCTTTGGCTAATGGATTTAAATAGATTTGGACTTTTATTGGTGTTTATGCTTGTTTGATTCAATTAATATACTAGGTTGTTTAGCTACATGTGTTATATTTCATGATCACTGTATCAAAAAGTGTGTTTGGAATTAAAAGAGGAAACTTGCTAACAAAAAATGATGCGAGGAACTCTCTATTTTTGAATTCAACAATTAATATCTATAAGAAATGCAATTCAAAATCAAGGACTCCATTGTTAGTTAAATTGAATGAATTCATCTTATAGATGGTCCACGGGCATTGCTTTTATAATGAATATAGTTATTAAGAAAGAAAGAAAAGTTAATTTCAAGGTTATTGCATGAGATATAGTCCTGGTAACAACAAGAGGAGCCCAATTCACATGAGGTGATTAGCAATTCTCATTATTTAGGAATTAAACCAGTTAACATTTGTACGAAATGCAAACCATGATGAATGGCACCTTTGGCTGATGGATTTAAATAGATTTGGACTTTTATTGGTGTTTATGCTTGTTTGATTTAATCAATATACTAGGTTGTTTAGCTAGATGTGTTGTATTTCATGATCACTGTATCAAAAAGTGTGTTTGGAATCAAAAGAGGAAACTTGCTAACCAAAAATGATGCGAGGAACTCTCTATTTTTGAATTCAACAATTAATATCTATAAGAATTGCAATTCAAAATCAAGGACTCCATTGTTAGTTAAATTGAATGAATTCATCTTATAGATGGTCCATGGGCATTTTTTTTATAATGAATATAGTTGTTAAGATAGAAACGAAAGTTAATTTCAAGGTTATTGCAAGAGAAATAGTCTTAGTAACAACAAGCGGAGCCCAATTAACATGAGGTGATTAGAAATTCTCATTATTTACGAATTAAACCAGTCAACATTTGTACGAAATGCAAACCATGATGAATGACACCTTTGGCTAATGGATTTAAATAGATTTGGACTTTTATTGGTGTTTATGCATGTTTGATTCAATTAATATACTAGGTTGTTTAGCTAGATGTGTTGTATTTCATGATTACTGTATCACAAAGTGTGTTTGGAATCAAAAGAGGAAACTTGCTAACCAAAATGATGCGAGGAACTCTCTATTTTTGAATTCAACAATTAATATCTATAAGAATTGCAATCCAAAATCAAGGAGTCCATTGTTAGTTAAATTGAATGAATTCATCTTATAGATGGTCAATGGGCATTTTTTTTATAATGAATATAGTTGTTAAGAAAGAAACGAAAGTTAATTTCAAGGTTATTGCATGAGAAATAGTCCTGGTAACAACAAGAGGAGCCCAATCAACATGAGGTGATTAGAAATTCTCATTATTTAGGAATTAAACCGGTTAACATTTGTACGAAATGCAAACCATGATGAATGACACTTTTGGCTGATGGATTTAAATAGATTTGGACTTTTATTGGTGTTTATGCATGTTTGATTCAATCAATATACTAGGTTGTTTAGCTAGATGTGTTGTATTTCATGATCACTGTATCAAAAAGTGTGTTTGGAATCAAAACAGGAAACTTGCTAACCAAAAATGATGCGAGGAAGTCTCTATTTTTGAATTCAACAATTAATATCTATAAGAAATGCAATTCAAAATCAAGGACTCCATTGTTAGTTAAATTGAATGAATTCATCTTATCCATGGTCCATGGGCATTTTTTTTATAATGAAAATAGTTATTAAGAAAGAAACAAAAGTTAATTTCAAGGTTATTGCATGAGAAATAGTCCTGGTAACAACAAGAGGAGCCCAAATAATATGAGGTTATTAGAAATTCTCATTATTTACAAATTAAACCGGTTAACATTTGTACGAAATGCAAACCATGATGAATGGCACCTTTGGCTGATGGATTTAAATAGATTTGGACTTTTATTGGTGTTTATGCTTGTTTGTTTCAATCAATATACTAGGTTGTTTAGCTAGATGTGTTGTATTTCATGATCACTGTATCAAAAGGTGTGTTTGGAATCAAAAGAGGAAACTTGCTAACAAAAAATGATGCGAGGAACTCTCTATTTTTGAATTCAACAATTAATATCTATAAGAATTGCAATTCAAAATCAAGGACTCCATTGTTAGTTAAATTGAATCGATTCATCTTATAGATGGTCCATGGGCATTTTTTTTATAACGAATATAGTTATTAAGAAAGAAACGAAAGTTAATTTCAAGGTTATTGCATGAAAAATAGTCCTGGTAACAACAAGAGGAGCCCAATTAACATGAGGTAATTAGAAATTCTCATTATTTACGAATTAAATAAGTTAATATTTGTACGAAATGCAAACCATGATGAATGGCACCTTTGGCTGATGCATTTAAATAGATTTGGACTGTTATTGGTGTTTATGCTTGTTTGATTCAATTATTGTTTGTTAAATTAAATGAATACATGTTATAGATGGTCCATGGACATTTTTTTTCATAATGAATATCGTCATTAAGGAAGTAGAAAAATGTAATTTGAAAGTTATTGCATGAAAAATAGTCTTAGTAACAATATGAGGAGCATAATTCACATTAGGTGAATAGAATGTCTTATTATTTCAGAATTAAACCAGTTCACATTTGTATAGAATGCATACCATGATGAATGACTCCTTTGACTGATGGATTTAAATGGATTTAGAGTTTTAATGGTGTTTATACTTGTTTGATTCAATCAATATACTAGGTTGTTTAGCTACATGTGTTAATTTCATGATCAATGTGTCAAAAAGTGTGATTGGAGTCAAAAGAGGAGCATTGCTAATAAGAAATGATGGGAGGCACTCTCTAATTTTGAATTCCATAATTAATATCAATAAGAAATGAAATTCAAGTTCAAGCACTCCATTGCTTGATAAATTGAATGAATTCTTGTTATAGATGGTCCATGGGCTTTTTTTTCATAATGAATATCATCATTAAGGATGAAGCAAAATGTAAATTAAATGTTATTGCATGAAAAATTGTCTTGGTAATAATATGAGGAGCATAATTCACATTAGGTGAATAGAATGTCTTATTATTTAAGAATAAAACCAGTAGACATTTGTACAGAATGCATACCATGATAAATGACTCCTTTGACATATGAATTTAAATAAATTTATAGTTTTAATGGTGTTTATACTTGTTTGATTCAATGAATATACTTGGTTGTTTAGCCACATGTGTTAATTTCATGATCAATGTGTCAAAAGGTGTGTTTCAAGTCAAAAGAAGAGCATTGCTAATGAGAAATGATGGGAGGCACGCTCTAATTTTGAATTCCACAATTAATATCAATAAGAAATGAAATTCAAGTTCAAGCACTACATTGTTTGATAAATTGAATGAATTCCTATTATAGATAGTCCATGGACTTTTTTTTCGTAATGAATATCATCATTAAGGAAGAAGCAAAATGTAATTTGAAAGTTATTGCATGAAAAATAGTCTTGGTAACAATATGAGGAGTATAATTCGCATGAGGTGAATAGAATGTCTTATTATTTCAGAATTAAACCAGTTCACATTTGTACTGAATGCATTCCATGATGAATGACTTGTTCGACTGATGGATTTAAATGGATTTAGAGTTTTAATGGTGTTTATACTTGTTTGATTCAATCAATATACTAGGTTGTTCAGGCGCATGTGTTAATTTCATGATCAATTTGTCAAAAAGTGTGTTTGGAGTCAAAAGACGAGCCTTGCTAATGAGAAATGATGGGAGGCACTCTCTTATTTTGAATTCAACAATTAATATGAATAAGAAATGAAATACAAGATCAAGCACTTAATTGTTTGTAAAATTGAATGAATTCATGTTATAGATGGTCCATGGTCATTTTTTTCATAATGAATAAAGTCATTAAGGAAGAAACAATGTGTAATTTGAAAGTTATTGCACGAAAAATAGCCTTGGTCACAATATGAGGAGCATAATTCACATGAGGTGAATAGAATGTCTTATTATTTAAGAATAAAACCAGTTGACATTTGTACAGAATGCATACCATGATGAATGACTCCTTTGACAGATGAAATTAAATAAATTTAGAGTTTTAATGGTGTTTATACTTGTTTGATTCAATGAATATACTTGGTTGTTTAGCTACATGTGTTAATTTCATTATCAATGTGTCAAAAAGTGTGTTTGGAGTCAAAAGAAGAGCCTTGCTAATGATAAAGGATGGGAGGCACTCTATTATTTTGAATTCAACAATTAATATTAATAAGAAATGAAATACAAGATCAAGCACTTAATTGTTTGTAAAATTGAATGAATTCATGTTATAGATGGTCCATGGGCATTTTTTTCATAATGAATAAAGTCATTAAGGAAGAAACAAAATGTAATTTGAAAGTTCTTGCACGAAAAATAGCCTTGGTAGCAATATGAGGAGCATAATTCACATGAGGTGAATAGAATGTCTTATTATTTCATAATTAAACCAGTTGACATAATGCATTCCATGATGAATGACTCCTTTGACTGATGGATTTAAATGGATTTAGAGTTTTAATGGTGTTTATGCTTGTTTGATTCAATCAATATATTAGGTTGTTTAGGCGCATGTGTTAATTTCATGATCAATGTGTCAAAAAGTGTGTTTGGAGTCAAAAGACGAGCCTTGCTAATGAGAAATGATGGGAGGCACTCTCTTATTTTGAATTCAACAATTAATATTAATAAGAAATGAAATACAAGATCAAGCACTTAATTGTTTGTAAAATTGAATGAATTCATGTTATAGATGGTCCATGGGCATTTTTTTCATAATGAATAAAGTCATTAAGGAAGAAACAATGTGTAATTTGAAAGTTATTGCACGAAAAATAGCCTTGGTAACAATATGAGGAGCATAATTCAGATGAGGTGAATAGAATGTCTTATTATTTAAGAATAAAACTAGTTGACATTTGTACAAAATGTATACCATGATGAATGACTCCTTTGACAGATGAAATTAAATAAATTTAGAGTTTTAATGGTGTTTATACTTGTTTGATTCAATGAATATACTTGGTTTTTTAGCCACATGTGTTAATTTCATGATCAATGTGTCAAAAGGTGTGTTTCTAGTCAAAAGAAAATCATTGCTAATGAGAAATGATGGGAGGCACTCTCTAATTTTGAATTCCATAATTAATATCAATAAGGAATGAAATTCAAGTTCAAGCACTCCATTGTTTGATAAATTGAATGAATTCCTATTATAGATGGTCCATGGACTTTTTTTTTGTAATGAATATCGTCATTAAGGAAGAAACAAAATGTAATTTGAAAGTTATTGCACGAAAAATAGCCTTGGTAACAATATGAGGAGCATAATTCACATGAGGTGAATAGAATGTCTTATTATTTAAGAATAAAACCAGTTGACATTTGTACAGAATGCATACGATGATGAATGACTCCTTTAACTGATGAAATTAAGTAAATTTAGAGTTTTAATGGTGTTTATACTTGTTTGATTCAATGAATATACTTGGTTGTTTAGCCACATGTGTTAATTTCATGATCAATGTGTCAAAAGGTGTGTTTCGAGTCAAAAGAAGAGCATTGCTAATGAGAAATGATGGGAGGCACTCTCTAATTTTGAATTCCACAATTAATATCAATAAGAAATGAAATTCAAGTTCAAGCAATCCATTGTTTGATAAATTGAATGAATTCCTGTTATAGATGATCCATGGACTTTTTTTTCGTAATGAATATCGTCATTAAGGAAGAAGCAAAATGTAATTTGAAATTTATTGCATGAAAAATAGTCTTGGTAACAATTTGAGGAGCATAATTCGCATGAGGTGAATAGAATGTCTTATTATTTCAGAATTAAACCAATTGACATTTGTGCGGAATGCATTCCATGATGAATGACTCCTTTGACTGATGAATTTAAATGGATTTAGAGTTTTAATGGTGTTTATACTTGTTTGATTCAATCAATATACTAGGTTGTTTAGGCGCATGTGTTAATTTCTTGATCAATGTGTCAAAAAGTGTGTTTGGAGTCAAAAGAGGAGCCTTGCTAATGAGAAATGATGGGAGGCACTCTCTTATTTTGAATTTAACAATTAATATTAATAAGAAATGAAATACAAGATCAAGCACTTAATTGTTTGTAAAATTGAATGAATTCATGTTGTAGATGCTCCATGGGCATTTTTTTCATAATGAATAAAGTCATTAAGGAAGAAACAAAATGTAATTTGAAAGTTATTGCACGAAAAATAGCCTTGGTAACAATATGAGGAGCATAATTCACATGAGGTGAATAGAATGTCTTATTATTTAAGAATAAAACCAGTTGACATTTGTACAGAATGCATACGATGATGAATGACTCCTTTGACTGATGAAATTAAGTAAATTTAGAGTTTTAATGGTGTTTATACTCGTTTGATTCAATCAATATACTAGGTTGTTTAGCTACATGTGCTAATTTCATGATCAATGTGTCAAAAAGTGTGTTTGGAGTCAAAAGATGAGCATTGCTAATAAGAAATGATGGGAGGCACTCTCTAATTTTGAATTCAATAATTAATATTAATAACAAATGAAATTCAACATCAACCACTCCATTGTTTGTAAAATTGAATGAATTCAGGTTATAGATGGTCCTTGGCATTTTTTTCATGATGACTATAGTCATTAAGGTAGAAGCAAAATGTAATTTGAAAGTTATTGCATGAAAAATAGTCTTGGTAACAATAAGAGGAGCCTAATTCAAATGAGGTTAATAGAATATCTTATTATTTCAAAATAAAACCAGTTCACATTTGTACGGAATGCATAACATGATGAATGACTCTTTTGACTCATGGATTTCAATGGATTTATAGTTTTAATGGTGTTTATACTGGTGTGATTCAATTAATATACTAGATTGTTTAGCCACATGTGTTAATTTCATGATCAATGGGTCAAAAGGTGTGTTTGGAGTCAAAAGAGGAGCCTTGCTATTAAGAAATGATGGGAGGCACTCTCTAATTTTGAACTCCACAATTAATATCAATAAGAAATGAAATTCAAGATCAAGGACTCCATTGTTTGTTAAATTGAATGAAGTCATGTTATAGATGGTCCATGGGCATTTTTTTCATAACGAATATAGTTATTAAGGATGAAGCAAAATTTAATATCAAGGTTAATGCATGAAAAATAGTCCTGGTAACAATAAGAGGCGCCTAATTCAAATGAGATGATTTAGAATGACTCAGGATTTAAAAAATTACTACAATTCACATTTGTACAAAATGCAAACGGTGATAAATGACTCCTTCGAATGACGGATTGAAATGGATTTTGAGTTTTAATGGTGTTTATACTGGTTTGATTCAATCAATATAATAGGTTGTTTAGCCACATGTGTTAATTTCATCATCAATGTGTCAAAAAGTGTGTTTGGAGTCAAAAGAGGAGCCTTGCAAATAAGAAATGATGGGAGGCACTCTCTAATTTTCAATTCCACAATTAATATCAATAAGAAATGAAATTCATGTTCAAGCACTCCATTGTTTGATAAATTGAATGAATTCCTGTTATAGATGGTCCATGGGCTTTTTTTTCATTGGGAATATCGTCATTAAGGAAGACGCAAAATGTAATTTGAAAGTTATTGCACGAAAAATAGTCTTGGTAACAATATGAGGAGCATAATTCACATGAGGTGAATAGAATGTCTTATTATTTCAAAATTAATCCAGTTCACATTTGTACGGAATGCATACCATGATGAATGACTCCTTTGACAGATGGATTTGAATGGATTTAGTGTTTTAATAGTGCTTATACTTGTTTAATTTAATCAATATACTATATTGTTTAGCCACATGTGTTAATTTCATTGTCAATGTGTCAAAAAGTGTGTTTGGAGTCAAAAGAGGAGCCTTTGTAAAGAGAAATGATGGGAGGGACTCTCTTATTTTGAATTCAATAATTAATATTAATAACAAATGAAATTCAACATCAACCACTCCATTGTTTGTAAAATTGAATGAATTCAGGTTGTAGATGGTCCTTGGGCATTTTTTTCATGATGACTATAGTCATTAAGGTAGAAGCAAAATGTAATTTGAAAGCTATTGCATGAAAAATAGTCTTGGTAACAATAAGAGGAGCCTAATTCAAATGAGGTGAATAGAATATCTTATTATTTCAGAATTAAACCAGTTCACATTTGTACGGAATGCATAACATGATGAATGACTCTTTTGACTCATGGATTTCAATGGATTTAGAGTTTTAATGGTGTTTATACTGGTGTGATTCAATTAATATACTAGGTTGTTTAGCCACATGCGTTAATTTCATTATCAATGTGTCAAAAATTGTGTTTGGAGTCAAAAGAGGAGCCTTGCTAATAAGAAATGATGGGAGGCACTCTCTAATTTTCAATTTCATAATTAATATCAATAAGTAATGAAATTCAAGATCAAGCACTCCATTATTTGATAAATTGAATGAATTCATGTTATAAATGGTCCATGGGCATTTTTTTAATAATGAATATCGTCATTAAGGAAGAAGCAAAATGTAATTTGAAAGTTATTGCATGCCAAATAGTCTTGGTAACAAAATGAGGAGCATAATTCACATGAGGTGAATAGAATGTCTCATTATTTCAGAATTAAACCAGTTCACATTTGTATGGAATGCATACCATTATGAATGACTCCTTTGACTGATGGATTTAAATGGATTTAGAGTTTTAATGGTGTTTATATTTGTTTGATTCAATCAATATACTATATTGTTTAGCCACATGTGTTAATTTCATGATCAATGTGTCAAAAAGTGTGTTTGCAGTCAAAACAGGAGCCTTGCTAATGAGAAATGATGGGAGGCACTCTCTTATTTTGAATTCAACAATTAATATCAATAAGAAGTGAAATTCAAGATCAAGCACTTAATTATTTGTAAAATTCAATGAATTCATGTTATAGATGGTCCATGGGCATTTTTTTCATAATGAATATAGTCATTAAGGAAGAAACAAAATGTAATTTGAAAGTTATTGCACGAAAAATAGTCTTGGTAACAATATGAGGAGCATAATTCACATGAGCTGAATAGAATGTCTTATTATTTAAGAATAAAACCAGTTGACATTTGTACAGAATGCATACCATGATGAATAACTCGTTTGACAGATGAATTTAAATAAATTTAGAGTTTTAATTGTGTTTATACTTGTTTGATTCAATCAATATACTTGGTTGATTAGCCATATGTGTTAATTTCATGATCAATGTGTCAAAAGGAGTGTTTGGAGTCAAAAGAAGAGCGTTGCTAATGAGAAATGATGGGACGTCCTCTCTAATTTTGAATTCCACAATTAAGATCAATAAGAAATGAAATTCAAGATCAAGCACACCATTGTTTGATAAATTGAATGAATTCATGTTATAGATGGTCCATGGGCTTTTTTTTCATAATGAATATTGTCTTTAAGGAAGAAGCAAAATGTAATTTGAAAGCTCTTGCATGAAAAATAGTCTTGGTAACAATATGAGGAGCGTAATTCACATGAGGTGTATAGAATGTCTTCTTATTTCAGAATTAAACAAGTTGACATTTGCACGGAATGCATACCATGGTGAATGACTCCTTTGACTGATGGATTCAAATGGATTTAGAGTTTTAATGGTGTTTATAGTTGTTTGATTCAATCAATATACTAGGTTATTTAGCCACATGTGTTAATTTCATGATCAATGTGTCAAAAGGTGTGTTTGGACTCAAAAGAGGAGCCTTGCTAATAAGAAATGATGGGAGGCACTCTCTAATTTTCAATTCCACAATTAATATCAATAAGAAATAAAATTCAAGTTCAAGCACTCCATTGTTTGATAAGTTGAATGAATTCCTGTTATAAATGGTCCATGGGCATTTTTCTCATAACGAATATCGTCATTAAGGAAGAAGCAAAATGTAATTTAAAAGTTATTGCATGAAAAATTTTCCTGGTAACAATATGACGAGCATAATTCACATGAGGTGAATAAAATGTCTGATTATTTCAAAATTAATCCAGTTCACATTTGTACGGAATGCATACCATGAAGAATGACTGCTTTGACAGATAGATTTGAATGGATTTAGAGTTTTAATAGTGTTTATACTTGTTTAATTCAATCAATATACTATGTTGTTTAGCCACATGTGTTAATTTCATTATCAATGTGTCAAAAAGTGTGTTAGGAGTCAAAACAAGAGCCTTGCTAATGAGAAATGATTGGAGGCACTCTCTTATTTTGAACTCAACAATTAATATTAATAAGAAGTGAAATTCAAGATCAACCACTTAATTATTTGTAAAATTCAATGAATTCATGTTATAGATGGTCCATGGGCATTTTTTTCGTAATGAATATAGTCTTTAAGGAAGAAACAAAATGTAATTTGAAAGTTATTGCACGAAAAATAGTCTTGGTAACAATATGAGGAGCATAACTCACATGAAGTGAATAGAATGTCTTATTATTTCAGAACAAAACCAGTTAACAATTGTACAGAATGCATACCATGATGAATGACTCCTTTGACAAATGAATTTAAATAAATTTAGAGTTTTAATGGTGTTTATACTTGTTTGATTCAATCAATATACTTGGTTGTTTAACCACATGTGTTCATTTCATGATCAATGTGTCAAAAGGTGTGTCTGGAGTCAAAAGAAGAGCATTGCTAAAGAGAAATGATGGGAGGCACTCTCTAATTTTGAAGTCCACAATTAATATCAATAAGAAATGAAATTCAAGTTCAAGCACTCCATTATTTGATAAATTGAATGAATTCCTATTATAGATGGTCCATGGGCTTTTTTTTCATAATGAATATCATGATTAAGGAAGACGCAAAATGTAATTTGAAAGTTATTGCATGAAAAATAATCTTGGCAACAATATGAGAAGCATAAATCACATGAGGTGTCCAGAATGTCTTATTATTTCGGAATTAAACCAGTTAACATTTGTACGGAATGCATACCATGATGAATGACTCCTTTGACTGATGGATTTAAATGGATTTAGAGTTTTAATTGTGTTTATACTGGTTTGATTCAATCCATATACTAGGTTGTTTAGGCACATGTGTTAATTTCATGATCAATGCGTCAAAAAGTGTGTTTGGAGTCAAAAAGAGGAGCATTGCTAATAAGAAATGATGGGAGGCACTCTCTAATTTTGAATTCCACAATTAATATCAATAACAAATGAAATTCAAGTTCAAGCACTCCATTTTTTGATAATTTGAATGAATTCGTATTATAAATGGTCCACGGGATTTTTTTCATAGGGAATATCGTAATTAAGGAAGACGCAAAATGTAATTTGAAAGTTATTGCATGAAAAATAGTCTTGGTAATAATATGAGGAGCATAATTCACATGAGGTGAATAGAATGTCTTATTATTTCAGAATTAAACCAGTTGGCATTTGTGCGGAATGCATACCATGATGAATGACTCCTTTGACTGATGAATTTAAATGGATTTAGAGTTTTAATGGTGTATATACTTGTTTGATTCAATCAGTATACTAGATTGTTTAGGCACATGTGTTAATTTGAAGATCAATGCGTCAAAAAGTGTGTTCGGAGTGAAAAGAGGAGCCTTGCTAAAGAGAAATGATGGGAGGGACTCTCTTATTTTGAATTCAATAATTAATATTAATAACAAATGAAATTCAACATCAACTACTCCATTGTTTGTAAAATTGAATGAATTTGGGTTATAGATGGTCCATGGACATTTTTTTCATAATGATTATAGTCATTAAGGAAGAAGCGAAATGTAATTTGAAAGTTATTGCATGACAAATAGTCTTGGTAAAAATATGAGGAGCATAATTCACATGAGGCGAATAGAATGTCTTATTTTTTCACAATTAAACCAGTTGACATTTGTACGGAATGCATACCATGATGATTGACTCCTTTGACTGATGGATTTAAATGGATTTAGAGTTTTAATGGTGTATATACTTGTTTGATTCAATCAATATACTAGGTTGTTTAGCCACATGTGTTAATTTCATGATCAATGTGTCAAAAGGTGTGTTTGGAGTCAAAAGAGGAGCCTTGCTAATAAGAAATGATGGGAGGCACTCTCTAATTTTCAATTCCACAATTAATATCAATAAGAAATGAAATTCAAGTGCAAGCACTCCATTGTTTGATAAATTGAATGAATTCCTGTTATAGATGGTCCATGGGCTTTTTTTTTCATAGGGAATATCGTCATTAAGGAAGACGCAAAATGTAATTTGAAAGTTATTGCACTAAAAATAGTCTTGGTAACAATATGAGCAGCATAATTCACATGAGGTGAATACAATGTCTTATTATTTCAGAATTAAACCAGTTGACATTTGTACGGAATGCATACCAGGATGAATGACTCCTTTGACTGATGGATTTAAATGGATTTAGAGTTTTAATGGTGTATATACTTGTTTGTTCAATCAGTATACTAGGTTGTTTAGCCACATGTGTTAATTTGATGATCAATGTGTCAAAAGGTGTGTTTGGAGTCAAAAGAGGAGCCTTGCTAATAAGAAATGATGGGAGGCACTCTCTAATTTTCAATTCCACAATTAATATCAATAAGAAATGAAATTCAAGTTCAAGCACTCCATTGTTTGATAAATTGAATGAATTCCTGTTATAGATGGTCCATGGGCTTCTTTTTCATAGGGAATATCGTCATTAAGGAAGACGCAAAATGTAATTTGAAAGTTATTGCACGAAAAATAGTCTTGGTAACAATATGAGGAGCATAATTCACATGAGGTGAATAGAATGTCTTATTATTTCAAAATTAATCCAGTTCACATTTGTACGGAATGCATACCATGATGAATGACTCCTTTGACAGATGGATTTGAATGGATTTAGAGTTTTGATGGTGCTTATACTTGTTTAATTCAATCAATATACTATGTTGTTTAGCCATATGCGTTAATTTCATTATCAATGTGTCAAAAAGTGTGTTTGGAGTCAAAAGAGGAGCCTTTGTAAAGAGAAATAATGGGAGGGACTCTCTTATTTTGAATTCAATAATTAATATTAATAACAAATGAAATTCAACATCGACCACTCCATTGTTTGTAAAATTGAATGAATTCAGGTTGTAGATGGTCCTTGGGCATTTTTTTCATGATGACTATAGTCATTAAGGTAGAAGCAAAATGTAATTTGAATGTTATTGCATGAAAAATAGTCTTGGTAAAAATAAGAGGCGCCTAATTCAAATGAGGTGAATAGAATATCTTATTATTTCTGAATTCAACCCATTCACATTTGTACGGAATGCATAACATGATGAATGACTCTTTTGACTCATGGATTTCAATGGATTTAGAGTTTTAATGGTGTTTATACTGGTGTGATTCAATTAATATACTAGGTTGTTTAGCCACATGTGTTAATTTCATTATCAATGTGTCAAAAAGTGTGTTTGGAGTCAAAAGAGGAGCCTTGCTAATAAGAAATGACGGGAGGCACTCTCTAATTTTGAATTCCACAAATAATATCAATAAGAAATGAAATTCAAGATCAAGCACTCCATTATTTGATAAATTGAATGAATTCATGGTATAAATGGTCCATGGGCATTTTTTTAATAATGAATATCATCATTAAGGAAGAAGCAAAATGTAATTTGAAAGTTATTGCATGCAAAATAGTCTTGGTAACAAAATGAGGAGCATAATTCACATGAGGTGAATAGAATGTCTTATTATTTCAAAATTAATCCAGTTCACATTTGTACGGAATGCATACCATGATGAATGACTCCTTTGACAGATGGATTTGAATGGATTTAGAGTTTTGATGGTGCTTATACTTGTTTAATTCAATCAATATACTATGTTGTTTAGCCATATGCGTTAATTTCATTATCAATTTGTCAAAAAGTGTGTTTGGAGTCAAAAGAGGAGCCTTTGTAAAGAGAAATGATGGGAGGGACTCTCTTATTTTGAATTCAATAATTAATATTAATAACAAATGAAATTCAACATCAACCACTCGATTGTTTGTAAAATTGAATGAATTCAGGTTATAGATGGTCCTTGGGCATTTTTTCCATGATGACTATAGTCATTAAGGTAGAAGCAAAATGTAATTTGAAAGTTATGGCAAAATAGTCTTGGTAACAATAAGAGGCGCCTAATTCAAATGAGGTGAATAGAATATCTTATTATTTCTGAATTAAACACCTTCACATTTGTACGGAATGCATAACATGATGAATGACTCTTTTGACTCATGGATTTCAATGGATTTAGAGTTTTAATGGTGTTTATACTCGTGTGATTCAATTAATATAGTAGGTTGTTTAGCCACATGTGTTAATTTCATTATCAATGTGTCAAAAAGTGTATTTGGAGTCAAAAGAGGAGCCCTGCTAATAAGAAATGACGGGAGGCACTATCTAATTTTGAATTCCACAATTAATATCAATAAGAAATGAAATTCAAGATCAAGCACTCCATTGTTTGATAAATTGAATGAATTCGTGGTATAAATGGTCCATGGGCATTTTTTTAATAATGAATATCATCATTAAGGAAGAAGCAAAATGTAATTTCAAAGTTATTGCATGCAAAATAGTCTTGGTAACAAAATGAGGAGCATAATTCACATGAGATGAATAGAAGTCTCATTATTTAAGAATTAAAACAGTTCACATTTGTACGAAATGCATACCATAATGAATGACTCCTTTGACTGATGGATTTAAATGGATTTAGAGTTTTAATTGTGTATATACTTGTTTGATTCAATCAGTATACTAGGTTGTTTAGCCACATTTGTTAATTTCATGATCAATGTGTCAAAAGGTGTGTTTGGAGTCAAAAGAGGAGCCTTGCTAATAAGAAATGATGGGAGGCACTCTCTAATTTTCAATTCCACAATTAATATCAATAAGAAATGAAATTCAAGTTCAAGCACTCCATTGTTTGATAAATTGAATGAATTCCTGTTATAGATGGTCGATGGGCTTTTTTTTCATAGGGAATATCGTCATTAAGGAAGACGCAAAATGTAATTTGAAAATTATTGCACTAAAAATAGTCTTGGTAACAATATGAGCAGCATAATTCACATGAGGTGAATACAATGTCTTATTATTTCAGAATTAAACCAGTTGACATTTGTACGGAATGCATACCAGGATGAATGACTCCTTTGACTGATGGATTTAAATGGATTTAGAGTTTTAATTGTGTATATACTTGTTTGATTCAATCAGTATACTAGGTTGTTTAGCCACATGTGTTAATTTCATGATCAATGTGTCAAAAGGTGTGTTTGGAGTCAAAAGAGGAGCCTTGCTAATAAGAAATGATGGGAGGCACTCTCTAATTTTCAATTCCATAATTAATATCAATAAGAAATGAAATTCAAGTCCAAGCACTCCATTGTTTGATAAATTGAACGAATTCCTATTATAGATGGTCCAACGGCTTTTTTTTCATAGGGAATATCGTCATTAAGGAAGACGCAAAATGTAATTTGAAAGTTATTGCACGAAAAATAGTCTTGGTAACAATATGAGGAGCATAATTCACATGACGTGAATAGAATGTCTTATTATTTCAAAATTAATCCAGTGCACATTTGTACGGAATGCATACCATGATGAATGACTCCTTTGACAGATGGATTTGAATGGATTTAGAGTTTTAATGGTGCTTATACTTGTTTAATTCAATCAATATACTATGTTGTTTAGCCACATGTGTTAATTTCATTATCAATGTGTCAAAAAGTGTGTTGGGAGTCAAAAGAGGAGCCTTTGTAAAGAGAAATGATGGGAGGGACTCTCTTATTTTGAATTCAATAATTAATATTAATAAGAAATGAAATTCAACATCAACCACTCCATTGTTTGTAAAATTGAATGAATTCAGGTTGTAGATGGTCCTTGGGCATTTTTTTCATGATCACTATAGTCATTAACGTAGAAGCAAAATGTAATTTGAAAGTTATTGCATGAAAAATAGTCTTGGTAACAATAAGAGGCGCCTAATTCAAATGAGGTGAATAGAATATCTTATTATTTCTGAATTCAACCCGTTCACATTTGTACGGAATGCATAACATGATGAATGACTCTTTTGACTCATGGATTTCAATGGATTTAGAGTTTTAATGGTGTTTATACTGGTGTGATTCAATTAATATACTAGGTTGTTTGGCCACATGTGTTAATTTCATTATCAATGTGTCAAAAAGTGTGTTTGGAGTCAAAAGAGGAGCCTTGCTCATAAGAAATGACGGGAGGCACTCTCTAATTTTGAATTCCACAATTAATATCAATAAGAAATGAAATTCAAGATCAAGCACTCCATTGTTTGATAAATTGAATGAATTCGTGGTATAAATGATCCATGGGCATTTTTTTAATAATGAATATCATCATTAAGGAAGAAGCAAAATGTAATTTGAAAGTTATTGCATGCAAAATAGTTTAGGTAACAAAATGAGGAGCATAATTCACATGAGGTGAATAGAAGTCTCATTATTTAAGAATTAAAACAGTTCACATTTGTACGAAATGCATACCGTGATGAATGACTCCTTTGACTGATGGATTTAAATGGATTTAGAGTTTTAATGGTATTTATACTTGTTTGATTCAATCAATATACTAAATTGTTTAGCCACATGTGTTAATTTCATGATCAATGTGTCAAAAAGTGTGTTTGGAGTCAAAACAGGAGCCATGCTAATTAAAAATGATAGGAGGCACTCTCTTATTTTGAATTCAACAATTAATATCAATAAGAAGTGAAATTCAAGATCAAGCACTTAATTTTTTGTAAAATTCAATCAATTCATGTTATAGATGGTCGATGGCTTTTTTTTCATAATGAATATAGTCATTAAGGAAGAAACAAAATGTAATTTGAAAGTTCTTGCACGAAAAATAATCTTGGTTACAATATGAGGAGCATAATTCACATGAGGTGAATAGAATGTCTTATTATTTAAGAATAAAACGAGTTGACATTTGTACAGAATGCATACCATTATGAATGACTCCTTTGACATAAATTTAGAGTTTTAATGGTGTTTATACTTGTTTGATTCAATCAATATACTTGGTTGTTTAGCCACGTGTGTTAATTTCATGATCAATGTGTCAAAAAGTGTATTTGGAGTCAGAAGAGGAGCCTTGCTAATAAGAAATGATGGGAGGCACTCTCTAATTTTGAATTCCACAATTAATATCAATAAGAAATGAAATTCAAGTTCGAGCACTCCATTGTTTGATAAATTGAATGAATTCCTATTATAGATGTTCCATGGGCTTTTTTTTCGTAATGAATATCGTCATTAAGGAAGAAGCAAAATGTAATTTCAAGGTTATAGCATGAAAAATAGTCTTGGTAACAATATGAGGAGCGTAATTCACATGAAGTGAATAGAATGTCTTATTATTTTAGAATTGAACTAGTTCACATTTGTACGAAATGCATACCATGATGAATGACTCCTTTGTCTGATGGATTTAAATAGATTTAGAGTTTTAATGGTGTTTATACTTGTATAATTCAATCAATATACTTGGTTCTTTAACCACATGTGTTAATTTCATGATCAATGTGTCAAAAAGTGTGTTTGGAGTCAAAAGAGGAGCCTTGCTAATAAGAAATGATGGGAGGCACTCTCTAATTTTGAATTCCACAATTAATATCAATAAGAAATGAAATTCAAGTTCAAGCACTCCATTGTTTGATAAATTGAATGAATTCCTGTTATAGATGGTCCATGGGCTTTTTTTTCATAATGAATCTCGTCATTAAGGAAGAAGCAAAATGTAATTTCAAGGTTATTGCATGAAAAATAGTCTTTGTAACAATATGAGGAGCATACTTCACATGAATTGAATAGAATGTCTTATTATTTCAGAATTAAACCAGTTCACATTTGTACGAAATGCATACCATGATTAATGACTCCTTTGTCTGATAGATTTAAATACATTTAGAGTTTTAATGGTGTTTATACTTGTATGATTCAATCAATATACTTGGTTGTTTAGCCACATGTGTTAATTTCATGATCAATGTGTCAAAAAGTGTAATTGGAGTCAAAAGAGGAGCGTTCCTAATAAGAAATGATGGGAGGCAGTCTCTAATTTTGAATTCTACAATTAAAATCAATAAGAAATGAAATTGAATTTCAAGCAGTCCATTGTTTGGTAAATTGAATGAATTCCTGTTCTTGATGGTCCACGAGCTTTTTTTCTCATAATGAATATCGTCATTATGGATGAAGCAAAATGTAATTTCAAGGTTATTGCATGAAAAATAGTCTTTGTAACAATATGAGGAGCATACTTCACATGAAATGAATAGAATGTCTTATTATTTCAGAATTAAACCAGTTCACATTTGTACGAAATGCATACCATGATTAATGACTCCTTTGTCTGATGGATTTAAATAGATTTAGAGTTTTAATGGTGTTTATACTTGTATGATTCAATCAATATACTTGGTTGTTTAGCCACATGTGTTAATTTCATGATCAATTTGTCAAAAAGTGTAATTGGAGTCAAAAGAGGAGCCTTCCTAATAAGAAATGATGGGAGGCAGTCTCTAATTTTGAATTCTACAATTAATATCAATAAGAAATGAAATTGAATTTCAAGCACTCCATTGTTTGGTAAATTGAATGAATTCCTGTTCTAGATGGTCCATGGGCTTTTTTTCTCATAATGAATATCGTCATTAAGGAAGAAGCAAAAAGTAATTTCAAGGTTATTGCATGAAAAATAGTCTTGGTGACAATATGAGGAGCATAATTCACATGAAGTGAATAAAATGTCTTATTATTTAAGAATAAAACCAGTTGACATTTGTACAGAATGCATACCATTATGAATGACTCCTTTGACAGATGAATTTAAATAAATTTAGAGTTTTAATGGTGTTTATACTTGTTTGATTCAATCAATATACTTGGTTGTTTAGCCACATGTGTTAATTTCATGATCAATGTGTCAAAAGGAGTGTTTGGAGTCAAAAGAAGAGCGTTGCTAATGAGAAATGATGGGACGTACTCTCTAATTTTAAATTCCACAATTAATATCAATAAGAAATGAAATTCAAGCTCAAGCACACCATTGTTTGATAAATTGAAGGAATTCATTTTATAGATGGTCCATGGACATTTTTTTCATAATGAATATCGTCATTAAGGAAGAAGCAAAATGTAATTTGAAAGTTATTGCATGAAAAATAGTCTTGGTAACAATATAAGGAGCATAATTCACATGAGGTGGATAGAATGTCTTCTTATATCAGAATTAAACAAGTTCACATTTGTACGAAATGCATAACATGATGAATGACTCATTTGATTGA